>CM031600.1:35700716-35720716 GCA_018398815.1 Conus ventricosus
TGAGAGAGGGAGGGTGAGAGAGGGAGGGAGGGTGAGAGAGAGGAGAGAGAGAGAGAGAGAGGAGAGAGAGAGAGAGAGAGAGAGAGAGAGAAGAGAGCAGTGTCCGGTCTCCGACGACACGTTGCGGCGATTAAATTCTTTATTCCACCTGGAAGGAAGTTAGCAGAACTGGACGAAAAGCACGTAATCCGACACATACAATAACGTTTATAAACAAATGAGGCAGAGACAGAAAAACAAAAACGAAGTTTAATCTGTCATCAGTCTAATTCTGCTTCTTTCCGTTCAAAAATCCACTTCACGTTTGTCGGGAAAAAAATATGTATTGTTCTCAAAAAGGACAAACAAGTCAAAGAAGAAATCTCTCCGAAGATGTTCAGCAATTAGTTTTGTCCCCATGCACCAAAAATATAACGCCCTCTGACTGGTAGGAACAACCCTCGGCATCCTCTTCCTCCTCGCGGCTGAGTTGCAAGAACACCAGAATGAAATAAAACAAACATGTGGAACGTATGCGTGAGCGCGCGCGCGATCGTGTGGTGCAGGTGTATGTGCGCGCGCGCGCGTGCGTGCTTGCTCGCGCGCTTGCCATACACATGTAAAAAGTACACGTGGTTTTATTTAACAGAATGCACTCATAAAAGTACAAGCGATGTTCACCCAATGCACTCCATTCTACACGTCGGCGTTCCCGTTTTTTCCATCCTGCTTATGTGCGCGTGCATGTGCCCGCGAGTGTTCGCGTGTGGCATGATGAAGAGCGAGGCCGTGAGTATGGTGGTGATCGCGTTGGTGTGTTTATAGGAATGTGGAGGGGAAGGAGGAAGCAGTAGAGGCAGGGGGGGGGGGGGGGGGGAGATAAGGGGAGGATGAGAGAAGGTAATAGGAGGAGCACAAGGCGGTCAGCGTGGTGGGGAGTGGCGGAAAGAAAGGAAGAGGGGAGGTCTAAAGCAGCGAGAACTGGGACATGGCAAGCCAGTGTGTGTGTGTGTGTGTGTGTGTGTGTGTGTGTGTGTGTGTGTGTGTGTGTGTGTGTGTGAGAGAGAGAGAGAGAGAGAAGAGAGAGGTGTGTGTGTGTGTGTGTGTGTGTGTGTGTGTGTGTGTGTGTGTGTGTTAGGTGTGTGTGTGTGTGTGTGTGTGTGTGTGTGTGTGTGTGTGTGTGTGTGTGTGTGTGTGTGAGAGAGAGAGAGAGAGAGAGATAGAGAGAGTGTGTGTGTGTGTGTGTGTGTGGTGTGAGTGTGTGTGTGTGTGTGTGTGGGGTGTGTGTGTGTGTGTGTGTGTGCACGTTGAAGAGTCAGAAAGAGCCACAAAAATATCACACATTATTACTATAATCATTATTAATATTATTATGATTGATATCATTACCCCTCTTAACCTTAGGTCCTGTCATTATCAGAATTTTTACATTAACATAATCATTATCATCATGAACACGAACAGAATAGTACAGTTTAAGAGTCCTGGACTATAACTCACTTTTTTTATCCCTGGAGCGAACCAGAACCAACAATCCCAACAAATCAATGCTACTAGGGACTGAGATATCAGTTTCCTGCTGACTCCCCCCTTCCCCCACCCCTCTCCCCTCACTTTCATACACAAGAAATGTCAATACCCAAAACAAACAAACAAATTAATGGTAACCTGAATAAACCATCCCTAGAACGGGTGCCACCATAGGCGAAATCAAATATCTATCAGTACGTACGTGACACATGTGTCCCAAAACTACAGTTAGAAAACAAAACAAAAAAAGAAGTAAAAGACGACGACGACAAAGAAGATAAAGGAGAGGAGGAGGAAGAAGAAGAAGAAGAAGAAGAAGAAGGAAGAGGAGGAGGAGGAGGCAGAAGAAAAAGTAAAAGAAGAATAAGCAGAAGAATGGGAGACAAAGAATGTACGGAGAGATTTTTAACTGGATAAGCAGAATGCAGTGGAGACGTATCATACTATATAGTGCTGAGATGTGTTCTACTACAAATGTGTCGTGTCGAGTTGCACTGTCAATATGTGTCGTGTTTTACTGCTAACGTGTTGTCTTCCACTGTTCTGCTCATGCTGTGTTGTGTTGTAATCTGTCTTTTGTTTTCCATTCCTTCGTGCCCATTTCCCACGAACTGAAGCTTGCATTTGTTTGTAAATACCACCACCACAAAAAAAGCACAGAAAATACTCTGACCCCCACCCCCATCCCTTCCCTTTTCAGTCCTGGCTCCCACGACTGACCAATAGTGCTGGGGATGAAGAGCTTGAGGTCGTAGATCTTGGACACCTCCAGCACGTTGTGGACGCCCTGGATGTTGATCTCCATGGCCTTGGGCACGTTCTGCTCGCCCAGGGCGCTCAGAATGGCCGAGAAGTGGATCAGCCAGTCGATCTCATAGTTCACCACCAGCTCCTTCAGGCTCTCATAGTTCATCACGTCCGCGAACAGAAAGGGACCTGAAACGGCCAGCACGGGGGTAGGATTATCAGTGCATCCACACAAAAAAATGATGACTGTGATGGCAGCTGTGGTAGTGTGTAATTTATAATTACAGATTACTGCTCTTAGCCCTATGACGTTGTGGTGGTGATGATGGCAATGATGACCATCAAAGTTCATCACGTCCGCTAACAGAAAGGGAGTTAAAACGGGGGTAGGATAAAAAAAATAAAAAAAAGTGTTTAAAACGGGGGTAGCATAAAAAGTGTATCAACAAAATGATTGTGATGGCAACTGTGTTTGTGGGTGACTAATAATCATAGATTACTGATGCTGACGTTAGTATCATTGATTAGCCCTAGGACGTTGTGGTGGTGATGATGGTAATGATGACATTTTACCGTTAACATTTCTTTTCCTATCAGGGCTTTTGGTGCCGTAAACAAGATTAACTATTGACCTGAACTCCAGTGTCAAAATGATTTCACCAGAAAAAAAAGAAAGAAAGATCGTGGGTAGCTGTAATCTTCCTGAACACACACACACCCAAAAACGATTTGTTTTGGATTCTTTCTTCGAACACACACACACACACACACACACACACACACACACACACACACACCACCACATCATGAAACGTTTCTTTCATTCTGGCATGCCGCCTGGCCCAGATCTTGCTATTCAAGAGGACTTGGGATAAGAAAAGACGAGATGTACATTAAAAAAAAAAGTGTGCAGCTAATATACTTTCATGTTACAAACCTGTCCACATCACTTTGGCAAGGAAGACTTCGCGTACATTAAAAATGTGCACATGTTTTTAAGTTTGTGTGTTTGTTTTGTTTTGTTTTGTTGTTTGTTTGTTTTGAATAAACCGTTCCAGCACACCTTGATAAAGGTAGGCCTTATCAAACCGAACAAAAAAAAGGGATTCACAACAGGGAGTTTTCATGTATCTTTCCACAATGAAACATTCCACAACCCTATGGGTACGGAAGACTTTATCGAAAAGTAAGTGTGACACAGTGAGCAATGGTATATCCGTTCTATAATAACCTGTTCTGGAGCACTTTGGGGTAAGAAGACTCGTTTTAAACCATAAACATCGTTATACCTTCTCTACGATACTGTTCCAGAACACGCACTGCTATCAGCCAGAACCCTATCTGGCATAGTTCATAGTGATGGAGGCATGGCTCACCGTTTTCCAGGACCTGCCTGGAGGGTCTGCAGATGTCGGACATGATGACGTTCTCTCGCCCATACCGCTCCCTGCACACACAGGTCATTTCTCGGTGACGGAAGGCGTACAAGCCAAATTCATGACAGGAGATGTGTGCATAGACAGGAACCAAGAGGGTTTTGTGAATAACTATTGAATTTGAAAAACGATTGCCGCTCTGTTCCTTCTCTTTCTGATGTAATACGTACGCATTTCGTATTGGTATTCTTTGATATGTGTGTGTGTGTGTGTGTGTGTGTGTGTGTGTGTGTGTGTGTGTGTGTGCGCGCGCGCGCGCGTGCGCGTGTGTGTGCGTGTGTGTGTCTGTGTCTGTGTATGTCTGTGTGAGTAAATCTCTGTGTGTGTGTGTGTGTGTGTGTGTGTGTGTGTCGTGTGTTTTGTGTGTGTGTGTGTGTGTGTTGTGTGCGTTGTGGGTGTGGTTGTGTCTGTTCTACGTGCGTTCGTTCATCATATATTCCGCCCAATCTCTCTTCATCTATCGCTTATTTTTCTGACCAGTCTACCTTCATACTTTTTCTTCTGTTGTACCCTTAAGCTTCCTTCCTTCCTACCTGTCTTCCTTCGTTCTACATTCCGTCTACCTCATTCCTTCTTACCTTTCTTCCATCCTTACTTTTTGTGCCCACCTTTCCCTTCCTACGCTCCTCCCTCCCTTCTTCCCTCTCTCTCTTCGCTTTCCTTCCGGCCTTTCTCCCCCACCCCCACCCCTCCCACTCCATCATCTTCCCTCCTCAACCCTGCGACGGCAGTGCCAGCACTCCTCGTGTGTGCTAACCACAGCCAATTAACATGGCATGTGTTCTAAAAACAAACCAACAAATAAACCCATCAACAAAAAAAACCGTGCTTTCTAGACTTCTGCATGCAACTGATACAAGGAAAGAAAGAAAACAGACTACAGGTCGACACGCCTCCCTCCGAGTAAAAAGAAAAGAGAGAAAAAAAAAAAAACACCAGCTGTTCCTTGCCTTAAAGTCAAGGGCGTGCGCGGCGACACTACTGACCCATTTCTGCCCATGCGAGACAAAAGCTGTCCACCCCCCCCCCCCCTTCCCCCCTTACCGACCCCTTTGTAATCGATAAAGAATCAGCTGAGGTCTCCTCTAGTGTGAATGTCCGCTTACAGCCTCCCCTCCCCTGCAGCAAGGTCGCCCTGTGCACCACAGTCCGCAAACCTGCAGATGGTGCGCACGCAATATGGCTTAGTGAAGAGAGAACAACACTCCGTTACCGCTCGCTGTCTTTCCATTCGTCACATTCTATGCCGATTCTTTCGTTTCGGGAGGGGGTGGGTGGGGGTGTCTTCAAAGCGTGGTTTATGCAACGTCAAATGGGTTGTACAAAAAGTATGCAAAACGAATACAAATATGTTTACCGTCGAATGAGTGATCTTCTCTCTACCTAAACCCCCTCCCCTCCCCCAACACACTGTCATGTGACGTAGCCTCACATCAAGGCATGTGACGCTCCGTCATATTTAGTCTAGTGATATGAATCATTTCCCCATGCCACAACTGAAAAGGAAGAATATTCATGTGGCTTGACTTGTGTAGCGGGCGTCCCCAATAATTGTGAGGATCACTCGGTGAAATAAACAAGGGTGGTCACTGGGTGAAAGTGACCACTGAGAGATAATTTAATAAGGGTTGGTAAGGTGCTGGTCATGTGTTTTGAACACTGAGTATGCACTCACAAGGAGGAGGGAAGAAAGAATTAGTTTTAGCCCAGCAGATGGCCTAGAGACTCGAACCTGTCAGGACGTTGGTCAAGGGGTCCTCACCGCTGACCAGTCATTACCAGGTGAGCCATAGATAGTTGGGGAAAGGTACAGGGGAAAACCTAAAGAAAAGAGAAAGAAAAACTTCATAATATTATGTTGAATTGGGAAGCAGGTTACTTACACGAACCTTATTCGTGTTTCAGCCCTTCACCTTCACCCCGTCAGCTATTCCTCATCTGATGCTGCGATGGCATCTGTTTACCAAGTGCTGAGACGGGTGTTTGACGATGGCCATGGTGTGGGGAACACACCGATAGTTCAGCCCCAGCAACTGAAGACCCCGGGTAGAGGAGTCGGATCTCATCGTTCCCCAGTGACTGAAGAGTTCAAGGGGCAAGCGCTTTTTCTGATGCGGTCAGGGCATCATGATGGTGTGGGGGCGAGCTCTTTCTCTGATACAGGTATGGCATCATGAATGTATGAATTATTTATTCTCCTGGTCACAATGTTGTGTAAAAGGCCATGACTTTATATTCTTGGAGGATGTGTGTATTCTTTCTCGGCAAGGAGGAGGAATCTTGTAAGAATTTATTGATATCAATTCGTAACTTGATTTCTTTCTCAGTGTGAAGAGAGAGAGAAACATGTATAGAATTTGTTTGATAACTAACTAGAGTGTGATGAACATTGTCGGAATTGTTCAATTCATTTAGTAGTGTTTTCCCGGAGGAGAGGGGGAGAAGAAAAAAACATTCTTTAGTGCGCCTTTTGGTTGACTGGAGGGATTGCGCGTGCGTATGGAGTATTATGCTGTCATGAATGCGTGTGCGCAAGAGTGGCAGTGTGACACACACACACACACCACACACACCACACACACACACACCCACCACCAACAAGAGACCTGGAAACAAACTCCATCACCTTCACATCCTAATCCCAACCCAGCCACCCCTCCCCTCCACCTCTTTTCTTCCTTTTTCACCCACCCACCTCCCTTCTCCCTCCCTCTCATCTGTCACTTCTCTCCCTTTCAAGCTCGTGCGATGCAGTCAGGTGACAGGCATATGCATCACCACCCATCCCCCCTGCCCTTGTTACCCCATCCCACCCCTCCTTCATTCTAATCTCCTCTCGCTCGACAGTATACAGAAAATGTGGGCCTATATGCTATTTTAGAAAGGAAAAAAAATCGTTCATATGCGCCTGTGTTGAATGGGCGAGAGCGTGCATGGGTAGGTTTGTGGATTTTAAGAACGCGCGCGTGAATCGCGAATCGAAATGTGCCCCTGTGTGTATGTGCGTGTGCGTGTGTGTGTGCGTGCGTGCGTGCGTGTTCTGTGTGTGTGTGTGTGTTGTGTGTGTGTGTGTGTGTGTGTGTGTGTGGAGAGAGGAGAGAGAGAGAGAGAGAGAGAGAGAGAGAGAATATGTGTGTGTTAAAGGTTTATCGTGCATAAAAGTTGTGTTGTGAACGCAAATAAACTAAGCGCGTGCGTGTGTGTGTCTGTCAGTATACATGTTTTACTTCGTGTTTCTGAATGCATTCTCTCCAGCTGCCTCCTTGTATGCATGTACAAGCATATTTGTCTTTAGTGTTCTGTTTATGCATGCACGGTTGTGCGTCTTGCATAACGGCCAAGTAAGTGTGTTGTGTGTGTGTGTGTGTGTGTGTGTGTGTGTGTGCGTGCGTGCGTGCGTGCGTGCGTGCGTGCGTGCGCGCGCGCGTGTGTGTGTGCGCACGCGCGCGTGTGTGTGCGATTTTGTAATTGTGTAAACATTCTATGGTGCATGCGTGTTGTATAGGAAAGTTAAAGTAAGCGTGTATGTGCACATGTATGCGTGTATGCGTGTGCTTGTGTGTGCGCGCCCACGCGTGTGCATGTGTGTGTGTGTGTCTGGAATGGGCTTGCGGCTGTGTGTGTGTGTGTGTGTGTGTGTGTGTGTGTGTGTGTGTGTGTGTGTGTGTGGGTGTGTGTTTGTGAATGTATGTGTGCACGCGCGCGCGCGGCGTGTGTGTGTGTGAGTGTGTGCGCGCGCGCGCGGTGTGTGTGTGTATGCGCGCGTGTGTGTGTGTGTGCGTAATACAGCATGAGTGTTTATTTATGTATGGATGTATAAAGGTTCGCGCTTATGCACGAACTCCTTTTTAATCGTATTCACTGCGGCTGTGGGCACGGCCGGCCGAAGGCAGAACCCATTATTCTTCCTTCTCATACGCCATTTCTCTCTTTATTCTCCTCCCTCCCCATCCCTTCCTTTAACTGCACGTCAAACAGAACTTTAAAACGACATGTCACAGCAAGGAGATCAGATGGACCTGACTTTTTTTTTTCCTTTTTTTTTCTTTTTTTAAATCAAGGACCGTCAAAGTCAACGTTCTCGGTTTATCGGAAGCAAACACAACGTCAAAACATACAGTAAACCTTCCATATCCCATTGTCAACATTACCAGACAGAAACAATTAACTGCTTATCATCTTCGCTGACATCAGCTGGAAAGGAATGATTCAACTGAACTTTCGGATACCAGTTGCCAATAACATGGATTCTGGATTTTGCGCCGATGTAAAACTGTGCACAGGTGCCGTAAAAACACGAAGGTTAGATAAAGTCTCTGCATTATGAAAGACTTGCAGGAACCCCTTCTTATGAAGAATTCGAATCCTCTCTCTCTCTCTCTCTCTCTCCTTCACACCCACACCACACACACACACAAAACACAAAACACACATGCAGTAAAACCCAAGCCTAAAGACAGAATGTTTAAAATCATTTATTTTTAACTTCTTTAGTTGTATGCAAGACTGGGCTCAGGGCGCGTGGGCTTGCGCTTTCGTGCGAACACGGCGGTAGCCTTACCCATACATAATATGCAAAACATGTTAAAAAGCAATAACTTCAAAGGGACGGATGAACCGACATCATAAAGTAGACAAATTTTAAACAAATGTTCAAAAGAGCTGGACTGCTATTTTTTTTCCCTCGTCTGCTCTTGTACAACCCCAACCCTCCCCCCCCCCCCCTTTTCCCTCGTCTTCCCAACCACACAACACACCCCATACACCCCATGCCGGCGCTCGCTCACCACACACCACCACCACACCACACAACACAACACACACCACAAACACAACATGCAAAACCCTGCTGTCCCATCAATCAATGCCTTCACAAAGAACGTGAAGGGAAATGGAAAGGGGTGGGGACGGAGATGGGGAACGTCAAAACGACGGCCGGTCTGGGGGGAGAGGGGGAAAGGTGGGGACGGAGAGGAACGTCGACGACCGGCGGTTGGGGGGAAGAGGGGGCGAACTGTGCGGCAAAAAAACATAAGCAGCCAGTGAAACCAACGGGAAACCGCACTCCTGAAAAATGCAACCAGGAGTTTTCTCAAAGAATGGTCGAAATACCACACAAGCCCAAATTAAAGAGAGAGAGAGGGGGGGGGGGGGGGGTGGGGGAGGAGAGAAGAGAGAGGGGGAAAGAGAGAGAGGGGGAAGAGAGAGAGAGGAGACAGACAGCAGACAGACAGAGAGACCGAGCAGCGACAAGATAGCCCGAGACAGAAAGACGATATGCAAGTAAGGAAGAGAGAGAGAGGGGGAAGGAGAGGAGAGAGGGGGAGGGGAGAGAGAGAGAGAGGACAGCGAAGACAGATTTCCCTACTCCCTAAAAAAAAAAAAAAATGTGGCATTATTACCCTTCGACAACAATTTTTCAGAATCACTGGTCGTGGTCAATACATTTTTTGGCAATGAGTCGAAAAGGTTTTGTGTGTGGGGGGGGGGGGGGGGGGGGGGGGGAGGGGGGGGGGGGGTGGGGGGGAGGGGAGGTGGGAGGGGGTTGTAGTTGTAGTTGAAAGTTCAGGTGGAGTCTCAAATAATTGTGTCGTCTGCCGCAAGCTCATTTTGACTGGGGGTTGGGTTTGGTTGGGGTTTTTTGTTTTTGGGTTGTTGCTGTTGCCCTTTTTTTTCAACCACCACGAGTGAAAGTGAAGGGTTACGCGCTCACAGACAGACAAGGAAAACAACCTTCTTTTGTTTTTGCTGGGTCATTTCCTATTCTTAGAAATTGCGTAGACTCAAGGCCGCACTTGATTTTACAATAATGTGCGTCACAACTGAGGGGGAACCGACTGATATTCTGTGCGTCAGAGTGAACTTCCCTATGTTTTTTTAGAGCATATGTGCTCTTTGTGAATCTCTCCTCTCCTCTCTGACAGAACGAAAAGAAGACCAAAGAACCGCCCAATCTCTCTCTCTCTCTCTCTCTCTCGACTTAATTCTTCAAACTGCATAATTGTATACGAGGAAAAGGAAAAGAAACTACGAAAACTGCCGCCTATCAGTTAGACCGTCGTCTGATATGTTCCCTTCAGGCAAGAAAACAAACAATGTTGCGGGTGCCTGACTTTTGAAGAAAGTAATTGTATATTGTCTTGAGCAACCCTGAGATTAGAAATGAAAAGTTTTCCGGTAAGAAAAATGGGCGTAACCAACCCCCAAACACAAAAGAATTGAGTTACTTCTTTAAAGACAATTGTCCTACACATATTAGAAAAATAGAGCATTAAACGCACCTTGAAAACCCCGGGAAGGTGTAAAAGGGAACCCCGGGGGTTTTTTAATACAGAAAATAGTTCATACAAACATTTACGCAAACACAACGTGTACGTTACGGTTATGCTTAATCGTTTCGGAGAGGATTAACTTTTACTGCTGGGAATACAATGCTATACTTTTAACATTGCCCTGTTTGAGAAATAGTAGATGAAAAGACTTTGTCCTATCATTTCATCAGCAACTAAATATACTAGTTTAAAAAAAATTTTCAAAACTTACCGCCGAACTAATTGACCAATGGAAAAAGAGCTTACCTGCGAATAACCTGTTGACAAATGGGAAAAGGGAACATCCAGTCCTTGTAACTCTGCCAAAGGTTATAAATATCCTTCTGTGATTGTCGCAGGTCAGAGAACGTGGAGCACCAAATTTCGTCTTTGAACAGTTCTATCGGAAAAAATTCGTCATACAGTCGACTAGTCATTCATTACATACTTTAATTACACCGACCCGCGCGTTTCCCTTTTCGTGACAGCAAAGGCCAATAACTATAAGGCAGTTCCAACGGCTCTCTCTCTCTCTCTCTCTCTCTCTCTCTCTCTCTCTCTCTCTTCCCGTCGTTCGAAGAGTTACAGAAATTTGGAAACACGGTAGTCCAACAAAACATCGATATTCCATAAATTTAAAAAAAAAAAGACGACAAGTAACGCATCTCTTTTTCCATTACAAACGACCTTTTTCTTCTACACAAACAAAGGTATGGTGGCTTTAAGGAGTTGAGGTCAAAATGGCAAACTTTTCTAATTGTGATCAGCCCTTATTTATTCCCTGTAAACCCCAAAAAAGTACCAACTTCTGGTCGATAGGAAGAGCGTCGGATGTTTACTCTCCATACGCTTCATTACTGGTACGGGCAGACAGAATGTAGATTACAGTTTGCGCTTCTTTTCTTACACTTTCTGTACCTCTGGCGTTTTTTGGTATTGCGTGCAGGTAGGTTATTAACTGCACTCCTTGGAATTCAAAGCAAAAAAAGCAGTTGCCGATAATAAAACTGTCCTAATGCAAGTCATTTCTCTAAACCTACACACACACCACACAACACACCACCACACCAAAACACAACACACACACACACGCACGCGCACACACACCTTATCTCCCCTCCCATCCCACCCCTTCTCTTTCTCTCTGTGTAAATTAATCATTTTAAAACACACTCTCTCTCTCTCTTTCCCTCCTCCTCCATCGAACCGTCATCCGTTTTTCTGCACCCCCACCTCCTCTCTCTCTTGTTCTCGCGCTTTTTGATCCCCTCTCGTTTTTCTCCTGCCCTCCACCCCACCTCTTTGTACCCCCACTTCTCTCTCCTACCTTCCTCAAACGCTCCTTTCCCTCTCTCTTTTCTGGTTACTTCTCCCGCGTTCTCTGCCCCCATTTTCCCCCCCCCCTCCCCCGTATGTGTGTGGTGTGTGTGTGTGTGTGTGGGTGTGTGTGTGTGTGTGTGTGGGGTGTGTGTGCGCGCGTTTCACATTTCTTCATAGGAAAAAACAAAACATGCAACAACAAAATCTCACCTCATCAGTTGCGCCAAGCCCATACCCCGTTGTCTAAACCCCCTGCAAACCCAATGAATCGAAGCCAAATATTAGTGCAATTATTCAATTTCAAATCAATTTACAATCAATTAAGTCATCGCACATGGCTTAAGGCGCAAACGGCTGATCTAAAACGACATAAATAAAGAAGACCTAGAACGCATGCGCGTGTGCAGACAGACAGAGAGAGAGGAGAGAGAGAAGAGGAGAGAGAGGGGAGAGAGAGAGAGAGGGGGGGATCACTGAAAGATCACGTTAACGTCTACAAACATCCCACTCATGTTAACAGTTTCCCGAAAAAAAGAATAGGAAAGTTTCGGAACAGCAAATCACACAAAAAAAAAAAACCCTGACACGATTGAATATGTCGTTCTGCATCAAAAGGGGGGGGGGGGGGGGGGGGGGGGAGGGTTGATTCTATAACAACAGTAATAAAACGGCAAAGCAACATCAAAATCAATCAACATCAACATCAATCAGTCATGGGAAAAACCCCAGCATCAAAGCAAAAACGATAATCGTACCACTACAACAACAAAGACAACACCACCGAGGCAGGGCGTGTAGATCTCCTTTTTCCCCATTCCAAGAAATTTTGGACACAAACAAGTAGTGGCAATTTTGGGAAAAACAAATCTCATCTGAGTTTAAGAAATCTGGACTTTCATGATGTTGAATTCTGAACTGAATACCACTACACATTAAAGAATTCGAATATCATTACCCCTTTAAAAGGGAAAGACGTTATCAACACAAAATCGATCCTACAATGAGTGCTCTGTTCCGTGCTGCGTAGAGAAAAGTCTTTTACAAAAATAGCACCAGTAATTCGCAACGACAATTCAACAGATATGATCAGCGCTCGAAGGCCAGAAGATGGGTAGGGCGGGGAAGGGGAGGAGATAACTGCTTGCGCAAGAAGGCTAAAGCCGATTCTACGACTCTCATTTCGTAGGTGAACCAGTATCCTGTTTGTACTCCTGTACCTGCACCAAAGTGGAAAAAAAAAAGATATATACTCACCTTTGGGGTATAGAGCGATGAACAAGGTGTTCATTTAACTAAGACAAATCATCTAGTAAAATAAAACTAGACAAATCATCTAGGGGGAAAATATTCACCAAAGTGCTGACCCAGCATGCTTCCCTTGTTTGTTAAAGTTTAGCGAAAGTAAGCAGGGTTTTTTTTTTTTTTTTTTTTTTTTATAGACAAGAAGAGATCACACACATGAAAAACAGACGTTTTCCGGTTTACATTAGGAAAGCAAAAAACTTCGCTCGTAATCGTGTCGTTACCGTCATCCATGATTTCATGAAAACGAGTCCTGAAGAGCCGATGGCTGATCGAGTTAATCTCACGTGAACAATGAAAATCATCTCTATGACGTATCTTTACAGATCCTGTCTCACTGCGACAGCCATTTTCCAGTCCGTTCATTACGTGTCTATGACTACCACATCGAAATACATTTCAAAACAACATCAGAATGGGGGGGGGGGGGGGGGGGGGGGGGGGGGGGGACAAAAACAAAAACAAAAACAACTGAAATCTCTGTAAAAAACGAAAGTCTTACAATCATCGAAAGATCCTTCCAACGTTGCACACACCAACTTTTGAGACTTTTAGACACATTATCCACGTACACACACAACACACACAACCACACACACACACACACACACACACACACACATCTTTGCTTAAAAAAAATGACAAAATTCAAACGCACAACTGTACGCAATCCCAGCGATCCAATGTCCTTACCTGTGATCAGAATTCGTGGGTTTGTCGGGAAAGTCCTGGTAGTTCCGTGGGTGTGCATTTGGAGGAAGAGGAGGAGGAGGAGGAGGAGGAGGTGGCGGCTGTCGAGGTGGGAATCATGCGGGACAGTGTGGTCGGCGGGAACGTCCCGTTGCTCAGGCGACGAAGGAAGGTCAGACTCAGACCGTTGGCCATTTTTTTTTTTAACTCGTTTTGTTCGGTTCCGAGGTAAAAAACAAATTAGTTTGGCCTTTATATAATTCTAAAACTTACTTTTGATCTTGTTCTTGTTGATTTTTTTTCCCCACTCGAATGCCTGAGCTTCGTTCAGATCAAACTGTGACCGGTGTGGCTGGATGAGTCTGGTCGATCTGACCCTTGTCTTCTTTATGTTCGCTTCTTCGATTACGACGGAAAATCCTTGCAGAGGCTTTTTTTTTCCTTTCTTTCTTTCTTTCTTCGTTTCCTCAGTTGCAAACTTTAGTTTGATTCAGCTTACAGAACTGAAAATGACAATAACATAGTCGTTAGGGGTTTTTTGTCGTATTAGAAAACGTAGTACTGAATAGAGGAAGTTTAAAAAAAAAAAAAAAAAAAAAGGTGGAGGGTGGCGGGAGTGGGAGTGAAGACATGAGAGGGAGAGACAGACCGACCGTATGATGCACTGGCGCCTTACCTCCATCGAACCGTTAAGTACGTGGATATTCTATGCTTCGTAAAAATATGTCATGTGTCTGTGTGTATTTACGTAGACTGTATGGACGTCTGCAACGGATTTGCACATGCTTGTACACAAAAGTAAATGCATAAACACATGCAAGAGAGCCTGTCGCTGTTTATGCTCGTGGTGGAAGGCCGAAACAGGCCTTCCCGAATCAAACCATGGAGGATCACGTTCAGTTGGGCTCTTAACCAGACCTGAACAATCTAGCTTTCTGTATAATTCGGAACACACACACACACACACACACACAACACACAAGCAAGCAAGAGCGTGCGTTTTCACATGAGGAGCGAGTGGGCTGAATGTCCACGGGCAACAGTGTTTCATCTGTTGACTAAGAAAAAGAAAACGCGTGTGTGTGTGTGTGTGTGTGTGTGTGTGTGTGTGTGTGTGTGTGTGTGTGTGTGTGTGTGTGTGTGTGAACGCGCGCGCGCCCTGTTCTCTTTACGTTAATTTTACAACTTAACTTTACAACAGTATCCTTCTAAGAATACTGAAAAAAGCCCCTGCCCATTCACCTCTCTCTCTCTCTCTCTCTCCTTCTCTCTCTCTCTCTCTCTCTCATAAACACTGAGCGCTTACAAAATATGTCTTCAAGCGGTGCGAGAAGGATGACAATTTTCCGACTATCCATCCGTCAAAACCATAGATGTCAACATCCTCCCTGACAGTTCCTAGGTCACCGACATTTTCTCCTCTTCTCTCTCTCTCTCTCTCTCTCTCTCTCTCTGTCTGTGTGTCAAAAGACCTCTTTGGTAATGACATAAGATATCAAAGTGTCAAAGTGTCAAGTCTCTCTCTCTCTCTCTCTCTCTCTCTCTCTCTCTGTGTCAAAAGACCTCTTTGTAATGACAATTAAGATATCAAAGTGTCAAAGTGTCTATCTCTCTCTCTCTCTCTCATCTCTCTCTCTCCGTCCGTAATTATTACTCTTTTTACGAGTACAAAATACAGAGCGGAGTCACTAAAACTCAAAAGAACAAGACATTCAACTCGCAGAAAAAATTTTTTTCCGACAGGACTTTTGATCATCAAAACGGTTGTGACAGGCGTTTGTTTGACGGTATATTCTGCAAACTTGTTCGTTTGACGGGCTTCTAGTTGGTCCCTCTAACCACTTGATTGGAGTACCTCTTCAAACCGTAACAGTTTTTAAAACCCTTTTGAATTCTGAAATGAAACTTTCGGACTAACTAGGGCAAGGGGTATCACAACTACTTTACTCTCTTCGGTACTCTTTTCTCCTGGATTATGAAGAACTGAGACTCGCTCTCATGCTGAATGTCAGCTGCGAGACTCAACAGCCTGGGGAGTCCACGAACAGCATATTGGACTGCGAAGTTAGGGAATGTCAGCGCGGATCAACACCCCGGGGAGTCCCAACCTTTTGGGACTGCGGTTCTTCCTGACAAACGACGCCTTTGTTTCTCTGTAAATTGCATCGTACTCCATACTACTAGGCCTACTATCGTCAAAAAATTCGGCACGGTTGGGCTTTTAGGCCTCTCCCTCCATTCTGTTTACAAACATCTTTTTCCTCCCTCGTGGTTTCTGCGCGTCAAATATCGAAGTGAACTTGCTTCATAAAATCTCAGTTGTTTGATAAACCATTGAATATGCTTAAAACACCAACGTTGGCATGTTAAACCTAATTCTCCCCGATATGCATATGTAATATGGGAAGACGCACTCTTTGGAAGCGAAGGTGTCTGTTAAATTCCAGGACTGACCAAAATCCGAGCCAGAATATTCCATAATTATATATAAACGAAACAATTAACACACAACTGCAGCAAATGTTTGGTAGGCACCAAAGGTCTGACCAGCGCTTTGGGCCAATGCGTGGGTCAGACATCTGTTAAGTCGTAGCCAGGAGACTCTTCTTATATTCTCTCATCCTAAACATTCATTCATTTGTCCATCAGGTTTAAATCATGCGCAGTGTGGTACTGAAACTTAGCGGATGTGGTTGTAGCGTGTTTGGACTAGTCCGCACGCAGTGACACCTGCTTGATGAAACTGAAGAAAAGCAAAATCAAACAAGAAAAAAAAAGACATGTGCGAACCATTCCTTACACTTTGAAATGAAAGCAAAGGCAGCATTAGGAGTTGAAAATGGCGCATTTGATTTACAGGAAGAAACTAACCTTCACACATTTGTTAGATGATGTTAAAAAAAAATGTATAGATCAGAGAAGAAAAGAAATGTCCGACGGCCCAAAATACGTCACAATCAATGCAGAACCGAGAGGTTGGACTTATTCTTACGTAACATTCAATGAAAGAGAACAATGCTCTGTTCAAAAACGACTCCAGTCACCAATCGCCAACTTTAAACGATGTGCATGGCAATCAGCCGAGACTCTCAAGGTTTTATTGTGATCGAGTCTGAATAGTTATCCACAACTGTGTTGGAAGGAGTCCTTGGAACTCTCTCTCTCTCTCTGCGTGTGTGTGTGTGTGTGTGTGTGTGTGGTGTGTGTGTGTGAGTGCGTGTATATGTGTATGTGTGTGCGTGTGTGTGTGTGTGCGTGCTTGTAGTATAGTCCGAATGTCCCCGCTGTGTATTAAGACAGCTCAACCGTGACATGGTTTCACTATTCGTGCATGGCTGGTTTCCAAGTAGGCTGGCAAGGTCAAAAGGTTTTGTTCATGCAAGCATTAAATAAGAAAAAAGAAGAAAAAAAAGAAACGCTTTCTGCTACCATGCCACGTGTATGAAAACGAAATTCACCTTTGATATCGCATATAGCACACACACACACACACACACACAAACGCGCTCACAGAGACACACAGAGAGGGAAAGAGGCGCGCGCACACACACACACGCACACACACTCAAACATTGATACACACGCACTCTCTTACCGACTCAAATGCAAACACGTACCCGCTTACAGACTTGAGCACGCGCGCTCACAAACAAAGAAACACATACACTCACACATGCATGCACGCACGCACGCGCACACACACACACTACTCACTCACTTACTCAGACACAAATACACCAGAGCGTGTACACACACACACACACACACACACACACCACACACACACGCACGCACATGCTCAGACGCTCATACACACGCACTCTCTCACCGTCTCAATCGCAGACAACATGCACCCGCTTACTGAATCGAGCGCGCGCCACACAAAACACACACAAATTCACGCCGACACAGACACGCACAAGCGCTCTCTCTCTCTCTCTCTCTCTCTCTCTCTCTCTCTCTCTCCTCTCTCGCGCGCGCGCGCGCGCGCACACGCACACACACAATACCCGCGCGGACACATGTGCGTGCACACACACACACACACACACACACACACACACACAAATACACACACACATACATACATACAAATATACATACATACATACTGAGAGAAAGAGAAAGAGAGAGAGAGAGAGAGAGAGAGAGAGAGAGAGAGAGAGAGAGACAGAGCGAGAGAGGGAGAGAATGTAATTCGGACGAATCGTTGGCTCGTTTGAATGAATAAGTTCGGGAAACAAATTACAGAAGTCCAAATTACAAAACAGGTAAAAACATTCGTAAGGGCGGGTAGAGTTTTGAACCGACATTCTAAGTCATGTACAACATAAGTCATTTACCACTGTAAATCATAGCAATGAGGAATCCAAACCAGAACAACTTTCAACGGCAGCAGCTACTGGAGACAGTATACGTACCGTCCAGACTGACACCTTTACGGAAGGACAGTAGCATCTCCATGAAAACTAAGATCAGGCCTCGACATGCACTGTTATTCTGTCTTGTGTGCATGCAGATATGGGACCCGACTAGCAGATCTGGAGAGCAGAATCCAGGCCATGGAAATGAGGTGTTAATGCAAGATACTGAACATCAGATACGCTGATCATAGTATCACCGATATACAAGCGTTTCAAACCATCAAACAGCGATGCGGACCATATAAAGATCGATCTACTGACTTAACCCTTTGAATCCGAAGGCTTCTTGCCATATTGGTTTCCAACATGCTAGGGCACAGTCTTCGTACGAACCCCCTGCTGTAAGGACAGGTTAGAGGCAATGAAAAAATGATCAATCCACATTTTTTGGTAGACATAACTTGGGTGAAGATCAACGCCTTTCCATGATTTTGCCCTCCATGTGGGTGAACAAACTTCTTGCTTCCAAGAGGGGTGGTTACCTTTAGGCCTCTTCTGCAATGCCGGTTTAAGATAAACATCCACGGAACATGTCATTAAAACTCTCGGTTGACTTAGCTCCACCTCTCTTGGAAATGTCCACTTCGAGCGTGTGGCGGTAACAAGATCTGTGATTAGGTGGCCTTTGGTCTGTGGCCAGCGTTCTGCCGTTACTGTTGTAGGGGGGGGGGGGGGGGGGGGGGGGGGGGGGGGGGGACTCAAACGCCAACTGAATTTTTTGCCTCTTGGCCTCTTGATCATGTATAACAGACTCGAATAAATCAGTCAGCGGTCTGAAGTCTGTTGAGAATATTCCCATCGTATATATATATATCAAGAAGTTATTAAATGAAATTGATACTTATCATACATGTGTTTAGGCATCCGAGGAGACGAAGACTGCTGCGTATCAAGAATGTATAGTGGCAGTCAGGGGGTTAAGAAAACAAAGCTGATATGGTCGAGCAGCAAGATCCAATGACCTTGCTACAACAAATCTCCGGGAACTATGAGAGGAGGGAGACGGAGGGGGAGACAGAAAACAATGGACTGACAGCACTGCAAATGGACAGAGGGGAAAACGGCAGAAACCCAAACCTCGGCAGGCCAGTGGAGGAACCCTGCGAATCGTTCTTCGGGGTGGTGCCCGGTAATTCCTCACAGAGTCTGGGCAGAAGATCGTGAACATTTAATGACCATTGATAAAGTTGGTGTGTTTTTCGTTCTATTTCAGCGGGAATGCAGTCTGCTGGGTTTGTGCGTCCCAGTCCCTTGAAGAGCCTCCGATAATTTGGTTTGGTTTGTTGAAATGTCAGGGTATTTGTGTCTCGCTCGCACACATGCGCAAGAGGCTCCCGAGATGTCACGCGCGTTATCGAACCCAACGATCACCTCAAAAGTAAGGGAACTGGTGACCGTTGGCCTTTGTGACGAAGTAAATGCAGTAGCACAACGTCTTTCTGCCTCTCTCCATTTCTGTTTCCATTTCTGTTTCACCGTCCTCTTGTCTGCTTTTTTTCACTCCCTTTACACCCCCCCCCCCCCCCCACACCACACACACACACACACACAAGCACCCGCTCGCCTCTTCTCTCTCTCTCTCTGGTCAGTCTGTCCGTCTGTCTGCCTCACAAGCTTCTGTTCACTTCTTTCCATCAAAGAGAAGAATCGGCGTATCTATGAAAAAGATCAATATTGATTAAACATGTCAAAGGAACACACTCGTCGGGCCTGTCCTTCCCTTGACAAAATCCATATTTGGCGGAGAGAGGCAGTCTAAAGAGGTGCTCTCTCTCTCTCTCTCTCTCTCTCTCTCTCTCTCTCTCTCTCTCTCTCTCTCTCTCCAAGTGTGTGTGTGTTGTGCGTGTGTGTGTGTTTGCACGCGAATGTTCGTGAGCGTCATATCTTTTATGCAAGTTATTTTAAGAGACAGTATTCGCGAGCGCGCGCGCATACGTGTGTGTATGGTGTGTGGTGTGTGTGTTGTGTGTGTGTGTGTGTGTGTGTGTGTGTGTGTGTGTGTGAGAGAGAGGAGAGAGAGGAGAGAGTGAGAGAGAGAGAGAGAGGTTGGTGTGTGTGTGTGTGTGGTGTGTGTGTTGTGTGTGTGTGTGTGTGTGTCTGTGTGTGTGTGTGTCTGTGTCTGCACACGCGTGAGGTGCCGTGGGGGAGGGGTCTGGGAATAAGTGATTAATTAAACTTTGATCGAAGATATTATACATAGACGTCGTGCGTGTGTGTGTGTGTGTGTGTGTGTGTGTGTGTGTGTGGTGTGTGTGTGTGCG
>CM031600.1:35723216-35748216 GCA_018398815.1 Conus ventricosus
CCTGCTTTTATTGGTACCAGACTGCGGGACGCGGTGCCAAAATGTGCTGAAGTAACATTTAGATAGATAGGTAGATAGATAGATATATAGACAGGCAGACAGAGATAGATATACAGAAAGATAGACTGACAGATATGTATGTGCGTGTGTACGTGTGCGTGTTTGTATGTGTACGTGTCAGCCCTGATGTGGCCCTTTGCGGTCGGCTGGGCTATAAGCAACATTATCTTATCTCTTATAAGTACGTGTGCGTGTGCGCGTGTGCGTGTGTGTGTGGTGTGTGTGTGTGTGCGTGCGAGGGAGAGAGAGAGAGAGAGAGAGAGAGAGAGAGAGAGAGAGAGAGAGAGAGGAGAGAGATTAAATATGGAACAAACTGGTAGCGGAAGGGGGTGGGGTAAAACATATGCAGGCAGACAATTCCTGCGTCATAACTGAATGTGTATTAATAGCCCAGACGATCGCATGGGGCCATGTATTAGTGCAGGAACCGTTGCAGGAGGTTCTGGCATGTTTCACCACGCATCCAGTATGTTCAGGACAGCCGTGGGCTGGTGTTCGTTGGGGACATTTACTTCCGGCTCTCAAAATACCGACATCTCTCAGTGAAGTCTTAACCTGCTCATGCTAAATTTCAACTTGACTAGTGAGGAGGGGGGGGGGGGGGGGGGGGTGTCTTACCGCGTCATTCTCGGCTGCAGAAGACAAAAACAAACAAATCCCACAAAATTCCACAGGAAAAAAATATGAACAGACGCACACACTGATATCGACGATGTATCCTTTGCTATAGAACTCTCAATTGTTCTAGACGTAAAATCATCAGCCAGTCGGATTAGACTCTTTACTCTGGTCAACTAAAAAAGTCTTGAATTGCTACGTCTGTTACTACAACCTATAACACAATGAAGGAAGGATAATACACACTCTGTGTGTGTGTGTGGTGTGTGTGTGTGTGTGTGTGTGTGTGTGTGTGTGTGTGTGTGTTGTGTGTGTGTACGTGTATGTGTCGCACGTATTTAGTGTGTTAATTATGCTTCTTTGCTTTGGATGAAAAACGTTCATATTCTGTTCATAATTGTTTTTAAATGTCAGTACAACTGGAGTGTAATCTGACAATAAATTGGTTTCAGTCAGTTTTCAGTCAGTGACTTATCGTTCTAGTTGTTTTTGTTGTTGTTGTTTTTTAACATGTGAACTACTGGCATCGACATCTGAAAATAACACGTTTGTCTAAAGTGCACTTTTTCATTGTGTGCTTAAAAAACATGATTTGCTCTTTCTTATTCATAGTCTGGCTTTTTTTTCTCCAGAAAACAATATTGATATCGGTGTCACTTTTCTTGTAACAATCTTACAATTGCTAATACACATTAAAATGACGCGTTTTCGATGAAAAGTATGCATAAGTAAGTCACCAGCAGGTCTAAGTTGAAAACAGTGTGTGTGTGTGTGTGGTGTGTGTGTGTGTGTGTGTGTGTGTGTGTGTGTGTGTGTGTGTGTGTGTGTGTGACAGTGTGTGTGTGTGTGTGTGTGTGTGTGTGTGTGTGTGTGTGTGTGTGTGTGAGAGAGAGAGAGAGAGAGAGAGAGGAGAGAGAAGAGAGAGAGAGAGAGAGAGAGTGTGTGTGTGTGTGTGTGTGTGTGTGTGTGTGTGTGTGTGCGTGCGTGCGTGCGTGCGTGCGTGCGTGCGTGCGTGCGTGCGTGCGTGCTGTGCGTGCGTGTCTCTTGTTGTTGTGTGTTGATGATATTGTTTGTTGTTGATGTTTGTTTGTTATTTTTACGTCCCTCACCAAGACATTCAATAGACTCCGTACTGCAAATTCCGTGACCGGAAGCTCTGTCCGCCAGTTCACAAAAGCACAGTAAAGCGTACTATCCCTCTTTCTGCGGTGTCTGATGTGGGTTACAAGAATGACTGGCAATATAGACAGACAGACAGATATGAAAGGAAATCTGAAATGAAGACGGTTTTCAGAAAAACAGTTTTTAAAAAATAAATAAATAAATAAATAAATAAAAAATAAAAAATCTTTAAAAGATGGATAACTTTTGCTCCATAATGAAATAATGACAGACCCATACCTCCAAACGAATGCTGCTTATGACACCCAATCGCCCAGCAGAAATGACTACACACAGCACACAGAACAAAGAGACATTCCCCAAAAGAATCTTCCAAGCTTGACTGATAGACAGACAGGCAGACAAACAGACAGATCGATTGATAGATACATTTCAGTGTGATAGATCGACCAGGAGGTGGACTGGGGGAGGGGGGGGGGGGGGAGAAAAAAGGAAAAGAAAAACAAAAAGAAAGGTGAGGAAAAGGCTGGGTGAAGGAAATAAAATGTTGTGAGGTTAGTAGAGCAGGGAAAATGGTTAAAGACGATGGATCCCAATTAAGCCGGTGCTGGAACACACAAAAAGACCCAATCTGGTAGGAGACGACTCCCGAGACACGTTCTTAAAAACTATCCGACAGATTTGGCGTTGAACTCGCCCACATGAGTTGGCCAGGACGGCTCACTGCACGCACGCGGAAGAAAGATCTGGCAGGTGTCGGCCCAATAAGCCAAGCACATGAAAACAGAAACTGACAGCTGATACCGACACCTGCAATTACAGTCGGTGTACAACTTCACTGCGATCTACGACACAGGCCTGTCACGCGATTGTACCAACGCGCACTGAAGCACTGGATCACATCACAAATATTACAAATATTACGTCACGGCACGGTACAACGGTAACGAACTTGCCCAGTGCATGGGACAGAGATCAAACAAAACCAACTGCGGAACGTAAGCTACGTGTTTGCATACGTGGATATTTTTGTTTGTTTTTTTTTAATTAGAAGCGCAAGACCCGCTGTGTTCAAATCACACAATTTACAATCATGGAAACAAAAACGATACTATCAAACAAAAATCATCATAAATTTTGTTTTCAAGAATTCAGAAATCTACGGGGATGAGTGAACTATGCCCATGCTCTTCCTGTCAACAACACGTAAACTGGTGACGCATATGGTTAGGGTTACGTTTTGGTCTGGATTTGGATTAGGATTAGGTGAGGATTTGACTAGAATTAGGGTTTAAATCAAGGTTAGATTTAGCATTCCTCTTATTTCCCAACTCACGTTATGTTGAAGGGCGTCGTCTCTCTGATCCGAAGGAAAATGGAGGTTAAAATTTAATAGCTGTCTGGAAACTAACAAGGCCATTTACAAGCATACCATGGCTGACGATACCTGTAAGGCTCTCTCTCTCTCTCTCTCTCTCTCTCTCTCTCTCTCTCTCTCTCTCTCTCTTTCTCTCACACACACACACACACACACACACACACACACACACCACACGCACGCACGCACGCACGCACGCACGCACGCACGCACGCGCGCGCGCGCGCGCGCACATCGGCGCACTATGACATCGTTAAGTCAGCCCACACACTCGACCCAACCCATCTCCAGGCCCGACACGACCGTTGGATGGGGGGAAGGGGACCTTACACACACCATGCGCTGTTTCGTGTCATGTTCAGACACTGGAAATACCAGCTACACAGTCAACAAGTGAAACTGGCTTATTTGATGCAGCCAAGAAATTGACACAATCTCAGTAAGGGCGCGCACGCGCGGCGCGCAGCCACACACACACACCACACACACACACACACACACACACACCACACACTCACTCACTCACACACACACACACACACACACACGCACACGCACTCACGCACACACACACTCAAGGCGAAGAAAAAGACAAAGCTGAGTTTATTTCAGCTTCTCTGGTTATTCTATTGCTGAAAGCAATCTGGAGAGTATCATTTTGTACTTTGTTCGTATCTGGTTGTAACGTCTGAAAAACGTATTTGTCGAAAATTCGCTCGTCATTTTGTTATGTAACAAGTAAATGTAACTTTGCACTCCGTTTCTTGTGTTTGTTTGCATTTCAGCTTGTTTCAGCTTCTTTCCGTTTAAAATGTGTTTCACCTCCCATACAAGCACGATAACAGTTGTCTCCCGGCAAGGAAAAGTCAGGTAATTTCTCCGTATGAAGTACATCACCATTCGCTTTTTTCCCAAGCGCCATAAATGTCATAGTGCTGTGACTGGCGCGAGTAACGAGAGATCCTGTGTGACTAGGCCTGCCTGCTGTTTACTGTGTCACGTGGCGAATTTCATCATCCACGCAGCAGGCAGGAAACGAAGAACGTGGCAACAGAAAGCGGACATATGCCCAATATCCTTTACACTGGGACATCCGTGAAGTCAGCCCACACACTATCATCGGTCGTTTCACGCACATGTGCGCACTTCCAGCTGTACCAAACTGCCGTTTCGCGCTCGTGTGTGCACCTTCAGCTGTACCAAACTGACACAATCGAGCTCACCTGTCGCGCCAACAGCATTAACACGGCTCACGTGTTCTGTTATGGACCTGTCATGCCGCCGAGTACGAGCTGACAATGGTTATGCTCGATCTTTCCACTGGCACTCGAAGAAAGCATGATCGTGCCTGTTGTGTGTCGAGAATAATCATCAGTTACCAAGATCTTGTGGGAGGAAAACTACCAGTTTACAAAGACTTAAAATAAAATTGTCCTTATACATTAAAAAGAAAGACTCGGTTTCCATCGCAAAAAAAATAGTGGCTAGTTTCTTCCCACAAGATATCGTGCTTTTTTTTTAGGTTTGTGTCCCGTTAGCATATCTATGCTGATTCCGACGTTTCATAGTCCGCATTCGCATGATTCGTTACTCCGCATGTGGACGTACGCTTCGCACCGATTTCAAGTGAAAAAAAAAAAGAAAGAAAGTGTGAGGATGTGCATGATGAGGTGGTCTTTATAGTGTAGCCGCCGCTGTAATTGTGTCATGCACTGGTCCATTCCTTCGCCTATGTTTTATTTACCTGTTCGTGACGAAACACCGATTGTAAAATATCATGACCAGCGCGACGACAAAGCTGATTACTTTCCTTAAGAAAGGTTGGCTGCGAACTGCTCGAAGCGACAAGGAAAAACGTGCGCACGCATGGCTACAAGCCGTTTCAGGAGGAAAACAAACACGACACTCCCATTGTATACTAGCGTGCGTGTTTTGTGGACTCGTGTAGAAGCTACAAAGCCAGCAAAGTCAATGATGAAATCACCAGCTGGGCTGCAAACGGTATTGCAAATGTATCGGGGACGGCCCCCGCATTGTTGAAAGCCATGTAAATAGCGCCCCGTCGCGTTGTTTCCATAGGCGCTTGACAAAAACAAGAGAAAATCAATCAGCTTCTGTCGGCTCGTCCGTCTCTGCCTGCCTGCATGCTTGCCCGTGTGTAGTCTGCCTTGTTAACTGCTGAATGGTTTGCCTATTTTAGCTTCATATAAAGACGTCTATTTTCCTTGTTGTGCACAGCAACAAGGAGGTAGCGGGCACGTCGAGTCAGTTATTCACACAAGAGTGCGCGCGCACGTTACACACACTGGAGAGACAGTAATAGAGAGTAATGGGGTGGGGGGTTTACCGAGACGCGGTAAAGAGAAAGAGAGAGAAGAGACACAAAAAAGATGAGTAATCGGTTGAAACTACGTAGAATCACACACACACACACACACACACACACACACACACACACACACACACAACGAGAGAGAGAGAGAGAGAGAGAGAGAGAGAGGAGAGAGAGAGAGAGAGAGAGAGAGAAGTGAGTGAGAGAGAGGATAATGGCAATAATTCTCATTTTCAAATGGTAAAACTATTGTATAAACAGCCATTTTCCATACTTGATAACTATTCCACAGTAAGTCTTCTTCCACACGTCGTCATAATACACATATCAAAATATGTGCTGTCTGAGAAGATTTCTTATAAAAGCCATAGTCTTGTGTTTATCGATCTTAGGTATATCGTAATAACAGAGACAGAAGGGAGGGGGAGGGAGGGAGGGAGACAGAGACAGAGCGAGCGAGCGAGAGAGAGGAGAGAGAGAGAGAGGAGAGAGAGAGAGAGAGAGAGTTAGTTTTAAAAGCAGTTCGTATTAGACGATGGCTGCGAAACCCATGCACATCTTAAGACTTTGTTAGAATCTGACCTTGTGCCATTTCACACAAACTTAAGATCCAAGTGTTGACTCGCTTCAAAACCAGATCAATTTTCTTTTTAACGTCAGGCCTAAGACACAGAGCAATGGGCAACGCTGATTGATCCTGATTCCTCAGTCTGTCTGGCCATGCCTAAGTATCCTGATTCCTGAGTGTGGCCACGCGAACCTATCCTTATTCCTGCGCCTATTTGACCTAGGAAAATGTCACAAAGTGACTTTCTGATGATCCCCATATAGGCAGATTCCAATCTGTGAACGGCTCGTCCTCAGAGCCGATTGGCCTAAGATGTTAATGTCACTCCATTCACCCAGACGGTCCATATTAAGCCTGTCTCTGTGCGTCGACGAAAAACGCCTACGAACGCATTCACATGACAAAGATGATATCGCTGATAAGACAAATGAGTGGGAACCCTAACGATTTCGAAAGTCATACTTGTTAAACACTCCGTCTTGAAAACCAACCCGTCGTCAAACAAAACACAAAATGACGAAATGACAATTGCGGAAAGCCGTGTCGTCCATGTGCTTCCAAGTCAGTCGCTTCCCAGTCAGTCGCTTCGAAATGCCTTTTCGGTTGACTGAATCCGACATCCTGATATGACATTATTCAAATACCGGCTACAAAATGTATCAACGACGAAGGCCTTCTGGTGTCTGTTAAACATACATAAATCGGTTCTTACCTTGAAAACGTTCAAAGATGACTCCCGCAAATTCCAGACCTTCCAGCCACTTCGATCTGAACAAACTGCCGGTCGGCGGTCGTCTGCTTCTGTCGCGTGGTGGCTGACGACATAGGGACAGGCCTCCAAGATTGACCAATCAAACTGACGCGTGCACAGGAGTGGCGGTAAGCACAGCGTTCATTGGTTAACATTGGCCTGCGGCTCCAAGTTGACCTTCACCTCACGCTTGATCAATCTTTTTTGCACTGGGTTGAAAAGCCGAGATTAAAGAAGAATAAGGGGGAGGGGGGGGGGGGGGGGGGGGAGAGAAAGAACAATAGAAAGAAACCCGTAGAAGAGGTCGGTTTGGTGTGGGGAGGAGAAAAAGAAACACCCGAAGGTGCTGGGGAGGACCCAGAGAAGCACTGTCTTCACCCGCCTTTAGAGCAGTCCTGTACCACCCTTGGAGGCGCGCGCTGTGTTGACGATGGGTACAGGCACAACTGCGTGCTTCTTTTCTTTCTCAGAAACACGGATCAGCAGTAGGCCTATCATAACGTCACCTCTGAGTCTTACTGGTCATCGAATAACACGAAAAGACGAAGTGCAATAACCTGTTATGCTTTACCACCGTATGTTCATGGTTCAGCTAAAACAAACAACGAATATTGGTGATATGTCGTAGTAGTAGAAGCGTTAATTTTGGGGTAGTAGTTTTGAAAGATTGGATATCTACAGAAACTCCCTATTGGTAAAGAATCGGTCGCACAGAAAAGCGGACTAGTCGACGGAAAACAGAATATTCAAACTTTCTTTCGTCACCTTCCATCCTAATCATGCACGCGCATGCAAACACACTTAAACACACTGACGCTTAACACACAACACACACACACACAGACACACACACACACACACACACACGTGAGCACGTGCGCACACGCACGCACGCACGCACACACACCACCACACACACACACACACACACACACACACACACACCACACCACATTCTACGCTCTTGAAGTGGGTATTCAACGTCATTTAGGGTAGTGTCACGAAACTGTATTAGATGCCGAGATACGCATGCAACACGGTCTTTGGTGTGGTTCTCGTCTGTCTCACGCTCCAAATACTGCTCTAAACTGTGAGTTCTTCATCGATCTCAGATGGGTATGTCACTTGGTGTGACATACACTTTAATCGTGACCAGCCAGCCAAAAACTAGCCCACGTAATAATGCAGGCTGCCCCTGTGTAATGCGGGTAAGCACTTCTTATCAGTATAAACAGCCCAGGCCTGCTACTGTAAGCCAGCCAACACACGGGTTAATTAAATCGGGTCGTTTTTAACTTTGTTCGGTTCTTGGCTCGTGTCGGGTTGGCGGCGCGAGCAGTGGGCACACGCACGCGCGCACACACACACACACACCACGCACGCACGCACGCACGCCACACACACACACACACACACACACACACACACACACACACACACACACACACACACACACTATGTTTTGGTAAATCTTTTGGTAAGAACGTGACAACCTGTGCCAACCTCGCTGCCAGCCTCGCTGTTTGTTTGTATGACCGCAATTTCACCTCTCTTTCTGCGGCCTGCTCCCCTCTTCCTGCCTCCCCCCCCCCCCCCCCCCCCCCCCCCGCCCCCGCCCCATTCCTCCGCTCCATTCCTTCCCACACACTAACCACCCGGGGTGAAGGAAATTGGGGGCGTGGGGCGGGGGAAGGGGGGGGGGGGCGGGGGAAGGGGGGGGCGGGGGGGGGTAGGAATATGTTCTGTATGCCGTTGTGAAACATTGAGCGAGAATTCAAGTAAAGTGCAAGTGATAAGAAAAACAATCAGGTTCAGGATATGCTTGATCAAGGTTTGATGAATAAACCGAAAATTTGCAACATGCTTAGTGAGTGTTGGTGGTTTTTACTATACCAAGTTGTTAAATAATGAAAGGCAATCACAGAAAACTGAGCAAACCCTCAATATGCCACTGTCTCAGTGAACCACCCTCAATGTACCTGTGACAGTTTCCAGTACTAAGACTGTATGTCTTCTTTAATACGTACTGCGACAATGAAAATAAACAATAAATCTTTGACTGGCTAGCTCCGCCGAGGAACTGACGTGACCTCTGTCAAAATTTTAGATGTTCACCTGCAGTTCGTTAGTTCGTTCGTTTGTTTCTTTGTCAGCAAAATGAAGCACTAAACACCAAGCCGATCTTCACGACACTTGGTGGAAAGATTGAGGGTGGCCCAAGGACGGATCCGTTTAAATTTAGAGCGGATCCGCGGTGTCAAGCGGATGAAGGATCTCTCAGCAGGAGAACACAAAAACTAGTGACCCTACTTTGTCAAAACTGAGTGGAAAGATGGAATATGACTCAAGGACAAACGCGTGAAATTTGAGGGGCAAATCGGGATCAATGGGCGGATCCAGGAATGGTGTGGAGGACATGGGATGGAATCGGAGTTGGGGTTGACTTGAAGTTGATGGGGCTGTTCGACCTTGGCGGAGGTTTGCGCTTTCCCCACTCCTCTTGTGGCTGCAGCCACTTTCCTCTCTCTAGTTAGTAGCTACTCGCATGCATCTGTTTTCTGTGCTGTAGGAGTGTTTAAGCAAGTCCCGCCCATTAACATAACTTGCTGATGCTGTCTTGGAAACTGCCAATTCATCGGTTTGTAAAATGCAAGAGTGGTGAGGGCCGGGCGAGGGAGTGGGGAGGGGGTTCCGTTGGTTTGTTTGTCTGTCAGCAATATTATGCAAAAACATCAAACGTATTTTAACAATACTTGATTTTTTTTTTTAAATGTAATGTGACCTCGTTAAATTTTGATGCGGGTCTGTAAGGCAGATAATGTAACCTAAGAATGACCTCAATAGACTTTAGATTGAATCTGTAATATAACCTAAGAATAACCTCAATAAATTTTGATGCGGATCTGTAGTGCAGTTAATGTAACCTAAGAATGACCTTAATAAATTTAACGTAGATCTGTAGCGCAGATTTGTAACCTGAGAATGACCTCATAAAGCTTTGATGCGGACCTGTAGCGCAGATGATGTAACCTAAGAATGGAAACATTCAAATGTGGATCTGAAATGCAGATAATGTAACCTGAAAATGACCTCAATGACTTTGATGCAGATCTATAGCGCAGATAATGTAACCTGAGAATGTCCTCAATAAATCTAATATGGGTCTGTAGTGTAGATAATGTAACCTAAGAACTACATCAGTAAATTAATTCAATGTGTACTGGTCGTGCAGATCTGGATATAAGCAGGATAAGGGGATCCAGAATACGTAGGCAAGACCACGCACAAAGAGAACTTCTCAGCTGATTTCAACTCGCAGGAAAGATGGAAAGTGGTCCACAACAAAAAAAATAAAAAATAAAAAATTGATCAGTAAGTATCCTGTGAATCCGATCAGAGTGCAGATCCAGATGGAATTCGATCGCTCCCAACCGCCCTTGTCGTTATCTGCTGGTGATGAACGACTGAATGAACTAAAACAGAATAATGGTCTGGACCGGCTCTTAGTGGGGTGCGGACAGAGTGTGTATGGGTACAGGTCCCCACATTCTCTAGCCGTAAGGGTCTTCACACTTTCTGGTCATCAGGGGTCCCCACACTTCTCTAGCCGTAAGGGTCTTCACACTTCTCTGTCCTCAGGAGTCTCACACTTCTCTGTCTTCAGGGTCTCCACACTTCTCTGTTCAGACTCAATGTTGGTCTCCACACTTCTCTGTCCTCAGGGGTCTCCCACTTCTCTGTCCCCAGGGGTCTCCACACTTCTCTGTCCCCAGGGGTCTCCACACTTCTCTGTCCTCAGGGGTCTCCACACTTGTCTGTCCTCAGGGGTCTTCACACGTCTTGTCTTAGGGTCTCCACACTTCTCTGCCCTCAGGGGTCTCCACACTTCTCTGTCTTCAGGGTCTTCACACTTCTCTGTCCCACATCTCACACTTCTTGTCTTCAGGGGTCTCCACACTTCTCTGTCTTCAGGGGTCCCAACATTCTCGTCTTCAGAGGTCTCCCCACACTTCTCTGTCTTCAGGGGTCTCCACACTCTCTCGTCCTTCAGGGTCCACTTCTCCTCATCTCTCTGTCTTCAGGGGTCTCCACACTTCTCTGTCTTCAGGGGTCCCAACACTTCTCTGTCCTCAGGGGTCTCCACACTTCTCTGTCTTCAGACATCTCCACACTTCTCTGTCTTCAGGGTCCCACACTTCTCTGTCTTCAGGGGTCTCCACACTTCTCTGTCTCAGGGATCTCCACACTTCTCTGTCTTCAGGGGTCTCCACACTTCTCTGTCTTCAGGGATCCCACACATTCTCTGTCTTCAGGTCTCCACACTTCTCTGTCTTCAGGGTCCCAACACTTCTCTGTCTTCAGGGGTCTCCAACACTTCTCTGTCTTCAGGGTCTCCACACTTCTCTGTCCTCAGGCATCTCCACACTTCTCTGTCTTCAGACATCTCCACACTCTCTGTCTCAGGGTCCAAGACTTCTCTGTCTCAGGGGTCTCAACACTTCTCTGTCCTCAGGGTCTCACACTTCTCTGTCCTCAGGGGTCTCCACCTTCTCTGTCCTCAGGCTATTCACACTTCTCTGTCTCAGGGGTCTCCACACTTCTCTGTCCTCAGGGGTCTTCATACTTCTCTGTCCTCAGGGTCTCCACACTTCTCTGTCCTCAGGGGTCTCCACACTTCTCTGTCCTCATGGTCTCAATTCTCTGTCCTCAGGGGTCTCGTCTTAGGTTCCACACTTCTCTGTCTCAGGGGTCTCCACACTTCTCTGTCTCAGGGTCTCCGTCTTCAGGGTCTACACTTCTCTGTCCTCAGGCTTCCACACTTCTCTGTCCTCAGGGGTCTTCACACTTCTCTGTCCTCAGGGTCTCCACACTTCTCTGTCTCGGGGTCTCCGTCTTGGTCCCCACACTTCTCTGTCTTCATGGGTCTTCCACATTCCTGTCCTCAGGCTCTCCAACACTTCTCTGTCCTCAGGGGTCTCCACACTTCTCTGTCCTCAGGGGTCTCCACACTTCTCTGTCCTCAGGTGTCTCCACACTTATCTGTCTCAGGGGTCTCACACTTCTTTCCTCAGGGTCCCACACTTTCTGTCCTCAGGGGTCTCCACACTTCTTTCCGGTCCAAAATGTCCTAGGGTCCACATTGTCCGTCTCATGGGTCTCCACACTTCTCTGTCCTCAGGGTCTCCACACTTCTCTTTCCTCGGTGGTCTCCAAACCTTCTGTCCTCATGGGTCTCCACATTTCTCTGTCTTGGGGTCTCCACACTTCCTCTGTCCTCTGGGTCTCCACACTTCTCTGTCCTCAGGGTCTCTCCCTTCTCTGTCTCAGGGGTCTCCACATTTCTCTGTCCTCAGGGGTCTCCACACTTCTCTGTCCTCAGAGTCTCCACACTTCTCTGTCTCAGGGTCTCCACACTTCTCTGTCCTCAAGAGTCTCCACATTTCTCTGTCTTAGGGTCTCCACACTTCTCTGTCCTCGGTGTCTCCACACTTCTCTGTCCTCAGGGTCTCCATATTCTCTGTCCTCATGGATCTCCACACTTCTGTCCTCAGGGGTCTTCCCACACTTCTCTGTCCTCAGGGTCTCCACACTTCTCTGTCATCAGAGATCTTCACACTTCTCTGTCCTCAGGGGTCTCCACACTTCTCTGTCCTCAGGGGTCTCCACACTTCTCTGTCCTCAGGGTAAGTCATCACACATTTCTTTTTTCTTCGTCCTCATGGGTCTCCACACTTCTCTGTCCTCAGGGGTCTCCACACTTCTCTGTCCTCAGGGTCTTCACACTTCTCTGTCCTCAGGGGTCTCCACACTTCTCTGTCCTCAGGGGTCTCCACACTTCTCTGTCCTCAGGGTCTCCACACTTCTCTGTCCTCAGGGGTCTTCACACTTCTCTGTCCTCAGAGATCGTCACACTTCTCTGTCCTCAGGGGTCTCCACTCTTGTCTGTCCTCTTGGGTCCCCATACTTGTCTGTTCTCAAAGGTCTCCACACATTTCTATCCTCAGGGTCTCCACATGCTTAATCTGTGTTCAAGGATCTCCATGCTCCTCTGTATTCACGGGACGGTCTGGGTATAAACTGAAGCGTGGGAAAAAGAAAAGCAATGAGTGGCTTCCCCGTTTTGTTGTTGTTGTTTTTTTTTTTCTCCTATGTTTCCATTGTTTTGAATGTTGTTTTGCCTTGCCTGAAGAACAAAGAGTCGAAACGCGTGTCTGTATCGTTTTTTTCTTTTTTTTTCTCCTTTGTTTGGTGGCTCAGTAATTCTACGTTTGCTTTGATTTTTCAATTTCCGCCTGCAGTCATTCCCATTTGAAACCACGCTTCTTTAGGGAGCCATGTGATGTGCCATATGTCCTTAGACTGAGACTTGCATGATGTCAGATATAAATTCCCTTCACCGGACTCCAAGAAAATCTTGTTCTGAGATGTTCTGTCTGATACGATTTTTGAGTTTCTGAGAGAGATGAATATTTATCATTTGATCTAGTATTTTATGTAGGAAGATTTTTGGTCACTTTTAAGAGTTTAAGACTGTCTCATGTAACCCGTAGCAGAGTACGCCAGACACCTGCAGAGCCTGAGATGGTAAACTGACGCTGGAATTGGACTGGCCATACCCTCATCAAGCCTCTCACTATATGTGCACTGACGCACGCACGCACGCGTACACACGCGCGCGCGCGCGCGCGCGGCCTATACGCCCATATCCTTAGGCAGACATACATACATACATACATCTATGTACACATACGCACGCACATGCAATGTAAAAGGGGGAGGTAACCAAGGTCTGACCTACGCTATGGGTGAATGCGCGGGCCAGACATCGGCTAAGTAGTATCCATGAGACCCTGTTTCCTAAATCCTTTCATTGTAGTCATTAATTCATGTATCCATTCCTGCGCAGTGCGGTTTCGAAACTTAGCAGATATGAAACAGCGTATAATGACTAGATCTAGTCCGCACGCAGTGACTGACACCTCCGTGATGAAACTGAAACACCTACCAGCATCGCTAGACAAACTCTGCTCTGGAACACGCCCAAAGCGAGAGAAAGGGTATCAACCAAGTCAAACTCGGCGCCCTAGAGGCGGTGTCAGAAACTCGGCCACACCTTCCTGGTGGTGTCATGAGTGTTTATAATGTGAAAAGAGTATGTCGACGGAAAACAGAGATCGCTTGTGCAAGCTTTCGAAACTACACAGCAACAAGAACAGAAGAAGCCAAGGAAAAAAAAAACATATTTTAAAATGGTGGGGGCGGCATTTTCAAAATTCTGTGCCTTGGCTCACCTAGTAATGGAAATCATTGCAAATGTATGCAGAGAAGTGAGTGAAGGACACAAGGTGAGGATTTTTTATGACCTGCAGGATAGGCAGTTGACTCAGAAGACAAACTAGGAGAGACGTTGGCAAGGGCGCATGTGTCATAGCTTCTTTTTCTTTCTCCCACCCCCCCCCCCCCCCCCCCCCTTTTTTTTCTTTTAACCGACATGGGAGATGTCAAAGTAAATGTAAAGTAAAAGCCATGACTGACCTATTTTAGGCTCAGCAAATGTTCAGGTCAGATATGATGACAGGAAATGGAAAGAGAGAAAAAAAAGGAATGATGAAGATTGATATTCTTTAGATATAGATACTTTCTAAATTTTTTAAAGAGAGGGGCTTAGTTACCGCCAAGAACATCGACAAACAAATGCAGTTTGTTTTTCTTGTTTGTCTTGTCCTTGGCGGTAACCAACACCCTCTCTTTCTGAACTTTGCTTCATGTTCCGCCCTCAGTCACTCCGTTTTGAAACTATTTTCTAAAAATGACTTCTTTCTTTCAATGAGTCATTTGTTTTGTCGTTGTTGTTGTTGTTTTCTTTTCAGGAACTTCGTCCCTGATCAGAGTAAGGATGAGAAGTTTATTTGTTTGCTTGCTTTGTTCAGAGGAGTACTGGCACGGTTTGTGGCGTGTAATCTTAAGTCGACAAGAGGTCCTGAGGACTGAAGGAAGATTTGGGGCTGGCTAAGATTGAAACTGAAAAAAAACAAACTGTTACAGGTCTACGAGGACCAGGAACTTTGTTAGTAAAAACAGATACTTTGTGTGGTGCTGTTGATGCCAAAAGTTTAAAGAAAAGCAAACTTTGAGGACCTGCTGTGAGTTGAACTGAAATATGTCTGTGTGATTATGTGAAACTGTAGTAGAAAAAAAAATTGGTGTAATAAATCTAAACGTTTCGTTATTGATTAAAAGAGAAAATGCGCTTTTGTTTAATTCGACCGGTTGTGTGTCGACGTTGCGTGAGCGAGAGTCTCACAGTGGTGACCCCGACTACAGCTTAGATATCGACGAATGACGCTTCAACTGCCTGACTGAAATTAGGGTTTTTTCCTGGTGAAAAAAAACAAACAAACAAAACAACAAAACAAAGAAGAAGACGAAACAAGAACCAAGCCTACGACCACTGGACTGACATTAGAGTTTCTCCCCAATATACATAAAATTTAAAAAAACATAGGAGAAGAACAGAAGAAGAAGAAGACAGAAGACAGAAGAAGAAGAAAAGAAGAAGAAGAAAAAAGAAAAGAAGAAGAAGAAGAAGAGAAGAAAAAGAAAAAGAAGGATTGTTTTGAAATGAGCATTGAAATATTCTAATATTCTAGGAAGATTTGGTTCTCCCCCTCCCATTCCCATATTACTTAATGTGTGCTCTTTCATTTCCTTCGACAGCCTATAATTATTCATTTCATATCTGTTGCATTGAACTGAAGGATCACGTATGTGGAACTTGTACTGTTGCTCGTTTATTGTTCATCCCAGTCTCCAGTTTAAATAGATGTCGTTAGGATTCTGCTTGAGGAATTCCTTCTGTTTCCCTCTTTGCCCTCTCGTCTGCGTGACTTTCCCATCCTTGGTTCTTGTTTCCTTCTTTTCCACACCGCTTCATCTCAACAATATAGACTGTCTACCATATATATCTGAACTATTTTAGTGGTTTCTAGTAGTTTTGTGTGGTGTGGTGTTTTTAGTTGTTTGTGTGTGTGTGTGTGTTGAGCTCCCTCTTTCAACTTTTTTCCGTTTTGGTTTCTTTTTCGTCCTTTCAATAATTGTCTCTTATTTCCTTCATTGTCCTTTAAGATTTTGAAACATACCAGCAATTCTAAATTGTCCAGTTTTGAGTACTTGTTCAACATTTTGATAATGCAGTTAACCAGAGTCAATTCCCAAATTCTCCTCCTTTCGAATGCAAATCTCTGTGACAATTTTCAAAATTCAAGAATTCCTGTACTCGTTTTTGGTCCTTCTCAACTTGGATTATTGTAGGGAAGAGAAAAGATATCATTTTTGGTTGAGTGAATTAATATTATCTTTTCTTCCTTTCCTTTACAAGGCTACATGTCAATGGGAAGGATTCTTTTTGCGCCCCCTCCCTCCCCTTTTTCTTCTTTACATGTTTATAAGTCGATATGGAGATTTCTTTGTTGACCTGCTCCTATTTGTTTTACATGTTTACATATTTAGATGAATGATTCCATCCCACGCGCCACTCTTACATGATTATTCAATACTATTTTGCCACAAAATAAGTTCGTGGATGTCGCTGTAATATTTGTCCCATTCTGACAACTTCTTTTCCGTGATTCTTCGTATCAAGTGCTGTTCATGAATTTGTACTTGTTTTTCCTTTACCTGTTTCTGATATTTTTTTATCATGGAAGATTTCCAGCTTTGTATGTTTTGAAATCTGCAAATGCTTGAGCAATGTTCTCCTCCATTAATGATCAGAGACAGTGGGTGTGTTTATCCAGCCAACAATCTTTTCCGAAACAGGTCTAATGGCCTACCTGTAATTATTTATATCGTCTGTCTGCTTTTTGTGTTGCCTGTCTATTCGTGCTTACATACCTTCATCAGAGGTAAACAACGATGGCAGAGGTTGCCATGCAATGCACAGATATGGACACACATACACCTGCAGCAGCAATAAAGCCTATCAGAGCTCTGTAATATTGGAACGCTTATCAATTATCTGCCACATTCCGACGCACATGCTTTGTCTACCGTCCGGTATTACGAAAGCAACAACAACAATCTTGAAACAGAACGTAACGTTCCTCAAACCAGGCCAAAAATACAAACAAACATAAACAACAGAGCGCAAAGTGACAGTGTTTGACAAACCATACAAAAGAGTCATATGAAATGTCCACATGTGTGTCTTCTTCAGGTGTCATATGATGTCATATATAATAAACGTGAATCAAAAACAAAACAAACAAACAAACAAACAAAACAGAGCATAATTCCCGAGATAACTGTCACAACGAAACAATCCGCCCCTGATAGCTGTTGGCAGGAGAATAGCGATGTGAGAGAGAGAGAGAGAGGAGAGAGGAGAGAGAGAGAGAGAGAGAGAGAGAGAGAGAGAGGGGGGGGGGGGGGGGGAGGGGAGGGAGGGAGGAAGAGGAAGAGACAGACAGACAGACGGACAGACAGACAGACAGACAGACAGACAGAGAGAGAGAGAGAAGAGAGAGAGAGAGAGAGAGAAGTTGGGATGGGGAAAGGGAGAGAAGTAAACGCACCCCTCGAAATCGAAGTTGGCCCTATTGCACGTCAAAGTTTTTGTCTTTAGCAGCACCGAGTATTCTGAGTAATATATATATATAATATACAAGCTGCTCTGTAGGTTGCTGGAATGGTGCTCGGTACTTATCCTTGGAATTTATTAGTTATTATATATAATATATTATATATTATATATATATATATATAATATATTTATATATATATATATATATATATAATATATATATATATATATATATATATATATATATATATATATATATAAGCCTCAAAGCATGTTAAAGATACAAGAAAATGAAAAAAAAAGTAATATAAACTAGTGACGTCGGGAACTCTCACAAAGCGAGGTGTAAACAGACAAGCACACGTTGCACAACATGCAGTTCAAAACGGTATCCATCTGTGACAGAAAGGTGCACGATGACTTCTTCTTTCTGCCATTTAAAGATATACAATGTCCATGTGTGTTCACGCTTCTTTTTGTTAGTTGGAATAAGCATTCTCAGCGAATTTTTATGGGTTTTACACATATGGAACATCAATGCATGCTGAAAGGAAGATGAAAAAGACCTGTCGCCCGCAACGGCTGACAGCAGCAGCAGCAGACAACAACAACAACAACAACAACAACAACAAAGGAGTGTGACGTTCGAGAAGAGAACGCAAAACCCGGACAAGTTGAATGTTCAACAGGGCGAAATATAACTGAATACACAGAGCAAGGTAAAGAATAACATTGATTTTAAATGCAATATAAAACAAAAACAAAGAGGTGAAATTTTGTCATAATATATATTTCTCCTTCATACGTTACAAATAGAGACCAAAAAAATGAACAAATCAATACATCTTTGTGTGCTCTTCGTCTACTGTTTGTGACGTCGGAAGAAAACATATGGTGAAAATTCGTTTATTTGTTTTGTATTGTATAATTACTTTATCTGCAGTATTTACTCCTTGTTTTGTGTTTTTATTTGTATTTCGCCTTGTTTTCTGTACTGCTGCAACCCGTTTCCTTCTCCTTGACGTAATACAGTTTTGAAGGTGGATTTTTTTTTTCTCCTTGGGCGTTTTATTGTAGGTTCTGGAGACTTCACGATTCAAATCGTTTCTTCACTAGATATTCGAGATTCAAACATTTTCTTGTTTGTTGAAAGCATTTTTTTTCTTCTTCCAAAGAATGGGACAGAGTAAATGTCAGTAACAAACCTGTTTGTGCGGGAATTTCTTTCCAGCAAAAAGTATGTAACATTATTTGCGTGGCTGTTAACATAAGAATCACACATCTCAATTTTTTTGGAGTATATTCTTTTCCACTCCTTGACGGGTCAAAATGCCTGTCTATTCATCTTGTTTCTTATAATACAAAGCGAAGAAAATGAATGCTTTTGTGCATACCATGCTTTAGGAAGATGTCGAAAATGAGTGATTTAAACACGTAAATGTTTCATGCATGCAGTTTGCTCCTACGTACGTAAAAGCTGAATCAAATAGATATCGCCTTTGCACGACAGTGTAACAGTTAATGTAAAAACGTGACACAATACCCATGAGTATATGGTGAAAATCAAATTTAAAAAAAAAGTTAATGTATTTAGTTCAAGTACATAAGTACACAACAGTTTACGAAGACCATATTTCCACGTAAAAAGTTCAGAATGAAGATAAAATGACCATTACCTTGACGTACGTCACTTCCTCCCTCCCTGCACCATACACCTCCATCCAAACACTCCCAACAGTCCTGCTGTAAACTCGATCTGATGACGGTGCAAAGTGTTTTGCAAGTCCACTCGCAGACAGACCGAACAGACACACAGACAGGTTCCGATTCGGGGCGGTTCGGCTAGTCTTCAGCTGCTGCCACGCCACTGTTCTCTCCGGTCCCGGTGTGTCTCAGCGCCAATGGATTTGACAGCCGCACTCTTTAACCGCTAGCAGCCTTATCATTGCTTCCCTCAAGGGGTTACCTTTCCACCCCGTAATTTTTTTTAATCCCCCCCTCCCCCCCCCCCCCCCCCTCCCTTCCCCCGGATTGTCTGCAAAATAATGTCATACATTACGAAACTACTTCAACTAAACTTTTTCTTCTTCTTTTTTTAAAAATGAAAATGATGTGGGTTTTCCCCCCATTTTTGGCAAACCCGTTTTCAATCGTCGTATCCAAGTCAATTTTAGAGCATTAACGCATAATTATTTGTTCATGTCTGGTACCCCAAGCGCCCCTACCCTCACCCCCCACTCTACCCCCCTCGCCCCTCCTGCTCCCCGTCCTCTTCAGCAATGCTTTTAACGATTTTTTTTAAAAAAAAGAACTGATTCTGTCTTGATTGTAATTCCAAACTAACTGGAAAGCTTTTTACAATCCTATCGACAACGTTATCCGCGCGCGCGCGTGTGTGTGTGTGTGTGTGTGTGTGTGTGTGTGTGTGTGTGTGTGTGGTTGTGTGTGTGTGTGTGTGTGTGTGTGTGTAGGTGTGTGTAGGTGTGTGTCCGGCAGCAGTAACCGAAAGTAGACAATCTAGGATAGGATCGATGACTTTAGTACTTACTGCAACTCTTCATATTAGAGTAAATAGTCGCTTTAAACCATATATTATACATTTTTCGTAATTTCTGATTTGTTTTTTCCTTCCAAGGTTGATCTCTTCATCTTCTGAATAACTGGTTAACCAAATACTAAGTATTTTGAATGTGTCTGGATTCCACATCATCTGAAATGTGGCAAATAACGCTTCGAAGAATGAAGCGGTCTGCCAAACTATATAGCATTTGTTTTACCAATATGAAAGAAAAGACCGGATTTTCCCTCGTCAGTCATTTACTGTATGTGGGCCGGAATAGCCTAGTGGTAGAGCGCCGGACTAGAAATCTTGGGGTTTCCGGTTCGAATCTCCGCCGGGTCGCTTCGGTACAGGGGGATTTTTCCCTCGGAGTTAACATTGGTTCTGACTCCATTTCCCATACAGTCCTTCGAATGAGACTATAAACCGAGGTTCCGTGTCTGAACGCATGCATAACATCTTGCACACACGTAAAATCCCATCACCAACTTTCAGAAGAGAAGGCCAGTTTGGCGGTTGGTATAGATGACACGCTACACATAGCTTGCACCTTCCCCGAAGTTGGAATATGGCTGCCTTAATGGCGGGATAAAAAAAAAACCGGTCACACACACAAAAACTCCACTCCCTTGTTGGGTAGATGGGATTAATCCCTGCCTGTCTATACAGGGAGTGTCCGCAGGAGTATCAGCCTGCGTATGCGGGAAAAAAATACTATGTTAACTGCTTTAATGAAGGATTCTTCAGTTTCGTTTAGAAAAGTTTATTTCGACGAAACGCTGTGAAAAGATGCAATGCGGCCGAAGAGCGAAGTAACTGAATTTGGATATGGATCTGTGCAGAGGATCTGGGCTAGATGGTTGATCCAGGATCCTTTTTTTCCCCCCTCAGCAACATAAATAGAAGTTCCCTCATCGTCCGATGCGTGAGGCGGTCATCACCGTCCAATGGTATTGGTCAACGGTCAGCGCTCTGCTGACCTCGCTCTAGCTGCAGTGTATGATTTGTATTGGAGGTCATACTGAATGGTCTGTTGCCAGCTCAGGTTGGCCGAACTCTTCGTCTTCTCTGCGTTCAGTCAAATAACGCTGAAACTATTCGACCGATTTTCAATAAACTGATGGAAAAAAAGAAAGAAATTTGACCCTCCAAAATTACCAGTTACATATTGGTGTGGATCCGTCACACAAATCCAGTCCCAAGGGGCGGATCCAGGATCTGTGCGCCCTTGGTGATGGTCTGCGCTCTACCGAGTTCTCATCTGGGAGTTTCCGAAGAAGTCCTCTCGCTCCGTTGTACAACATAATGCAAATTGATTTTCCGTTTAAAAAAAGTTTTTCCCACATAGAAAATTATCAATTTTAAAACAGCTCTAGCGCGAGTTAGCGCCGAAATACAACATCAATGCCTAGCCTTGCTGCCGCGGCATTTACCACATTACGCTCCGAGAGGTGAAGCAATGAATGGTCAGTGATGGACAAGATCCAAAACACTGCCCTGTTTGTCAGTGATGTGCAATGTAAGTGATGAAGTGCAGAGAGAGAGAGAGAGAGAGAGAGAGAGAGAGAGAGAGAGAGAGAGAGAGAGAGAGAGAGAGAGAAACACAGAGAGACAGAGACAGAGAGACAAAGACTAAGAAAGAGACAGAGAGACAGACAGATACGCAAATAGAGAGAGAGAGAGAGAGAGAGATCAACGATCAACGATCAACGATCAACGAAAGTTTAATGAACAAGGCCATTTGCCCATGTCATACGGGAAAAAGGAGGCATCAGAAACAAAGGACATAGTACAATGAGCATAATTCATATGGGAAACATGAAATATGATGCAAAAACCATAGTACATATCACTGGAAACACGGGACATAATACAGTGAGTACAGCATGCAGTATAATATCTGCATGTATTTCAAAAAAGGTGTCTCACAATACATGACCAAGAGAATGAATAGGATCGTGGTTAAAGGGAGGTGGGAAAAAATCTGTATTTTTATAAAAGGAACTAAATAACGGGAAGTTGGGAAGAGAACACACACACACACACACACACACACACACACACACACACACACACACACACACACACACACACACACACACACACACACAAAACTAAGTGTGATTGAATTTTAAGTTCAAATGCTCTGGCAATGAAATTAGCAAGACCAAAAGTATGTTTGGGGCTTGCCAATAGTAATGACATTTTAAAAACCGTGGGGTTGACGAAGAATTTCTTTGGCAAAAATTGCTCTCGTAGAGCATGATATCTGGGGCATTTAAGGAGAAAATGATACTCACATTCGTTTGTGTTGGGACAAAAGGGACAAGTGTGATCTGTTTGTGCCTTTGAGAAGCGAAAACGGGGGTTTCAGACATGATACACCTAATCTGAATCTAATTATTGGTTTTCGTAAACTTATATTTTTCATTTCAGATAGATATGGAGAAAGACTATGTGATGACTTGATAGAGGAAAAGAATTCAAATCGCTGTTTAGATTGAATTTGACTATTCCATCCTTGGCGAAAACAATCAATTAATCTTTGTTGAAATTCTTGTAAGAAAATTCTATCATTTCCGACCCCCTGACTTTCCCACACAAAGCCAAATCCATGATAGTACAATGTAAAACAAACGGAAGAAACCCAATTATTTTTGTTTCTACAATGCAAGTTAAAGAGTGTCTGATAAGCTTTATTGGGGAGACGATCTTGAGGCATTTCAGAAGTTTAAGCCAATATTTAATACATCTAGTTCTAGTTGTTATATCTAACGGGTATCTCCCTGTTTCGCCGTATACTAAAGCACTAGGTGTTTGTATGCTGACGTTGAGAAATCTTTTAATTGCAAATAAATGTACTTTTTCTATTACGCTGTGATCGGCTACAAGGCCCCAAACTTCACATCCATAAGTGAGCATTGGTTGTACCTGACAATCAAATAGCTTAAAAAATAAACGAGGACAATGGTTACCAAGTTTCCATAAGATTTTTAGTATACATAGAACACACTTTTTTGCTCGTGATGCCATGTCATCAAGCGCGTAAGAAAACGTTAACCCAGTTGAAAAAATAATACCTAAGTATTTATACTGGTTAACAACTCTATTTTATCATAACCATAAAACCATTTTTCACGGACTGCAAGATATCCCCCCTTCCTGAACACTACTATTTTAGATTTCTCTAGATTGACAGTAAGCCTAAGTTTACCTGCTGTGTTCTTTAAAATATTGAGCTGTTGTTGGAGTCCAGTAATTGTATACGCCAACAGAATGATATCATCAGCGAATAACATTATTAGGATTTCTATTAAGTCAGGTGCTAATGGAATGCCATGTTTGCCCTTAGAAATTATTTCATTTGTCAGTTCATTAATAAATAGAGAAAATAAAATGGGGCTGCATATATCTCCTTGTTTTAAGCCTTGTGGACAGAAAAAGGTGTCTGTAAGGTCATTTTTACAGCGTACTCTTGCTTTAAACCACGGAATACATACTTTTTAATGCCTTAAACATTTTCCCATTTACTCCGTTTTTTCTCAGTATCTCCCATAGTAAATGTCTGTCAACAAGATCAAATGCTTTTTTAAAATCAATGAATGCAATAACAATTTCTGGTTATTAGATAATTGTTTTTTAACTAGGGCAAATAGAGTATAGATATGGTCTATTGTGCTGTATTTCTTCCTAAAGCCAGCTTGCATTTCACTAATTATATTATTATTTTCTACACACAGGTTAGACGTTTATTTAGGACGTAACTGTATAACTTCCCACTAATGTTTAAAAGTGAAATGCCCCGATAATTGTCTGGAAGGTTAATATCACCTTTTTTAAGTATCGGTTGTATTAAAGCTTCTGACCAATCACTAGGGAACAGTCCTGAGTCAAACAGTTTGTTAAAGAATACTGTAAGAAAAGGAATAACTCGAGTATCAGCGCATTTAAAGAACTCACTACATAGTCCATCTGGTCCAGCAGCCTTATTATTCTTTAAAGCCCTCAAGGCATCCCTGACTTCACTTTCAGAAATTTCTGTTTTCCAGGGCAGAAATATCATAATCTTGACTTGTATCTGCATAATTAATGCTTTCATGAAAGTTGTCTAAATCTTGCATAGTATAATCAGAATTAAATACTTTACTAAAATGCTGAAACCACTGTTCCTTTGTTATGTCATTGGTAGTTGGAGCAGCTTTGGATACATTTTTATAGTTTGCCAAAATAGTTTTGGGTCATTTTTGTTATCCTCTAATGCTTTTATTAAACGGTTTCTATGTTCTTGTTGTTTCTCATTTAATAGATGTTTATAATCTCTAAGGAGATTACAATATATCACTCTGAGATCCTCTTTCATCACTACGTTGTTACACTGTTTAAATTGTCGTAAGGCAAATCTGGCTTTCTGTCTTTTTTCCCAACAATCTGGATCAAACCAAGGTTTCTTTCTAAACATTGCCACTAGTAATTGTTTTTAGCATACACTGACCTGCTTTGTATAAAGCTTCATTGAATTTACCCAGTGCCAAATTAATGTCTACATCAATTAGATTTAAAGCATCAAGAAAAAGTAATTGTACATCCTGAGAACATAGTTGTGTAATATATTTTGGTTCTTTATCCTTAGTCCATACAAATTTATTTACTTTGCATATTTTCTTTACATTCTTTTCATTTGGATGATGTTTAGCAAGCTGTAGCTCAAAATGAACGGGCATATGTTTTGACTCGATTTTAGACAATACTTTAAGCTTTACACCCAGATGAATAATGGAGCTTGACATTAAAAAATAGTCTATTACACTAGACCCGTTGGGTGCAATATATGTGTAACTGCCATTTACATCACCTGCAAGAAATCCATTGAGAATTACAATATTGAATTGTTCACACACGTCAAGAAGATACTTTCCAAAATCATTGACAATTCTATCTTCAGATACACGTATAAACAGAGATTTAACGTCAGATTCCAGAGAGAGAGAGAGAGAGAGAGAGAGAGAGAGAGAGAGAGAGAGAGAGAGAG
>CM031600.1:35755716-35970716 GCA_018398815.1 Conus ventricosus
GAAGCAGAAGAAGAAGACGAAGAAGAGAAGAAAGATGAGCAAACACAACTCAACGAAAGAGGCCCTGGCCAGGTGGGAGGAAGAGAACCGTATGGAAGCAGCTGATGCCAGAGTGGTCAAGCTTTGCGGCATGAACCCGCCCATTGAGAAGATGGACAATGCGCTGGGCCAGCTGGTCAACTGTGAACAACTGAGTCTGTCCACCAACAACACAGAGAAGATCGCCTTCCTGGCCAAACTCAGAAATCTGAAGGTAGCGTGCCATGGGTGTGGTCGTCAGCGGTCCACTATCGCCACCACTCACTTCAGTCATCTTTGTCTTCCTCCCCTTTTTATATTTCTCCTTGTTCTTTCTTTCTTTCTTTTTTCTTTTCTTTCTTTCCTTTTTTCCAATTTGTTTTCCACATTCTTTGCTGGTGGAAAAATGTTTTGTTCGTCAGCTGTATACCTCTGCAGTTGCCACGTACGTTCACCCTAATACGTGAACATGATGACGAGCTCTTTCCATTATATTCATTCCATGTGACTGTTCAGTAACTTAACTTTAGTCTCCATACAAATATCTGTGAGGCAGCTAGCTTTTGAGGAAGAGGGGGGACAATGAGGGGTGAGGGTGGATGTGTTTCGTCAACATGAGCACTCTAAATGTGCGTTATTTTGTGACAGTTTGTGTACATCATTTAGGCATTACAGTGCTGAAATTGCTATTCTGAACATAACAGACTGATCCGAGAAAATAGTAGCATTCACCGAATAAGTAGATAGTAGAGGGAAATCAATCTACATGCCTCTGTCCCTCCCCGATTGTTCCTCCCACCAATTGCCTTCCTCTGTATGCAGTGTTTAGTCGCTCATGGGAAACTTATAGGCAGTTGTTTGAAACTTATAGGCAGTTGTTTGAAACTTATAGGCAGTTGTTTGAAACTTATAGGCAGTTGTTTGAAACTTATAGGCAGTTCCTTTCCATGTTCTAATTTTATATATTCTGTGTCTTTCTTTCTCTCGTTCTTTTTAAGCTAATCATCCTTTCTGTCATTATCCTCATCATTGACGCATCGTCTTCATCATCATCATAGTTATCGTCATTATTTCCTCCTCCTACTTCTTCCTCCTCTTCCTCCTTTTACTCTTTCTCCTCCGTCATCTTCTCCTCCTTCCAATCCTCCTTGATCTCCCTCTTTTCATCATTGTCTTCTGCTCTTCTTCTTGCCTCCTCCTCTTCCTCCTCCTCTCGTTTCTCGGTCAGTTTCAGTTTCATCAATGAGGGGTCACTAGGAGTCCACAAACGCTAAACACATCTGTTCAGCTCTATGGTCACAGAGCCAAACTGTTCAACTAATCGATAGATCAACAGAACCAGCAGAGGAAAGAGTTACGAGAGCGTCATGGCCGAGGCACACAGTATGCCTGACCTTGACATTCATCAACACGAAGGTCAAGCGTGGAGCTTCTAGATTTGGCAAAGCCAAATTACCTTACGTTTTTTACGCGGGCGTTAGGGAGGAAAATTGATGTTCTTTTTAGTGGAGTATATGGACGTACATAACGCTGGTTTTGTTTCAAAATCGTCTGCGCAGAAACTGATCTACATCAAAGTATCGAGACTGTTTAAAACTGCTTCTTTTGCCTGTAAAGTCTATTAACAGGAAATGACTTTTTGTGGCTGATTTGCTATAAAGAACGCCCCTCATTGTATCAGCGCCATCCAACATCAATGAATGATCTCTGATTTTCAGTCATCAAGGCAAATATTGAACAGTCGATGTATATATAAAAAAAAATATATTGGCGAATTTACAAAGACAAACGACAGGGGGGGGGGGGGGGAGTCCACACCAACAGAACGTGTCACATAAGGGGAGAACCATCTTGATAAACAATTAAAAATAGAGGCAGATTTCTTACTTGCCTCATGTTTAATGAATACGTGCAACGGCAAGATAATAAACACTGAGTGACAGACAGAAGAGGGGTTGGTTGCTGCAATTCCAACAACTGTCGACAAGCACTTAAAATGATCATGGCATTCAGCATAGCAGCAGCGGACTAATAAGTAAGTTCTCACATCTGAGAAGGTGGATTGATCACTTATTTGTCCAGTGCCTTAGGATGCTATTACCCCCCCCCCCCTCCCCCCCCCCCCCCCCCCCCCCACCCACCCACGTATCCTTTAATTCCCTCTTTCTCCACCTCCCCCATCTCCTCGAACTCCTATTTTGCCATTGCCAGTCCTTCCCCCTTCCTCATCCTCCTTGCTGCTCACACGCTATCTACGATATTGAACAGTATTTAACAGGGCTACTGCTCTGAATGTTCACACGCTATCCACGATATTGAACAGTATTTAATAGAGTCACTGTTCTGAATGTGCACACGCTTTTCATGACTGTGGACAGTATTTAACAGGGCTACTGCCCTGTTTATCGACATGCTATCCGTAACAGTGAACTGTATTTAACAGGGCTACCGCTCATAATGTCCTGATACTATAAATGGCATGGAACAGTATTTAACAGGTATACAGCTCTAAGGTCCAGATACTATCCATAACAATGAACAGTATTAGCAGGGCTACGGTGTATATGACGATGAACAGTAGGCCTATTTAACAGGGCGACTGCATGTGGTAATCAGATCCTATCCATAACGATGAATGCTGTTTAACAGGACAACTGCATGTGGTGTCCAGTCCTATCCATAACGATGAATACTATTTAAAATGGCTACTGTTTGTGGTATCCAGATCCTCTCCATGACTATGAACACTATTTAACATAACAGGGCTGCTGTTTGTGGTATCCAGATCCTCTCCATGACTATGAACACTATTTAACATAACAGGGCTGCTGTTTGTGGTATCCAGATCCTCTCCATGACTATGAACACTATTTAACATAACAGGACTGCTGTTTGTGGTATCCAGATCCTCTCCATGACTATGAACACTATTTAACATAACAGGGCTGCTGTTTGTGGCATCCAGATCCTATCCACAACGATGGACAGTATTCAACAGGGCTACTGTTGGTGATATCCAGATCCTATCCATGACGATGAACAGTATATAAGAGGGCTACTGTTTGTGGTATCCAAATACTAGGCATGACGATGAACAGTATTTGACAGGGCTACTGTTTGTGGTATCCAGATTCTATCCATAACGATGAACAATAGTTACCAGGGCTACTGCTGATCCTATCCAGATCCTATCCATGACAATGCACGGTAATTAACAGGGCAACTCCATGTGGTGTCCAAATCCTATCCATGGCGATGAACAGTGGTTAACAGGGCTACTGTTTGTGGTGTTCACATCCTATCCATGGCGATGAACAGTAGTTAACAGGGCTACTGCTTGTGGTGTTCACATCCTATCCATGACGATGAACAATAGTTAACAGGGCTACTGTTTGTGGTATCCACATCCTATCCATGGCGATGAACAATATTTACCAGGGCCACTATTTGTGGTATCCAGATCCTATCCATAACGATGAACAATACTGCTGATCATATCCAGATCTTATCCATGACGATGAACAGTATTTAACAGGGCTATTGCTGATCATATCCAGATCCTATCCATGACGATGAACAGTATTTAACAGGGCTACTGTTTGTGGTATCCACATCCTATCCATGACGAGAACAATATTTAACAGGGCCACTGCTTGTGGTATCCAGATCCTGTCCCTGGGACGGAACCACATTAAGAGCTTTGCTGGACTGGAGGCCGTGGGGGACGTGCTGGAACAGCTGTGGATCTCCTACAACTTAATCGAGAAGACGAAAGGCATCAGTGTGCTGAAAAAGCTGAAGGTATATGTAACATTGTCACAGTATGTATGGAGAAAAAAAAAGAAGGTAGATCGGTGACAGTAAGATAATTGTTGTATATGATTAACAAAACAAAAACAAAAAAAGCAACAAAAACTTAAAGTAGGGTAGTCAAGGTAATACTAAAACAGCCCATAAAAAAGTAAAAGAAACTGAAAGTGGCATGGTCAATATAATACAACTGCCGTATGTATAAAAAAAGAAAAAAGAAACTGGCATAAGAACGGTCAAGGTAATATTAGTACAGTATGAAAAAATGTCAGAAAATGATTGAAAGTAGAATCGTTAGAACAGTAAGTGGGGGAAAAAAAAGAATTTAAGGTAGAGTGTGGAGGGAAATACTTAAACAGCATGTAAAACAGAAAGAAAAAAGAAAGAAAAAGAAGTAGGGGCGGTAAAGTAAATGTTACTGCACTGTATACAGAAACAAATGTCTCAAATTAGGGCGAAGAAGGTTATACTAGTAAAGTGTGTTTTAAAAAAAAGATAGAAGAAATTAGGGCGCTGACGCCAATACCAAAGATATTTATCACTAAAATCGCCCACTCGGAGTTTTCACTATATACAAAATAGTGTCTGGCAAGTAGGTTGCATCCGTTGACTGAAATCATAACTGCCGCTGACAGGAACTTAAGAAAGCACACCGCATGCGTTGGTGCTTACTGTAGGGTGCTTTAAGGTAGTTGCAGCCGACTTTATCTCAGGGGAACCAAGGCAGTCCCCACCCCCACTTCCACATACTATCACCGCCACCACACACATTTTTGTTGTTGTTAGAGGCTCAGGACTCGAGACTCAAGACTGAAGATACTTTATGTATATCAAGCCTCAGCCAATCATGAAGGGGGATGTGAACATTGACCTGGATGAAAATATGAAACAGATTCAAAATAAAACCTAAGATCATATGAAATGTATTCGTGTACATTTATTTCACTCAGTCGCACCACCTCTTAATTAAATCCTTTATACGAAAACAAAGAAAGATTGCTTACGTTTTCAGGTATGGTCAATGACATAAGCAGACTCAATCTGAACAGTGAAGGATGTCTATAATATTTGGGCTTAATTAACGTTTCATGTATGTGTCTGAGTGCTGGGCAACAGAGAACAAAATGCACCTCATTTTCTTGGCTCTCAGTACATAATGGACAAATGAGGTCATCCGACATAAACATCCTGTATCAATAACGATCGACTACCTGCTCAGAAATCCCCAGCCTAAATCTAGTGGTAATATATTTCAGATCCTTATCAATATCGAAATGTAAATAAGGTTTTAATCTGTGATAACTGGAAAACGTTCTGTACGAAATTAACCTGCCACTAGTTTGGATATAATTGGACCAGCTTTGCCACCGGCAGTCAATAAGCCTTTGTCGGAAGCAAAATATAAAACTATGAACACTTCCGACACCTTGACGTGCCAAGACAAAGCCAAATCCATATCTAAAGAAGCATGAGCAAACATTCGTTGTCAGTTTTTCTTACCTCTTGAATCCAGGTCACACAACATATACGGTTTCCGTGGAATCCTGTAAGTCTCCATTTGGATCAACTTAAGTCTGTAGTGAATACACTTAACAGCAGAATTTCTCTCTCTCTCTCTCTCTCTCTCTCTCTCTCTCTCTCTCTCTCTGTCCTCTGTCTCTGTCTCTCTCTCTCTCTGTATATATATATATATATATATATATATATATATATATATATATGTATATAAATATACATAATAAATATATATATATATATATATATATATATATTATATAAATATACTATATATATATATTATATATATATATATATATATATATATATATATATATATATACAAATTTCTTCAAAGCGAATATATGAACTGATTCACTGTAAATAACAGTATTATCTACACCCCACAATTCAAGGCCGTACTGCACAATCGGCTGCGTTTGAGAATCAAATAATTTCATGAACAAATCAAATGAAACGTTATTTAACATATACAACCTTTCAGAAGACAAATCAAAATACTGTCAGCTCCGCTTGCAAGGTCTTTGCATGCAGCGGTAGAACTCAAGCGCGTGGAGAAGAATATTCCTAAGTATTTATACACATTTACTTCTACAGGTAATGCAACGCCATATTACAACCATCTTTCTCTCACACTCAAACAACCATCCTTGTGAAACACTATGATATTGCTTTCAATCATATTAACTTTTTCTAAATAAAAAAAAGAATTAATCAGACAGTAAAATATAATCAGAGATGTTGCGGCACGCTGTAAGCTATTTAACTGAATCTGCAAACCTGTAACTGTTTCTGCCATTGAAAAGACATCGTCAGCCAACCATAGAAAAAAAAATTGAAATGCATCAAACGAAAATAGAGCATCCTGTCTTCTATTGTTGATTACTTTTACCGCTAACTCATTCCTGAAATGAGAAAACAGAACGGGACCGCACGCATCTCCTTGTCTTAAACCTGATGTGCAGGCAATGTAATCTGTTATTATAGAACCACTGCTTAAGAAGGCAGAAAGAAACAAGTTGAATGTTGGAAAGTGATGGTGGTGCAAGCATACTAAATTAGAAAAAAAAACTGAAGAGAGAACGTTGAAGGCAATACTAGTTTAGGATGAAAAAAGTGAAAAGGAAACAATTGAAGGATAGACCGTGACAGTAATTCTAATTTAGAATGTAAACAAATACACAAAAACAAATCAATAAATCAATCAATAAATAGATACAATAAAGAAAAAAAAGGCACTCAAACTTTCTCTTCCTGCCAGACGTCCTTTGTCTGTCTGTCTTTCTTTATGTCAATCCTTCTGTCGGTCTCTCTCTCTCTCTCTCTCTCTCTCTCTCTCTCTCTCTCTCTCTCTCTCTCTCTCTTCTCTCTCTCTCTCTCTCTGTCAACACGACTCCTCCCGCTGCTCCGACACAGGTGCTGTACATGTCGAACAACCTGGTACAGAGCGTGTACGAGTTGTCCCGCCTCAGGGAGCTGCCCAGCCTCACCGAGCTAGTGATGGTGGGCAACCCCATCGAGGAGTCCTATGTCATGAAGGAACAGTGGCTGCAGTACGTGAGCGAGACGTTGCCCAGACTGACCAAGCTGGACGGTCAGGTCATCATCCGCAGAGAAGAGGCCCCACCGCGTCATGAGGATTCTCCATGATGGAAAGGGAGCGAGGTTCCACGTTGTCCCAGATGGGATTTTATATTACTTTGTGGGTAGATTTTCACGTCCGTTTTGTATGGGAATACTTGCCATTTACTGCGTAGCTGGGAGAATCTATCCCTTTCTGGGTAGGTAATCAGGTAAAATGGACGTTTATGGTACTTGGTGGTTAAGGTATCTCAACACGTCAAACGGGAGAATGGATCACTTTCTAGATAGAAAGTCATAACACGTCAAATGGGAGTGTATGTCACTTAGTGGTTAGGGTATGTCATAACGTCAAATGGTAGTGCTATCACTTACCTGGTAGGATGTCACATCACGTAAAATGGGCGTGTATATTAGTGGTTGAGGTTTCCAGCCCCTCAAATGAGAGCATGTATCACTTACCTGGCAGGATATTGCATCACGTCAGATGGGATTACTTGTCATTTAGTGATTAGGGTATCTCTTTAAATCAAATGGGAGTTGACGTGGAACACCTCGTGTATGTCCTTTACCTGGTAGGATGTTATATCACGTAAAACGGACACATACATTACGTAGTGGTTAGGTTACCTCAGCACGTCAAATGGGAGTATGTATCACTCTTTGGGTAGGATGTCACATCTCATTAAATGAGACCACGTGTCATTTGGTGGTTAGGGTATCTTATTAAGTCAAATAGGAGTATTTATCACTTATCTGGCCAGACGTCATATCGTGTCAAATTGGAGTAAATATCCCTTACTGGTTAGGGCATTCATCACTTTCTGGGTAGAATGTCACATTAAGTTAAACTGGAGTCTCTATCACGTACAGGTGATGGCATCTCATTACGTCAAACAGGAGTATTTATCCCTCACTGTTTAGGGTATGAAATCCAGTCGAATAGGATTATGCTTCACATTCTAGTATGCTTTATATACTACGTAGGGCGTCACACCACATCAAATGGAAGTGTATATCTCTTACTGGGTGGAGTATGATATCACATCAGTACGACGTACATGTCACTTGCTGGGTATGAAATCATATCACGTTAAATACGAGCATAGATCACATACTGTGTGGGACGTCACATCACGTTAAATGAGAGACATTACTTATTGTGTATGGCGTCATTTCACGTTAACTGGGAGCATATATCACTTGCTGGGTAGGGCGTCGTCTCACGTTGAGCGGAGCAATTATCACTCACGGTAGTCTTTACGTGATGACTAACATCGTGGTAGGGTGTCACTACGTTAATGGGAGCATATATCACTTACTGGTAGGGTGTCACATACCTTAATGGGAGCATATATCACTTACTGTGTAGGGTGTCACATCCCATTAATGGGAGCATATTATCACTACTGTGTAGGTGCACATCCTTAATGGGAGCATATTATCACCTACTGGTAGAGTGACATCACTTTAAATGGGAGTATATATCACCTACTGTGTACGATGTGACATCACTTTAAATGGGAGTATATATCACCTACTGGTACGATGTGACATCACTTTAAATGAGACATAATCACATATGGTAATGTGACATCACTTTAAATGGACACATATCACCTACTGGGTACGATGTGACATCACTTTAAATGGGAACAATATCACCTACTGGGTACGATGTGACATCACTTTAAATGGGAACATATATCACCTACTGGGTACGATGTGACATCACTTTAAATGGGAACATATATCACCTACTGGGTACGATGTGACATCACTTATTAAATTGGGAACATATGACATCACCTACTGGGTACGATGTGACATCACTTTAAATGGGAACATATATCACCTACTGTGTACGATGTGACATCGCTTTAAATGGGAGTATATGTACAACTTACTGGGTAGGATGTCTCTTCATGTCAAATGAGAGCATGTGTCACTTGCTGGGGATGATGCCACTTCATGTCAAATGAGAGCATGTGTCACTTGTTGGGGATGATGACACATGTCAAATTGGAACATATCTCACTTACTGGGTTAAATGTGACATCGTGTCAAACAGGAAGATATATCACTTACTGGGCTGGATGTGACGTCATATCAAATATGAGCATATATCACTTACTGTTTTGCATGTGATATCATTCCAACTAGGAGCGTACATCATTTACTGGGTACAGTGTGACATTATGTCAATGATTTATTATATTACTTGCTTGGTATGGTGTGACATCTTGTCAAATGAGAGTATGCTTAACAAACTGAGAACGTTTTCACATCATTGTAGTATGAGCATATATCATCTATATTCAGGTTAAAATCAAAATCAAGATCACGTTCATGTCAGGATGCAGGGATCGCAAGGTCTTCCACCACACCCACATCCACCTCCACGCCTATCTCCACCAACCTTTTTTTTTTAAACACACATTTTCGAAATGACCAAACAAGACATATACATGGGGAATAACACGAAAGGTTATACATGTATAATTCTGAAAGATACATAAACAATTGACCAATATCAAAATAATCAGACTGTTTGTATGTATATGTGAGCTTGCTTTCAGCACGTAAGCTAATGAATGTACATGTGAGCTTGCTTTAAGCATACAAGTTAAATCAAAAGAGTGGTACTGCATGCACTTTGACATGTAGACCTACTGCATTTTGGAAAAAAAATCAATTGATCATTTCAAAACTTTTTTTTGACAACTCCATTCGTCGTAAGCATGAACAAACTACTGTTAATATTTGCAATACATTGTACCATTCTACATCTTGCTTTCAGTTCCCTCTGAAAGGCAAACAAATCTCGTAATCTTTTTTGTTTTGGTCTTTTCTATGCGTACAATTGTGAAAACTTTGTGGGGAAATTAAAAAACAAAACAGCACAGTAGTAAGATGCTTATTTATATTAAAGTGAGCAAAATCACATGAGATCTTAACATTATATTATGTCCACATTCCTCGCTCAACGATGTTTTACAGAAAGCTTCAAAAACATTTGACTTGTTTAACAGTTCGAAAATGAGTGTTCGATGGAAAACCATTCCGATGGAACTCACTGAGTCATACGAAATCAGGATAGAGCATGCTCACATCTACAAGACTGAGTACTATGCCAGCCTATTGGGAAGCTCATGATAATCTGGCTTCCAAGCCAAGGTCCTCACCATAGAGATTGAAGCAAGGCAGGTTGTAGGTTCATCAGTCTATGATCTCACGAAACAGCTCGCGATTTCTAGTAAGAACAGGACCAGAACCCAAAGGCAATGGCAGAAGAGTCTCAGCTGGATCTGGTCGCGAAGGAACAAAAGTGAACTTCATAAAGCTTGAATTTGCCAGCTATCCCATGGCGATGAAGGCAAGACGCCCGTCTAAAAAGACAACACCTTCAGACGCCTACGTATAAAAAAAAAAAGGCTGTTTCGTATCCTAGCAGCGCCAAGGAAGAAAGTCCTCATAGCAGAACAGTATCTAAGAGTTATGTCCTCGGTGCGGCCTGGCTCCCGAGAAGTGTAGAGTACAAGGCCAAACCGGGCGTCTTGCCTTCATCGCCATGGGATAGCTGGCAAATGTAAGCTTTATGAAGTTCACTTGATGTTTATTACAAAAGTACAGTAATCTGTTTAGGACAATTCTTTCCATTAGTTTGCATGTATGCGACGTTAAGGCAATTGGACGGTAGCTGTTTATGTTACTTCGAGGCTTTCCTTGTTTATGTATAGGAACTATGATAGAATGCTTCCATAATGAAGGCAAATTGCCATTTTCCCAGCAATTTTGAATGAAGACCAAGATAAAGCGTTTAACATTAGGTGGGACATGACGTAGCATTTCATTAGAGATGCCATCTAAACCCACTGATGTTTTTTTGTTGTTATTTTTGTTCCCAGATTAGCAAGACATTCTTCTACTTCTTGAACTGTTATGGGAGCATTCAGATAGTGGTTTGCAACAGGGTCTGGATTGTTCTCGGTGAAGTTTTCTTCTTCTTGCTCTCTGTGCAGTCTATTTTCTGTTGATAAACTATCTTTGCTGCCATTTTTGGCGAATAAGTCAACAAAAGTTTCGGCCTTTTCTAGATTAGATCGGAAATCCGAGTTTGGGAGCTTGACAGGACACCTTGGCAAGTTTACTCCATTTTTCATTGTTCTTAACTTTTACCACACTTTTTGAAAATCTTTATAATTTGTTATTTCATTCTTACAAAAGTTAGACCAATATTGTTGTTTTGCTTCTGCTGTGATGTAATTAAAATGATTTTTGGCTCATTTTTTTTCTCAAGAAGCTTTTCAGCGCGCCCTTCTCTTTAACTTCGTAAATATTCTCTCAGTTTGATGTTTTTCTTCTTTTTCTCTTTTTCACACGACTCATTCCACCAGACATTACCTGTGTGCTTTTTTGAACTTGATTTAACAGGTTTTATCATAGGTATTGACTGATTCGCGGCAGAAAGCATAGCATTCTGAAACCGATCGTATAGGTCGTCAATAGTTTTTGTATCAAGTTCTTTGTGTCGACGAAGAAAGTTTATAGTAATTCCGTGAATTCACCCCAGTTAGCTAATTTATAATTATATTTTGGGACTTTTTCCTTTGTCAAATCTATTGATTCAAGCCTTGTAGTTTCGAAGGTAGTAATGATTGGAATATGATCACTATTTAGTGTGTCATCGAGGGTTTGCCAATCACAGAGTGGCGCTAGATCTGGAGATACTAAAGTTAGATCTATTGCACTTGGCTTGTGCTTAGGGTTGTCAGGAACACGTGTTATTCTCCCGTCATTCAAAAGATATAAGGACGAGTCGACGAGATTTTCAATAAAACGGTTACTAGTAATCAACTGGCAATCCTTTTCCCAAAACGGGGAATGAGCATTAAAATCTCCAGTTATAAGATATCTATTGTTTTCATCTGGTCTTAAATGAAAAGATTCATTCATTCAGAATTGTGCTCGTTAGGTCCCCGTGGTAGATAGACTGACACTACAGTTAACACGATGTTAGTGTTTACCTGAACCCTGACTGCGCAGGAATAAGAATCAGGTGTGTCAGGTGGATCGGGACTTGCACAGGAGGTGTAGTTCCTTTATGTAAATGGCTGCATTGATTTTGTCATTAGTGTTCCCCTGTTGAACAATGGGGTGGGGGGGGGGGGGGGGGGGGGGGAATAATAGCCAGCGAGTATAGGTAATTTGTTTCTATGTGTGTTTAGGGATTGTAAGGCCAAGATATTGTAGTTTTCCTCTGCAAGTTTTTGTACTAATTGGTCAAGGGAGGTTATAATAGATCGACAATTCCACTGAAATACCTGAAAAGAACCGTCTTTTAACATTAGAAATTGTCATGTATCAACAGAACTTATTTGTAAGTTAGTGCAAACAATATTTAGACAAAGTAAACAACAATTATAGATTATTGAATGAGTATGCCAATGGAAAATTGATGATGATTTTGTATGCTACAATTTGGATATCAGTGTGAGTTACAGTCACAAGTGGTGCTGGTATTGATTTTGCAAAGTTCCACTTTCACCAGTCGCCCAGCACGCTGAACCTGTTGCTCCAGGGGTCCAGGCTGTAGAGCAGAGGATCCGGGTAGGGCTGGTAGTACCAGTGTGTGTGTGTGTGTGTGTGTGTGTGTGTGTGTGTGTGTGTGTGTGTGTGTGTGTGTGTGAGTGTGCGAGCGTGCGTGCGAGTGTGCGTGCGTGCGTGTGTGTGTGTGTGTGATTCTTGGCCAAAATGATCAGCCCATTCCCTGCTTCGAATGCAAAGATGACTATGAACCCAAACAAGAACACCGTTATCATCAGGTTTCAGAGAGGTGTTAAAAACAAAAGTTCAAAGTTCAGAGTGGCCAAGGTTACGGCTTCCAGGACAGAAAAGAGGTCAGATAGAGTATGAAAGTCTTTATGGTTGGACGGACGTACTGTTATGAGCGCCAAAACCAGGGCAGTGAGATCCGCAGTGAATTGTAAATGAGAAGATGGTTGGAACACTCTTGAGCAGGAGCTGTTGCACAATAAATGTTCTCAGAAAGGATGGAAGGTTTGAACAAAGTCCAGCAGACAAAGGTCTCGTATGACAGAGGGCTGGTCGTGTCCTTGCCAAAAGAAGCAAGATCGAATCGGATCTGTGGTGTTGAAAAAGTCTAGGGTGGCTTGTCTGGGAATTTGGAAAGATCATAGACAACTCTAAGATTAATGTCAACTCTTTGGAAATCGGGAAGGATGCGTATTCCCGAGGGTTGAACAGAACTGGGATTCTCTCCCACTTCTTTTTGGAACTGGGCGCGAAAAACACAGTCATGAGCTGGAAAAAAAAAAGTCATAAGCTGCGAAAAACACAGTCATAAGTTGGGATTTAGTTTAACAGAACAGGTTCAAACATTAGCGTGTTGGTATGGTAGCTGTAGCACTGTTCGTGAGAACGTTAGTCAGGGTTTCTTCAGGGTCAGGAGTTTGGAGAACCTCATCTTCTACGAGCTACTCTTGAACGTTTACAGCAAAGAGATTCCAGTTTTCTCCATTTAAATCAGTGTGCTCAGGTACAGTGGTGCTTTTTGACAATTCAGATCTTAAAAGAATTCGAATGTGTTCACATCCACGCAAATCATCGTGAGCAGACCACTTACAGTAAGGTTCGCACACCGACAAATCTGTAGGCTACATGAACATGTACCATGAAATTAAGGAAGGTGCATTGGAGATCCTTCTATCAAACTGCACGGATATAACACAGAGAAGATACCCTCCAGAAGAACTCACACGAAATATCCACACTATCCAAAGAGGAATGTGGTTATGAAAGTCGCTCGAGACCGAGAGCACGAGAGAGAGAGAGAGAGAGAGAGAGAGAAGTGGGGAGCGAGGATTTGTTAAAACTGATTAGATTGGATTTTTTAGTCAACGAAATTCACAGGCGAAACAAATATGTAGGTTTTTATTTTAAACAATATGAATAAATATCTACTGTTTTTTCTAGAATTAATAAGTCAAGAATGACGTCACAACACAATGACGTATGACGTTGTCATCTTAAAATATGTCAAAGTGACCACGATATTTTTACGACCATCTCTTGAATCGTACACTTTGTGGAAGACGTTTTGATGACCCTCTGCTGGACGGTAGAACTGGCCACAAGTTTACATAGCATTTAAGCATCGTCGTTGCTAGTGTTTCTTCCTGCACAAAAAAAAGAGAAAAAAAAGAAGAGGAAGAAGAAGAGAAGGAACATGAGCAAAGGCGCCACGACCAAAGATGTCCTGTCCAAATGGGAGGACAGGAACGGCGTAAAAGCGGCTGATGCCAAGGTGGTCAAGCTTTGCGGCATGAACCCGCCCCTTGAGAAGATGGACAACGCGGTGGGTCAGCTGGTCAGCTGCGAACAACTGAGTCTGTCCTCCAACAACATAGAGAAGATCGCCTTCCTGACCAACCTCAGGAATCTGAAGGTATGTGCCAGTGGTGTGGTCAAGTGTTCATCACCATCATACCCGACTTGAGGTGGGTTTTTTTTTTTTTTTAATTCTCATTGCTCACTTTCTCATTTTCTCTATTTCTTTTCGTGTTCTTGTTCTTATTTGTTGTTGTTATTGTTGTCAAATATTCGATGTCTTTCTTTCTCTTACTTATTTGTTATAGCCTATGTTCTGTTTAACTTTAAATATTGTTCACTCGTCATTTTCATCATCATCATCATCATCATCATCATCATCTATCATCATCATCATCAACATCATCATCGTTATCATCATAATCATCATCATCAACATCATCAGCATTACCATAGTCTTCTTCTTTTTGTCCTTTTTCTCCTCCTTCTTCTCCTCCTTCTCCTCCTCCTTGTTCCCCTGCTCTTTGTTGTTGTTGTGCTTCTTTTTCTTCTTCTTCTTTTTCTCCTTCTTCTTCTTCCTGCTCCTCCTCCTCTTCTTCCCCCTCCTCCTCCTCCTCCTCCTCCTCTTTCCCTTTTTGTTTCTCATCAAACACATATTAAACGGAATATGTAAGATGCTAGATTATAGAACAGATACAGCATTAAAATAAATAAAATTCATACGAAATATATGATTGTCAAAAGGCCTTCCCATGTCATTGAAGACTTGTGTTTTCATTGAAATGTGCATTGTCATCTCGTGGTCCAGAACGCTAAATTCAAGATTGACTGCACTACATATTTAGAGATGATGTGGGTTTTTTCCTCTGCCAAACCTTCCATTCCCTAACCACTCCTACCGCCCCTCTCCCCACTGACCAATCCACCCCGCGTGACAAGGTTTTAATGTGTACATTTTTGGAAATGATAATCCGTTTTGTTATGAACCATTCTTTAGGTAGTCGATATACATCATGAACAAATCAATACGCGCGTGTGTGTGTATGTGTGTGTGTGTGTGTGTGTGTGTGTGTGTGTGTGTGTGTGTGTGTGTATTCGAAAGGAGTGGGTGGATGAGAATCAGACATGAAGGATGTAGACAAAGGAACGGTACAGCACAGGAGGAGTACATAGGCATACAACCGAAACGAAACTTAAGAACCAAGAACCGAACTTAAAGGAAGATAGCAGAGTTGAGTTTGAGAAAAAGGAGGCCCAAGAAGTAAGCAGGGTAGGGGATGGGCGGACAGTTGATCGACAAAAAGCAAAAACTGTGAGAGTTATTTATCTAGAGTGGTGACCTGTATGCATTAAAAATTCGAGAGCACTGTCACGGCACTGCTTCTCTAAATGTCCAGATCCTGTTTGTTGCATGACCGGTAGTAAGAGCACTGGTGCTCAGAATGCCTAGATTTAGTCTGATGCAATGAACTGTAGTGACGATACTGCTGCTCTGAATGCCTAGATTTAGTCTGATGCAATGAACTGTAGTAACGATACTGTTGCTCTGAATGCCTAGATTTTGTGTGATGCAATAAACTGTTGTAAAGATACTGCTGCTCCGAATGTCTAGATTTTGTCTGATGCAATGAACTGTAGTAACGGTACCACTGTTCTGAACGTCCAAGTCTTCTGTGATGCAATGAAATAATAGTAGTAACAGTACTGCTTTAGTGAATTTCTAGAACCTGTCTGCAGCAATGGACAGCATTAAGTGTATCGTTGCCCTGGATATCCAGATTTTATCCGTGGAATGGGACAGTAATAACAGGAAAATGTCCTACTTTAGCAACCCCATTTTGTGCCTGTATAAGACTCTCATTGATCTAGTGCTTAATTATGAGAATGGCCATTCTCAGTTAGGGCCAGTTGATTCAAATCCAAACAAAAGGGGACTGCTAAATTGAAACTTTCAGCAGTAGCAATACTATGTCCACAGATCTGTCCGTGATTCAGAACACTATTTACAGTATTACTTTTCGGAATTCCAGATCTTGTCCGTTGGACGGAACAGCATCAAAAGCTTTGCAGGACTAGAGGCCGTGGGGGACGTGCTGGAACAACTGTGGATCTCTTACAACTTGATTGAGAGAATGAAGGGCGTCAGTGTGCTGAAGAAACTGAAGGTAAGGCGGTGAAGGTAATACTAGGACAGAGTGTTAAAAAAAGAAAACAGAAGTAAAAAAACAAGATGATAGAATGTTGAAGATAACACTAACAATGTATGTAAAGGTGAAGAAAGGAAACTGAAAATACACTGGCATACTACGTGGAAAAACAAAGAAATCGAAAGTCTGACAACGATTCAATGATGAAGATCTGTCTAATGAAACGACGCATGGATGGATTTGCGACGGGGATACACGCGGACATCCAGCACTAAGTCTACAAGTTGAAGAGGCAAGAGGCCGTCTACTTCGTCCTGGTACTGTCTGAATTTTCTCCCAGTTTTTCCTCCTCATCATTAAAAGAGGGAACTTCCTCTCGCTGACTTCCCATTGGAAAGGGCCTCTGGTCTGGCAAGTCTGAAGAGTTTGAGGGGTGGGTGGGGTAGGGTGAACTGCAGTCCCTAGCCACCTTGTTTAATTAAACGAAACTAACCGAAGGCTGCTGGACGTTTCGCCTCCCTTGCTGGTGATCGAGATTGTTCTGTCCCCGCCAGGTCTGCAGAGCTGATATCATTTTCCTCAAGTTGAGCACACCACCGTGAGTCGAATGGTAACGAACATGTTCATCAACAATTGGAGAAAGAACACAGGAGGGAAAGACGGATGTAAAAAAAGAAAAAAAAAAAGGTATGGAATCCGCATCATTTTCTGGTAAAGAGTAGGCTCCATTTATGGATTTAAAGGAACCCCATTAATTGCTTTCACCTTGACAGATTCAAAATATAATGTCAGTATTTTCAAAAAAGAAAAAAAAAGGGGGGAAGATGCTAAAGGTGACACCATTATTAGTTAAAGGAGAAGAAAGAAAGAGTCAGATTCTGGAGGTAGAACATGGAAGGAAATTGTACAGAATGCATGCACACACACACACACACACACACACACACACACACACCACACACACACACACACACACACACACACCACGCTAAACTCTCTCTCATTCCTCTTCTTTCGCACTTTTCTTCTTCTTTTCTTCCTCATCTTCTTTTTTTATCCTCTCTCTCTCTCTCTCTCAATTTGGATTACCCCTCCTTCTGCCGGTGCCGGTGCTGCCGCTCTGACGCAGGTGCTGTACATGTCTCACAACCACGTGAAGGACATGAACGAGGTAGCTCGCCTCAGCGACCTGCCTAACCTCCAGGAACTCATCATGCTGGGCAACCCCATCGAGGAGGGGTTCGGCGAGGACAAGGAGAAGTGGCGGGAGGTAGTGGGCAAGCACCTGCCCAAGCTGGCCAAGCTGGATGGTCAGGTCATGCTCCGCAGGGAGTGATGTCCGAATCATGCCAGGGTGGCTGCGCACAGTGGCAAGAGGGCAAGGACGCATATCATCTCCAATAGGAGTTGGAATCACTGTCTGCGTAGCGATTTTAAATGCATGTCTAATGGGAGCTTACATAGTTCAACGTGGTCGTCTCACGTGCACACACGCGCGCATGCATGCATGCACGCACACTCACACACATGTACACACGCATGCACTCACATACACGCACGCGCACACACACACACACACACACACACACGCACGCACGCAGGGCACGCACACACCGCTGAGATGGGGATTTGTTTGTTTTTTAAGGTTCGTTTAACATGCTTTAAAACGAGAGACGCCTGGTTGAAACACCCAGGAGCGGGCCCATTTATTTTTTAGCCGGCCGTTTCAAAACCCGAATGAGAGAAGTAGGGTTAAGAAATTGACCCCACGTCATAGTCTGTCTCAGTTACAAACAATGGGTGTCATTGTGATTTCAAACAAAATCTTTCGTGAGGCAGGGGAATAGTAAACATTAAAGCACGAACAAGTAGAGAAACTCTTGCTCCCATGATGAAATAAGTAGGCCTACACGCCCATAACTCCAAACGCTACGATATCCAACGCCGAGCAGAAATGGCAGCACGGGGGCACACAGAACAAACGAAGAGAATGTCTCCTTGTTTTTTTTTTTGGTTTTGTTTTTTCCTCTGTGCTCTTCATTGACATTTCTGCTGACCGATGTGGTGTCGTAAGCAGCATTCTTTTCGATTTAAATGGACGTGCAATCATTTCATCATCATCATCATCTTCTTCTTCTTCCATTAGGCGGCCAACATCGATATGTCGATGATTATGTCGCACTAACGGAGGTTGCTTTTTGTAGCGCAGTAGACTCTAGTGAGGGAGTCAGTAAAGATTGGGTGGGTGGGTGGAGGGGGGTATTTAAGCAGGATGCAGCGACTAGCATGGTGGGGTGGGAGGTGGTGGAGAGGGGGGGGGGGGGGGGAGGACTTGATGGCTTGTGTTTACAAGGAAGGAGGCCGCTGAACTTTCGCTGTTAAATTATTTTCACTTTATTATAAGTATTTGACATAAAAGTGGTCTCCAGTGTTTCAAAACTGTAAAAAATATATACTAAGACATCGTATAAATTGAAGTCAGGCGTTTTGAAAAATGTTCAGAGGGTTTTTGAGTTGTGTCACGGACTTAACAAAAAGTGTTTGCGTTGAACGTGTTCACTCACTGTAACACTTATGGATGGATGTTGTGCACTTGAAAATAAACATTAACACTTTTGTTCAGTGGGTGATTTACAAAATTTACATCTAGTCTTTTACACTCAGCTTGTTTTCTTTACTGGGAAAACTGTCAAGAGATGGTTAAACCAAGGAAAGGTCGAGGCAGTGTTAATGGTAGTACTACTACCAGTACCAGTCCGCCTCCGGCTTCAGTACGAAGCAAGTACTACATGTGTTTTAAAACCATCGTGTGATTCAGCCGTTGAGGATGATGAAAAAGGAATTGAGTGCCATGACTGTAAACAATGGTGTCACTTTGATTGTTCAGAACTGACCCAGTCAGAATTTGACTTCTTATGTGAGTCTGACAAAACATACATTCAGTGGATTTTCCCCCAGTGTGTTCAAGGTAAAGGTATGAAAAGGGATGCGAAAGATGACAAACTTGACCACTTGATCGCAAAGATTGAAGCCATGGAGAATAAATTGGTAAAACTTGAAACTGGATACACAGGTGAGTCCTTAGATCAAAAAATAGAGAAGGCTGTTGAGAGGAAATTGGCAGAGGCTCTGGACGAAAGGGAGAGAGATTGAAAAAGAAAATTAAATGTGATTGTAGTTGGAGTGAGTGAGAGTGATGAAGTTAGTCAGGAGGACAGAGAAAAAGAGGATTTGCTGAGGGTGAAGAAAATGCTAGAAAAGATTGACGCCAAACTCAAAGATGAATCTGTTTGTGAACCAGTCAGACTCGGGAAAAAATCTGACAAACCGAGGTTACTTAGATTCAAGATTGGTTCTGAAAAAGGGAAAGAAATAATACTGAGGAACTATGGTACCTTAAACCAGGAAAACAAAGAGAGGAAAAAATCTATTTCAATCCAGACTTCACCCCGTTACAGAGGCAGAGACACAGGGAATTGAAGAACTTGCTTGAAACCAAGAAGAAGGAAACAGGAGAAAATGACTGGATCATAAGAGGTGGGAAAATTGTTAAGAGGTTGGCCAGTGGTGCTGGAGCAGGTGGGGGGGGGAGGGAAGCAGTGACTGAATGTGAATGAAAATGTACATAGTTTTAATATTGATCAAGATACATCTTGTTCAAATAGTTGCACTGTAATTTATTCAAATCTGGATAGTTTCTTGAACAAGAAGAGCGAGTTATTTTCATTGATTCAAGAAAAAAAATGCGAGTGTGATTGCGTTAACTAAAATTAAAGCTAAACGACAGTTGGATATAAACATGCCTGAGTATTGTATTCCTGGTTATGATTGTTTTGTGAATAAGGACCCCATTTTAGGGGTAACATTGTATGTAAAGCATTCCCTTCATGCTCAACCTTGTGAGGAACTAAACGAACATGCGTTTCAAGAGAGTGTGTGGTGTTATTTTTCAGCAAAGGACAATAAAAAACTGTTACTTGGATGTATGTATAGAAGTCCTAGTTCATATGCTGAGAATGATACTAAACTTTTGGATATTTTACATTCAGATATTATAAAAAGTTCGATCACGTCTGTATAATGGGAGACTTTAATTATCCAAAAATAAACTGGCAAGAACCCTCGAGGGAAAACGAAGTGCTTGTGGAAGCAGTTAATGATACATATCTGATTCAGTCTGTTCGCAGTCCAACTAGAAGAAGAACAGGACAAAAACCTAGCTTGATTGATTTGATTCTTGTAAACGACGATAACCTGATATCTGACATTGAACACCACAGTCCAGTTGGGAAAAGCGATCATGATGTGTTGATATTTGATGTATATATCGCAATTGATGACTGTGATAAGCAAAGCAAACATCATAAATATAATTATGCAAGAGGGAACTACAACAAAATGAGAGAGGATCTTAGAAAGGTTGACTGGACTGAGTTAGATAGTTTAGACGTGGAAACATGTTGGTCAAATATAAGAAATAAAATTCAAGAAGCAGTGGATTTATATATACCCAAAATTGGAAGTAAAGGCAACAAGAATTTAAGACCAAAGTGGATGAGGAAATCTGTATTAAAGAAAATAAAAAAAAAGTACAATTTATATAAAAGATTTTTGATCACACAAGATGGTTTTAGATTACCAAAATTATATTAAGTTAAGAAATGAATGTTCTAGAGAGGTGAGAAAAGCGAAAAGAGACTATGAGCATAAAATTGCAAAAAATAGTAAGAAGAATCCTAAATGCTTCTGGAAATATGTCCGCTCAAAATTGAATGTCAACTCTTCAATTAGTCCCTGAGAAAAGAAGATGGTAATATTGCAGTTAGTGATAATGATAAGGCCGAGTGCTAAATAAATTCTTTTCTAGTGTATTCATACATGAAATATTGAAAATGTTCCTGAAATCGACAGCGCCTCTTTATCTGATGGAAAAACTCTGTGTGATATAGTCATTACACCATTAGCGATAAAAGAAAAATTAAGTAAATTGGATGTTGCTAAAGCTTCTGGTCCAGATGGTTTACCAGCTAGAGTACTAAAGGAGTTATGTGTAGAACTAGCAGTGCCTTTGTGTGTGCTGTTCAATAAATCAGTAAGTGAAGGAGTGGTACCCAGTGATTGGAAGTTTGCAACTGTAACTGCTATATTTAAAAAGGCACCAGGTCTGACCCAGGAAATTATCGCCCTGTAAGTCTGACTTGTATCCTTTGCAAAGTGCTTGAGTCATTTGTGAGAGATGCAATAGTAAACCATATGAATGATTTTTCCTTATATTCAGATTGCCAACATGGATTTAGACAGGGTAAATCTTGTATGACACAACTTTTAGAAGTAATGGAAGATTTTACAAATATGATCGATGATGGGCTTGCTTTTGACGTAATTTACTTGGATTTTAGGAAAGCTTTTGACTCTGTGCCCCACTACCGATTGTTAAAAAAATTAGAAGGTTATGGTATAAATGGGAATATATACAACTGGATTAAGAGTTTTCTTTCTAATCGAGTACAAAGGGTGAAAGTTGGAAATAATTATTCTTCAAATATAGATGTTGTAAGCGGTATTCCGCAGGGAAGTATTCTTGGACCTATTCTGTTCACAGTTTTTATAAATGACCTGCCAGAATGTGTAATTAGTTCATGTAAAATATTTGCAGATGATACGAAAATATATGATCCTGTAAGTAACCATCTTAAATTACAAGATGATATTGATAATCTAATTAAGTGGAGTGAAACATGGAATTTATATTTTAATCCAGTTAAATGCAAGGTTATACATTATGGAAAAAATAATCCGGAGTATACATATACTATGAAATATAATGATGCTGTCTCAGATGTTGATTCTGTTTCAGAAGAAAAAGATCTTGGTGTAATGTTTGATAGCAGTCTGAAATTTGACAAGCACATAAACAGTGTAATGATGAAAGCAAATAAAATGCTCGGCATAATCAGACGGTCTTTTTCATATTTGGATACTGAAGTTTTTACATTACTATATAAGGCATTAGTTAGACCCCACCTGGAGTATGGAAATGTGATATGGAGCCCTTATTTAAAAAGGCAATCAGCAAGTATTGAGAAAGTACAAAAAGAGCCACCTTGTTAATTAAGGAATTCAAATATGTTAGCTATGCAGATAGATTGCGAAGGTTAAATTTACCATCGTTAAAGTTCAGACGAATAAGGGGAGACTTGATTGAGACTTACAAGCTATTTAAGGGACTTAACAGTACAAATTTTAACACATTTTTTCAACTAACCACTAATCAAATTACAAGAAATTCTGATAACAAAATCCAAATTAAATATTGTCGCACTAATATTAGAAAATTTTCATTTAGTAACAGAGTGGCACCGTATTGGAACAAACTACCTGCGCACATTAAAAAAGCAAAAGATTTGAATACTTTTAAAAACCTTCTGGATACTAACGCTGAGTTAAATATGTTAAAATCTCAATTTGATTGATAGAAATAAAGTAATAGAATAGATTAAAATATATCCTGAGCATATGCATGCATTAAGCAACCAATGTTTATGAAATAAGATGATTGGGACACAAAAAGCTGTGAGGCTATCAAAGTCCCAAGTGAACTGAACTGAACTGAACTGAACTACATGTGAGAGGCCAGCCTGGACTTGAAAGAGTCCAGCGACTCAGCCGTCACGACCCTCTGAAGCAGTCTATTCCATTCCGGGATAGTCCTTGGGAAGAAGGACATCTGTCAATATTTAGTTCTATGGAATGTCGTAGCTGTAGTTGTTCTTCCTGGAGCTCAGCCTGCTGCTTGTTGGCTTTGGCAGGTAGGAGTTGATGGAGAGTTATTTTGCTTGTTCGCTACTTATTTCAGTGTGTTCAAATGTTAAATCAAATGCACGGAAGAACTTCAAGTCGCCAAGCCCATCCTTGTTGTACAATTCTGGTTTAAATCCAAGTCCAGTGCTCGCCATAAATGCTTTTCAGCTCAGTACATCAAGCCTACCCGACTGTAACTGAGAGCACATTCTAGGAATGCTTTCTTAAAAATATCTCAGTGCATGTTTTTGTTAAGTCCGACTTTTTATGCAGAACCAATACTTCAGTTTGCTTTTGGGCGTGAAAAAGCAACAAGCAAATCATAATGACAAATGTCCACTGCCTCCCCTCAGGGACCAAGGGGGTGTTCTGGCCCCTCGAGCACTAATATCGCTTAGACCGGGTCGTTACATCATGCTCAAGGGGTGGACATATCACTGATTGGGGTAGAATGTTACACCATACCTAAGTAAGAGTGGATATCATCTACTTGGTAGGGTGTCACGTCATGTCAAATGGGAGCGTATATCATTCATGGGGAAGGGGGTCACATCATGTCAAATACGAATATATCTTACCAAGTAGGACGTCACAAGTATGCCAAATTGGAGCAGACATCATCTAATAGGTACGATGTCACATCACACCAAATGGTAGTAGGCATTTTTTTCTGGGTAGGGCGTCACGTCACGTTGAATTGGAATATGTATCAGTTACTGTGTAGAGTGTTTGTCATACCATGCCAAATGAAAGTATTCATCACATATCAGGTAGAATGTCACATCACATGAAATGTATGGGTATGGCGTCATATTACATCATGTGGGAGTTCTGGGTGTTGGTAAATGTGAAATGGGAAGATGGGTGGGTGTTGGGAATGTTGAAGAAAGAGCTTGATTAAAGTGGATTCGAATGTCTTGCCCTTCTCTTGGAAGTGACTTGACAGGTTTGAAGAAAAAGGAAGAAATGCTTGCATGAATTTGTTTTATGTAAATAGATTGGTATAGGACTTTTTGTGGATGGTCATTTCAAATTTTTTCTTTCATTTTTGTTTTGAAAATTTTTATAACTGTGACAGATCTTACAATATTATAGTTGTTCATCTTTCTTCTCTGTTATCACTGGTTTTTTTTTTTTTTTGTCTTTGTTAGATACAGAGTTGCAAAGAATGAATAAATCACTAAAACCTTGAAAGCATTCACTGAAAAGTTGCAGTTGTTCTCACCCACATGGTATAGAACTTCTTTATTTTTCAACCATTTTGCACCGTTTGTAATATTTTCTTAGCCATTTGAGGTGATCCTTTTTTTCTCTTTGAAGGTATCCTCAGTGCAGAATAGTGCATGTTTGCGCATACGTGTGTGCGTGCGTGCATGCATGCAGGTGTGTGCGTGTGTGTGTGTGTGTGTGGTGTGCGGTGCACAAGTGCATGTTTATACGTGTTCCTGTTTGCATGCATATGCATTTGTCTGTGTGTGTGTGTGTGTGTGTGTGTGTGTGTGTGTGTGTGTGTGTGTGTTCTGAAGCAGTTTGTCACTATTGATGCTATTTAGCGCCTTGCTCTCATTTCTGGCTGCAGGAAGTCGCCTGCATGCAACCACCATGCTCAAATCTGAATTCTCCTTACAGGCCAAACCAGTACATGTGCAGGCACACAAGCATTCACACACACACATTCATACATACAAAAAAAGACCTTGAATCAGTCAAGTTTATTTCCCATCTTTCATCTCAGAGACAGTACTTAGAATGATTCACAAAAACATACAAACTTATTCCAGGCATTTCTCTCACTGAAACAAAACCATGCACTAACATGGCATAAAAACCTTGCCTTAATGTTGATCAAATGTTATTCTGTAGCGCTCATCAGCACTAAACGAACCAGGATGGCAAATATTTTGTTGCGAGTTAAGCCAATCACAACAACAGTTACATAACTATGGTTGCAGGTTTGATGCTCAGCTTCTTTCACAAACATGGAACTTAAGTTCCAGGTATGAAGATGCAACATGCAAGACAGAGTGAATACCATCTATTCAACAAAAGGTGTAGTAGTTTAAAACAAAAAAGAAAAGAAAATGAAAAAAAAGAAGAAAAAAAAAGAAAGAAAGACGGAAACTATCTTTTGACATCCCCGTCATATACAACAGCTTCTTTCCATCAAATAACAGGGACAACTCAACAGTAGAGTACATAAAAAATACACAACAGTATGAACAGATCATACAAATTTTCATGAAATGAACCTTTACAACCAAAGTTATTTTGCAAGATGGGAATTATAAAAGGATATCTTCCCAATTTTTTTATGAAACAGTAGGCCAAAATAATCTGCAAGGATACACTCTCTCTCTCTCTCTCTCTCTTTCACACACACACACACATACACATACACAAACATGTGCATTACTCTTTTGCCTGAACAATGAAAACGAAAAAAAAAGAAATGTATTTATTTTAATGGTGTGAGATGAGGCATAATAATACTAGGCAGTTTACACACATACATGACACCTTTCACATGCATACACACACACACGCACGCACAGGTGAGTGCGCTTGTGTGTGCGCACACATGCATACACACACACACACACACACACACACACACACAGCGCATACATGCACACATACGGATGTGCAGGCTTGGCAGCCTCATTCTGACAATGAAAAAAAAAAGTACAATTCAGTCTCATCTGCAGATTCATTACCGGTACATCACAAACCCTAACAGTTCACCAAGACACAGGTTAAACACCACACATCAAACAACCGCAGTTTTGTTCTCTACATGTCTCTCCCTACCTCCACCCTCCAAGTCTCTTGACATTTTCGTTTCAAGTCACCATTGATGGGGTTACTGATCGTTCCTCCCGAGTTCACAAATGTTTCATCTGACATTAAAACATTCACCTTGTTTTATATAAACAAGTAAAACCTGTTGCCGAAAAAGAAATAAACCAAGAGGAAGAAACAAAAAAAGGACCAGAGAAAATGACAAAAACAAATATATAGATTCTGAGTGGGTCAAAGCAGCTATGATACAGCCCTAAGACTGAGAAGAAAGAGATGCATTAGTCATGGAAATGCTTTTTGATTGTCAGATGATACTCCAAAGTAACAATACTTGACACTGACGTTTCAATAAAAGCACTGGACTACACAACCGGTACTTTGGTGAACAGATCTGCTCCTGCATCTGTTGACAGCAACATTCTTGTTCTAGATGATCACTAGTTCTTGTTGGAGAGTGAGACATCCTCGGTGTAGAAGGATCATTCTTTGACCTGATTATTTTCAAAGCCAATGCCTTGACATTCAATCATGTTGGTCGTCTCTGATAATTTTTCAATCTTGAACTGTGCCTGAAAGAAAATTTACAAAATGATTAGAAGAAATGAAAGACCTGGGTATGTAAATTGGACAAAGTGAAACAACAAACAACCAACAACAAAAAAAAAAAGAAAAAACAAAACAAAAAAGACAAAAAACAAAGACAGGGATATACTCATATTCATGATGCTCTATACACAGAAAATAAACCTGAGGATTTATCATGGCTAGCCACATTTTATGATAACCCTAAACAGTAATCAGGCAATGTCTTTTACATCTCATCTCTTTTCTTTATGTATCTCGTCCTCTTCTTCTCTGGCTAACTTTGGTGATTTTTATTCATTGGGTTTGGAAGTCACACTCCATTTTCTGGGCTTCTTCAAATTTCTAAGCTGGTTAACATGAGACAGTATGAAATACATAATGAGAAAGACTTGCGTAACTCAAAGAAAGCTGTTGTGTTAGCTAACTCCTGGCAAAATCAATGTCTTCTCAGCAGAGATCTATTTCAAGCAACGGCTTAATTAGAAAAAGAACAAAAAGGCAGGAAAATGATATCAGCTTCTTTGAAACAAATGTCTAATGATATCAGCTTCTTTGAAACAAATGTCTAAGTGCACTGAGTGTGTTTGTGTGAGTGTGAGAGACAGAAGGCGACAGTGATATGGACAGAGAGAGACAGAGGGAAAGAAAGAGAGAAAGCAATATGTTAAAACATTCCAAATTATTTAGTTGTGAAAAGCACTCACGAGGATAATCATAACAAATACATATACAAAGTAACGGGCATGTAAAGCAATGAAATATCTATATATACTACAATCAAACGAAGTACAAAATTAAATTATATACTGTTCAATCTTTATGATCAGAGGAAAGGCCTTCAGCCTGGCTAGGGGTGTGTGTGTGTGTGTGTGTGTGTGTGTGTGTGTGTGTGCATGCGCACGTGTGTGCATGCCTGCACGTATGTGTGCATATGTGCAATGTACTTTTGTGGTGTGTGTGTGTGTGATTTTCTGATTTTCTTGGATGTGCCAAAATGCATTCAGCTAATAACAAATCTTGTGTGATCCAATCCTCTTTGAATTATTTTGGGATAAAAAGACTAAGACAACTGCAAAGACAGAGTGAGAATGAAAAGGAGACAGAGAATAAATGAACAAATATACCAACACTTTTGAAAGATGGGGAAAAAAAAAAGCTTTAGGGAATTTTTTCCCCTCTTTCCTCTAGCAAAGAATTCAGAAACTACAAAACAATGACTTTTAACATGGACATCAAAATCACAAAATGCATAACAGACAGGAATGAACTGCCGCAGCACAAAAAAAAACAACAACAAAAAACATGTGTACATAAAGTAAAATTCAGATAAATACATGGCAAGAAAGGTCTCTAATTACAGACAACAGAGATAGAATTAAAGACACAGAGAGAGAATTCCTTAAGAAATATACAAAATGTAAGAGAGAGAGAAAAAACCCAGAAAGACAGACAGAAACTGAGAAAAAGAGAATCGGTTATAGAAACAAACTGTAACAGAAGCTTTTCTGTCAAGAATGCAAGAAACTTCTTGTGTTCCTTTCTTTCTTTTACTGTTGCTATGCTTGGCAGGCTAAAACAAGAGCTGAAGCCTAGACACCGATGCCTGCTTATTGACTGGAAGGTCGGCATGACCCTTCAGGCTTCCTTGCCTGCTTGCTGCTTGCCCATAAATCCATGTCCTGTTGCCTCTCATACCCCGATAATGAACAGACACTTCCTTCAGTTCAGGAAGTACAAGTTCACGACGTAAAAAACACTGTGACATTAAAAAAGGCCTGACAACATGACAAGAAAAAAAAAATCATGATGACATAAATCAAAGGCTGTGTCAGTCTGGAGATAAATGGCCAGCTTGCACAAATCATTTCTCAGTAGCAACAGCTCCTGTTTCCAGCTGTTGGGAATGATTGTGTGTGTGTTGTGTGTGTGTGTGTGTGGTGTGTGTGTGTGTGTGAGCGAGTGTATGTGTGTGTGTTTGTGTGTGTGTGTGTGTGTGTGTGTGTTGTGTGTGTGTGTGTTGTGTGTTTAGGGCCGAATCAGTTACAAGAAGTGACATGAGAAGAGGGGATGTTCAATAGAGGTGAAGATGGGGTGTCCTCCCTCTTTGGGAAAAGAGGGAAAACATGGCCAGGCATAAGACTACAGCAAACCACAAGTGAAAGGAGGGTGACGGGGTAACTTTGCTCTCCATGAGGGATGGGGGTGCTTGGCGCAGAGGGAGGGGGGGGGGGGGGGGGGGGGGGGAGAATACAGTTGTTCTCTTTAAAATTTTCAGGGGGTGAGGGAGGATGTTTTAGCATGGATGGAAGATGGCATCAAAAAGTTTTGTTGCATGCCACCAAACTCGCTGCCAAGAACAGTACAAGACACTTGTAAGAGAACATACAGACTATGCATGGTGTGTAAGAGATTGGTTGGGAAAGAAAAGAAGAAAAAAAAAAGCCTAGTAGTGGAATTTTTTTCTTCTGCTTTTTGTTGTTGTTGTTTTTTTTTTTTGGCAGATGAAGAGGACAGTGTGAAACACCAAAAAAATGAAGAGGTGGATTTTGGCCTTAGGGGGAGAAAAAAAAAAAAAAAAAATCACCACCTTAGGTGCTCCATTCATCCGAGATCTGATGCAAAAAAAAAAAAAAAAAAAAAAAAAAAAACAGTACCAAGACACTGCAAGACGAAAGGTAACTAATGTAGACCCAAAGAATTCTGTGCAGAACAGTTGAGGGAGAGAGCTATAAAGGCAAAGGACTGATCTTTAGATGGCCCCTAGCGCAGCAGCAGACAGAGAATGGTGGAGATCCCTCGCCATGGCATGAAGTACCTGAGACTACTAAACAGATGTGATACCAAACATCAGCTGGCTGGACCTCACTAGCATTGACGGTTAATTGTGTTCACCAGCTGAGAGCGAAATGCTGCTCTACCAATCCTGCAAGTTGATCACTGGAATAGACAGGAATTCAAGAAACAAGAAACTTTATTCAGCTTGATTAATTAAGTTGGTTTTAAAGTGGGGTGACTGCTGTGGAAATCGAAACAAGAGCAAAATAGAATTACTGGGCCACCAAACACAGGAAGAAACAAACCATAAACTACTGTAACATTCGCAACCATAGACAGATATGGACTGAGTACATATGTATGTGCAAAAATGATCTAAATCCTTCATTTGTATGCATCTATGCTTATACATGCACACTTTTTCACAAATACATACATATAACTATCCACATCAATGCACATAAACTTTCTCTTCTCATCTCCAAACAACTGCTCTCAAAACGTACACATGTGCACACACACGCACGCATGCATGCATGCACACACCTGTCTCGACCATGTGAGACCTGTAAAACTATGTACTGAAGTCAAAACTATTCAGACTGATTGCACACGCTACATGACATGCCTAACAGCAAACAACAACAAAAAAAAAGCTTCAAAAATCCCCAACTCTAAATATACAGCACCTTCAGGAAGCAAATTTTCTCAGCTGGAAACATCGGGGGGTGGGAAGGGGGTGGGGTGGGTGGGGGAGTCTAATCTCTTCTGTGCTCCCTTGCCGGTTTCTTCAGGTTGCAGTCCCAGCATGGCAGTACACAAGGAGAGGTGTATTTCAGGGTGACGTCAGAGCAACCCACTTCAGAAGTGGCTAGTGAAGCCTGCTCTGATCTAACAATAACAGGGCACCTGCCCCCTGCAGATGACAGTAATTGCTTTCGTCACAGAGCCAGTGTACTCCTCGGAAGGGTGCCGCCACATCCATCTACTTCCTGATACTGAAGTAAGAGATGAACTTGACATGGGCACAAACAAGGAGAGGAAACGGTAGGAAACATTTGCATGACACAGCACAGCGGACCTACCTGAGTCAGAAGCTTGGCTACATGTATGGCTGTTTCTGTGTGTAGCGTGATAGGGCCACAAAGAACTTGTGACGTTCCTTTGGCTAAAGCCATCAACAAGATCAACTGGAACAAATCATAGGAACATCACAATTCTGCATGATCTTGGTTCTTGACAGGCAGCACATAACCACAACATCTGTCTCTAGACACAACTCCTCTGAGATCATTAACATGGACACAATATCTTTGATGGCATAATAAATGAAGTATATGCATTACTGGAGTGTGTGTGTGTGTGTGTGTGTGTGTGCACATGCGCACATATGCATGCATGTGCATATGAATGTGTGTGGTGAGTGTGTTTGTGTATGTCTGTGTGCTTGTGTTTGTGAGTGTAAGTGTATGATTGGTGTGTGTGTGGTGTGTGAATTGGACTCACTTATTTGATGCAAAACCAATCAAAAGAATCATGGAAAACTGACTACAGACAGCAAAATAAACAACTACATTCCTACATAAATTTGGCCACTTCAGACAGAGAATCATTTTTTTTGTTTTGCTCAGAACTTCCAGATTGTTACTGCAACTGTTATCACCAGTAGTATTCAACAATTCTTTTGAACATATGCTTGTGTTTGTGATTGTATGTGTGTGATTGTGTGTGTGTTTCTGTGTGCACGTGTGTGTGTTTGTGTTTCTGTGTGAGTGTGTGTGTGCTTATGTGTGTGTGGGTGTGTGAATTGGACTCATTTATTTGATGCAAAACCTATCAAAAGAATCATGGAAACTGACTACAGACAGCAAAATATACAACTACATTCCTATATAAATTTGGCCACTTCGGACAGAGAATCATTTTATTTTTCAGAACTTCAGATTGTTACTGCAACTGTTATTACCAGTAATATTCAACAATTCTTTTGAACATTGTGAATGAAAATTGGGCCTACACAGTTACATGGAGAAAAAATCTCAATTCATCTTAAATATGATATTTCTCCCGAAAATGCGATTCACCCTCGATCCATGTGATCTATAAAGTCATTCTTGTATTGCGAAGTTTGCAATAATGCCCCCTCGATGTCTGTGTGTGTGTGTGTGTGTGTGTGGTGCGAATGCAGGTGCCCGTGCATGCATGTGTGCATTGAATGTACACATTTCAGCTGTTGAATGCGTAAGAGTTGTTGAATGCACATGAACATACATGTGTGTGAACATAATTTTTATTACCTAAACACACATTTTAAAATATTACTTACATACAAATTTGCTCCTAAGCACGCAGAGAGCTAAGGGCATACATGCAATGCAATTCAAGCTGTTTACAGTTCAGCATAACAAAAAGGGCCATATCAGATCTCCCAAACTGGATAAAAATTAAATCACATTAAATCAAATCAATAAATCAACTGAAAAATAAAACGACAAACACAAACAATTAATTAAAACAGACTTTCTAAAAATACACGCCAGAATTTCATAAAAATCTGTCTTCTGTAAAATATCAGATCAGATGAAAAAAGTTTATCTCTTTCAGAAACTAAAAAACCACATCACATGGGACATCTCTCAACACAATTTCCATGGAATCTAGCTTAAAGCGTTTATGTCTGATATCACCTAAGTCCCAGCACTGTAAGAACATATTTCAGAGAAAGTAATACATCATTGGAATGCACCACTGAGCTTCTTCACCTTTTAAAGATACAAGTTGGTGTAAGGTGGCCTGTATACAAACAACACAAGATTGTTTCTTATTTACAGCCACAAGTTATTATTATTACTATAATGAATATTTGTATAGCGCCTATTCTCGGCTACAGACCAAGCTCTAAGCACTTTACAATCCACATTTGTTTACACAACGGGCTGCCTACCTGGGAAATGCCGACTGAAGAGCTGCCAGCTGGCGCCTCATTCAGTCATTTCCAGTGTCATCCAGTCAATATTGTTCACTCAATTTCCTTACTTTCTTCATTCTTTCCATTTCTTACGCAGGGTGCATGATATGTGTAACATGTCTCCATACCAACAGCCAAACTGGCCTTCTCTTCTGAAAGCTGCTGATGGGATTTTACGTGCGTGCAAGATGTTATGCGTGCATTCACACACAGAACCTCAGTTTATAGTTTTATTCGAAGGACTGTTTGGGAAATGGGAGTCAAAACCAACGTTAACTCTGAGGGAAAAATCCCCTGTACCAAAACGACCCAGCGGAGATTCGAACCCGTAACCCCAGGATCACCAAGATTACGAGTCCAGCGCTCTGCCAACTGAGGCTATTCCAGCCCTAATCAACAACAAGTGGCACATGGTAAAAACTCTGCAAGGTTTGAACAGATATGAAAGAGTTTGTTCTCCATCTGTTAGGTTCCTTCCTCATGCCTGAATCTTTGACGTAAGTCTGAGCTTTAAGTTTCTGATCAGTGTGAGAGACAGTTAATCTGCCTAATTCTTTTATTTTGTGGCATTCTTGGCAAGTTGATCATACACTTAATTGTCTCAAATGCCCACATGATCAGCGACCCAAGCAAAAACCATGTTGTAACCATCAGATTTCAGACAGATGTGCAAGTCAAACAGTATTCGCAGTTGAGGGTCCTTGAGCTGGCAATGGCCTCCAAAGGAGAAAGGGAGTCAGAAAGAATGAGGGACTCTCCACATTTTTATACAGACACCATCTAAGTGCCGGGACCAGGGCATGACTCAGCAGTGCGGAATGAGCCGTCTGTGTGAATGTACTTAGAACATCACTGAGAGGGACATGTTGTGCAAAACACAGCAGAGGCGACTTCCTCTTCAAATTTGCAACCATCAGTAAAATATTCTTTGAAAGGATGGGAATTTAGGAAAAAAGTTCAGCCAAAAAAAAAAAAGCAAAAAGGAAGAAAAAAAAAAAGAAAGAAAACTTGTATGCCAAAGAGCTGGCATAAGTCTTTCTCATATGAGGGCAGACTAAAGCAGATCTCTGGGGTGAGGAAAGTCCACTGTGAGTTGTCAGGAAATCAGGACCAATCACACATGACTCCACGGTCTGTGTCTGCACTAGTCAAATGCGGAAGAATATGCATTCCTAAAGGTGGAATGGAACTGGAAGGTGTCTTCAAATTTCTTGAGTGAACTTCAGATCAAAAACATGAGCACGGTTTAGGGATTCAGAGAAGAGGTTCAAACAATAGTTCAAATAAAGCTTTAGCCAACGTTGGAGAGGGATGGTTGTCTGCATACAGACTGTACACAGGGGTGATGCTGAATTCAAACAGAGTCAAGCTCTTGATGGTGAATGGGATCCAGAGTTTTTACGGCAGAAAGGTCTGGCAGAACCGCAGACAACACAGCCACAGTTCAGTCCTTACCAGCACCCTTCACTACCAGCCACAAAGCCCCCACACCAGAGTCTCTTCTGACCTCAGAACGTGAGTCTGAGACCTCCTCTCATCTTCCATCCCTTCAGTACCCGTCCACCATGGAGTCCAGCTAAAGGGTCAGGGCCAAGAAACTTGTGTCTTGACCCCTTCCGGGCTCGGGTAGGATATACAATTAACAGCAACCAACCAGTCCTATCCACCTGATCATGCCCAGCTCCTAGGGACAGACAGCAGAGCAGTACAGGAGTTATTTTGATCAGCCGGAAACTGTCGTCTTGATCCAGCTCTAGGTAGGAGAAGCCGATTGATAAAAAAATATGTCCCGGAGCTTATCTCCTGTCTAAGACGGGTCAGAGCCTAAGAGGTGTGTTGTGAGCATCTGCCCTCTCAGTCACCAGGATCTCATTCCCCTCCATCACAGCTCGCACCGCGCAGCAAGTGCAGTGGATCTTAGAAAGACCACACAGAAAAGACGAATGTGGAAAAGAAGAAATGAAGGGGAGTAGAAGACAGAAAAGATCCAGTAAGGCTGAAGACAGGTCGGGGGAAAAGGCGGTTTACATTTTGTCAGGGCCCTCCCTCTTAGACTGTCTGACATGGGAGACACTACTAGAGACATCAACTCCTACCACATTGTGCATTGGCCAGTCAGCAAATTGGCTATACAGCATAGAATCGTTTTTTTTAAATAACCTTCCATCCAAACACTGATTGCGCTCCCCAGAGGGGAGCATAAAAGTATGACTTCTTCATAAAACAAAGTCTTGGCGCTTTTTAAAACAAATCTGAACTTACTTTTTTTCTATTTAGGAAAAAAAAAAGACATTGGCCATACTCCATATGAGCCACAAAAAAGTAGCTGTGAAAATCAATATCGAAAATGATAAACACAATGTATGAATAAAGTGAACTGCTAAGCAAACAAAAAAGGGCATACAAACAATGATGGGAGGGGAAATGATGGGGAAAAATCAGGTATTCTGAGTCTTTTTCATCACACTCTCTCCGCAGTTCTAAAACTACTGAAGGATTTGTCTTCAGTATCAGCCGCAAAATGTTCTAAGAACTCTTCATTAACCTTGGCCATGTTGTCCATGGACTTCCGGTAGTTCCGCTTTGCACTTGTGCTCTCTGTGAATCCTGCATCATCTGTGATGTTTTGCATACAGAGAGGTCACTGCCCTAATTATGCCACTGTCCAACATTTCACTTGAGCTGCCGTATCATTGCTCTTTGATAAGCCAGATCAGTACCCTTCAATTTGAAACCTGCGTTGTGAGCTTGGCTTCTCAACTTTGGCATTTTTGCTTGATCATGTGGTGCTGATTAACGACCAGTCGATCTAAAATTCTTTCCACTTTTATGACCGATGCTCATCTTCAGGCATGAGATTGAGAAATTGTGTTGTGGTCTGAAAAGCGGGGTCTGGGGACCGCAGAAGGCCCCCAGTGGGGGTCCAGGGGGCAACGCCCCTGGTGGGGGTCAGGGGGCGAAGCCCCCTGAAGCTGAAGCTTTTTCTTAATTTTAAGCCTTAAAAACATCCATACAAGTGATCTTTTTAACACATTTTGCCTTCACTTAAGAGAGAACATTTTCTTCTCAGTTGGTCTCTTTCTGTCTTAATTCTACAGACCTGTCAACCCTTTATCTTGTGTTTTCGATATGTTCTGGTAGGTAGCCTGTGTAAAACTAATTCAACGTGATGAAACATGCAATAACATAAAAAACAAAAAAATGGATAGGTTGTGTCATTTGTATTCCTTCCCCTCAGCGTAAAAAGCCTAAATAGGCTAAGTTGTTTTTGATACAACACCCCTGATTCTGATCCTGATCCTGATGTATACACACACACTCGCTCTCTCTCGCTCTTTGAATAAGTCTGAATGAATACTTGCCGGTTCAATCATTGAGCCCAGTGTCTGGTTCGTCAGTCTGGTTTCCAGATGTTTCTGGTGATCTTTCGTTGTCAAGTTTCTCATCAGCAAGGATTTTCCCTTTGAACCATAGTTCAAGATCACCGAACACCATTCACATTTGGCTTTTCCAGCGATGTCGATTTTGTGAATGGCATCGCCAAGTCGAACCACCATTTCTTTTGTCTTCAGAGTCACCGTTGTATACTGAACAACATTAAAAACGCACCGTTTTGATTTGCCGATTTCCCATTTGGAAAAAATGTGTATTTGGATTTGGTATATTAACACAATTTTTAAGGGACACAGATTCACACTGCCTCGGTTTCTCCGCGCTTGCCAACGTTCGTGTGACGCCCACGTGCAACTCGCCCAAAACACTTTTTTTTGCCACTGGGGCCGAGACTGAACGTAGCTCATCTGTTTCTTTGTCTCAAATGGTGAGTTTGAAGTCATGCCGACTGGAAAACGGTATCAGTTGTCATTCGACCAGGCGAAGTGGTCCGAAAACAATGCCGCGACTGTCTATGCAAGAACGCGAGCGAGCCATTGGAATGTTGATGGTCGGCATGTCATCGAGAGAGACAGCCAGACAACTGAACTGCAGTCACTCAACAATTGTAAGGCTATCACAACGTTTGGCAGCAACTGGTTCCACCACTGATCGGCGTCGAACGGGCCAACCTCGTGTTACCACACCAGCGCAAGATCGATACATTCGACAGCTTCATCTTCGTAATCGATTCCTTACAGCAGCAGAAACATGTCGCCAGGTGGTTGGTCGACGGGGTCCAGTGTCTGGACAAACCGTTCGACGTCGATTGCAAGAATCAGGGCTCAATGCAAGACGCCCTCATGTTGGCCCAGTCCTCACCCGTAGACACCGTCGGCAACGCCTGCAGTGGGCCAACCAGCATCTGCCATGGACACGACGTCAGTGGAGAGCTGTGCTGTTCTCTGACGAAAGTCGCTTCGCGTTATCTCATGCTGACGGGAGAATGAGAGTCTGGAGGCGTGTCGGGGAACGCTACGCCAACTGCTGCGTGTTTGAAGCCGATAGATGGGGAGGGGGCAGTCTGATGGTTTGGGGGCATTCAGTCATGACTACCGGACACCTCTGTACTTTTTGACAACCATGTGAATGCCAACACGTACCAGCAGGTGCTGCAGAACCACGTCGTCCCACTGTTTGGCCAGCACCCGGAGCTGCAGTTCTTCCAGCATGATAATGCACGACCCCACACCGCAAGAGCCACCGCTGCGTTTCTCCAGGCGAACAACATTGCCGTGTTGCCCTGGCCATCTCTGTCCCCTGACATGGCTCCCATTGAACACGTCTGGGATGAGCTGGGGCGTCTTGTGGCCCGTGGAAGACGTCCACAGACTCTCGATCATTTGAGGCGCGCACTGACCGAGGAGTGGGATGGACTGCCACAGGCATTCTTGCACAACCTTGTCTACTCCATGAGGAGGCGCTGCCAAGCGTGCATCGGGGCAAATGGCGGACACACTCGGTATTAGAGCTCGCGGACGGACATGCTCGTCGTGGTGTACTTTTTGACAGGGACCCTAGTGAAGTCACCAGCTAATTTCAGATGAATTCGGCCATTCTTGTCAAGAACAGACATTTTGTTTAATTGAAAAATGGATGCGTAATCAAATATGCTTACTTTCATTAAATAATTCTGTACTACCAACGTTGTCTGGGTCTTTTGGCAAGCGGTGCGTTTTTAATGTTGTTCAGTATAGTTTCTTCCAACCACTTGTTGTTCCATCTATTTTTCACACCACTGTCCACTTGAGCGATGGAAACTTGCTGATCTTTGCCTAGTTTAGACATTGAATATTTTCGACAAGTATTTGTGGTGCAAAGGTTTTAGAAACAGGAGATCCCAGCGTAAAATCTTGCGATGATTTGACCGCGCCGTTTCGTGACCTAGTTTTGCTTTTGTACCATTTGCGAATAATAGCCTGCTCCGTATGGAAACAACCAGCCTTGTGCGACGCTACAAGTACAGTCGTTCTCAAACGGCTTCAGATGTTGGGTTCAAGCTAGCCTATTCGAGCTCTCGCACGCAGCACAGTCAAAGCAGTACCACAGAAACGATCTAACACTTCATTGACCAAATTCGCTGAGTCCTTGCCTTTTCCGCGGCAACCGTAAGTGGTTTGGAGCAAACTGCCTAATTGCGCCATCGAGTCTGTGGCGAAGTCGGATCACCGAGACCTTGGCTAAGTCGGACCAAAGTCTGTAGCGCTCGGTTCGTCGGTCGGAAATTTAGGTCACCCCCCCCCCCCCCCCCCCCTTACCCCCCTCCATTTTCTCAACGGATTTGAACGAATCACGAAAATGACCCATCTGAGCTTCTCATGGTCGGAAATCCGACTATTGTCGGAAGAATCTAATGCCTGATCTTGCATGTCGTTCATGCATGAATCTTTCTTTCTCTGAAAAGTAGTAAAATTGATTTTTAAAATAGTGGTTCCCACTTTGTCTGAACAACTGTGAATCAGGAGCATTAACTCAATGGCAAGAACAGAATCGGGGAAAAGTCCATAAATAGGCCGCTACCAGAGTAATATTTTAGGAAAAAAGCAGTGGCTAAAAGCTCAGAAATTATGGTACTAACGACAACTTAAAAGACACACTAAAAACACACTTGTGTGTAATCATACCAGTACTTTAGGGCAGGCTTTATCCACTCCAATCAATAAAAGCAGAATTCACTCGTCATGACGCCACGATCGTTAGGGCTCAATTTGGTAAGTATCTCCAGGAACTAAAAAGTTCCAGAACTTAGTCTTTGATACCATGCTGGCAACTAAACTGACTTTCAACATCCATATTATCTTCTTTTTCTAGGGAGAGGGCAGCAAAATCTACATTCAAAATTCCAACTAGTTTTTAACCAACTTTAATGAGGAATATCAGTCAGTCCAAATTTTCCACACCTTTAACAAATGGTTGTGCTCACTAAAAATATATCCTTCTCTTACCTGATCTTGCAGATATTCATCCACACAACCGCCATGCTTCAGGTTGCTGATCAACATTTGGGCAGCGTCAGCTCCCACCTTTTCTGCCGGTACACCTATTGGAGAAAGGACAACATCTGTTACAGCCCTCTACTAGTGAACAAAATTAAGTGATAGTGACGGTATGCTTTGCCATGTGTTTCTGTGCGTTCTTTTGGGTGTGGAATACCCAAATAAAGAGACAGACTGGGGTTATTGAGTCTCTGCTCTGAGGCAGATTTCAAGTTTTTGTTTGTTTGTTATAGTCATGCAGTTCCACTCAAAATCAGTTATTCCATTGAACCCCACAATCCCTTTAAAAAAGAAAGAAAGAAAAAAAGACAGACAGACAGATGAAAACAGAATCAGGACAGAAGAAACATGACTGAGAATTTTGTGAATAGATACCTGGGAATGGTTAACTCCTCAATGGGATCAAACGAAAGGCAGTAAAAGGAGAGTAAAGAAAGTGGTATGTATAACACACAAAACAATCAACCCAAAGATGCTACAATCTACAGCGCAATGAAAAAGAAAAGATAATGACAGTTCATAATTTGAAAAGATCTTTCTGACATTTCATCCTTAAAGGCTACATTTATCTTGACGCTCTTGAAGACTGAGCTGATATTAACAGAAGAAACGTGACTAGGTCATTTTAAATTTTATATCTGCTTTTCATCTGTCTTTTATCCTATATTTGTCAAGGGAAGATGATTTGCCAAGTCTGTACACTTTTTCGAGTTTGGTAACAATCAACACTGTTTCACCTGTTTGAAGTAAGTGTTTTGAACAGTAGAATGGAGGTCAGAAGATCTACACAGCGTAAAAACAAAAAAAAAATAGGAAAGGTAATCCCCCTAATCTTACCCCTTTCCCCTACACACACACATACCTGGCCTCCTCTGTCTCCCCTTCCTCACCATCTCCTGTCTTTACCCCCCCCCCCCCCCCCCCCCCTCCCCCTACTTCCCTTCCCATCTCCTCCCAAACTAACTGCCCTCCTTCGACATCCTTCTTCTGAAGCTGTTGAGCGCTTTGGTTGGTTCCTGTCGCACTTCTGTGGTCAGGCGGCACAGCTGGACAGCCTGGTGCTCCCAAGACAGTGCTTATCCACCAAGCTTCTTCCTTCTGACAGCGTCAAGCACTGCTACGCCCTCCCTTCATCTATGACCTATGGGAGAACAAGGCTGTTGCCGCTATGCATATTCCACAAAGGAACCCCGAGTCAATTTTCCTGAACACAAGGTTCAAGAGCTTTAAAGGAAAGCAAGGAGCACTGACCCAGTAATTTATGTAGACTGGGCAGCATATTTCTGTTCAAGGTTTCTTGCAAAACACCACAGATTTTTATGGTATGCAAGTTTTTTTGTTTTGTTTTTTTCAGTAAACAACACCGTTGTCATGGCTCCCAGACATATAGTTTCACATTATCATACAAGCCTACGCCTATTAATCCCTTCCCTCCCTGCTATTTACTAACCAACCCAACCCATTGCAGTATTATCTCCTCTTTACTGACATTTTCATCTGTTTCTAAGCATTAAAAATTTGGAGTGGGGCTCATTATTTTCCCCTTCAACCTACTGGTCTATCAATCGGTGGTAAAGCTGCCTTGTTTTGGTTTACATGTGCCACTGGCCCCCCCCTCCCCACCCCCTGCCCATCCTCCCCCCACCACACACACACATGCACATTCACACCAGACAAAGTTAAGCAAATTGGTTACATACATATCACTTCAAGGCCTGACCAGTGTGTTGGGCTAAATGCACAGGTAAATGTCTTTGCTGAGACTAGCCCTTGACACCCTCTTCTCAACTCTTTCCTTCCCAGTTATTTGTTTATTGACTCTCATGGGTTGGCAGATGTCGTGCAGCATAAACGGACCAGTTCGCATCTAGTGACACCTCCATGATGAAACTGAAACTGATTCTGTCCATGCGAAACAACTATCAGGCAAACCTGATAACACTTGATCCAATGAGTGTCCCTTACAGTTAGCACAGTGACCCTTACAGTTAGCACAGTGACCCTTACAGTTAGCACAGTGACCCTTACGGTTAGCACAGTGACCCTTACTAGTCAGCACAGTGACCCTTACAGTTACCACAGTGACCCTTACAGTCAGCACAGTGTCCCTTACAGTCAGCACAGTGTCCCTTACAGTCAGCACAGTGACCCTTACAGTCAGCACAGTGACCCTTACAGTCAGCACAGTGACCCTTACAGTTACCACAGTGTCCCTTACAGTCAGCAAAGTGACCCTTACAGTTACCACAGTGACCCTTACAGTTACCACAGTGTCCCTTACAGTTACCATAGTGACCCTTACAGTTACCACAGTGACCCTTACAGTTAGCACCAAACGTTAAAGACTGGACTGGTTGCAGAACTTCTACACTGTTGCCCAGGAGTGAAGATGGGGCAGAGGAGAGACTATCATGGTAACTTTAACACCTAATAAAAAAAATTCAAAAATGGAAACTGCAGCAAGACTTGGTAAATGAGCGAGAATCATTTAGCTGCACTGCTAGGTAAGAGAACTCATACGGAGAAAGAAGGCCTAAAGCTTGACCTTCGATGACAGTTGACCAAATGAGGAATAAGGCAGAGGAAAGGAGGAAAAAAGGGGGGGGGGGGGGGGGGGGGAGTTCTGGTGATGTGCAGGGGCAATGGCTAGCTCAGAGAGTCTGGGACTTTGAAGCACTCTGCAGGCTCTCGGCAGCCACTAAAGCATTTCAAACTGGTTCTTCAGTCTGATGCCTGGACACGGCCTTGAACACTGCTTTTGTCATTTAATAATAAAAAAAAGAAAATATTCAAACAAATGATTTAAACAGTACTTACCGTAAAGTTCGGACTATAAGCCGCGACTTTTTTCCCCAGCTTTAAATCCTGCGGCTTAAACAACGATGCGGCTTATTTGCGGATTTTTCCGATTTCAGGAGCATCACACCCTCGTCTATTCTTAGCTTCTCTGTAACTCACCATATCGTCTTTACTGTTCATGAATTTTCATGATGCTTTCAACTACGATTTTCTCTGTAATCATGTAATGGAATCAGTAACCCGTTCAGAAATACAGAAATCGACATAAGTAAAGCCCATTACTGATATCTTTTTTAATCAGTTTGTCTTCTACAAAAATACGATTGCTTCGAACGGCGCAATGTGTAGGCCATTTCCGACCTGTTTGATCTTGACTAACACCAGCTGAATTACAAACAAAATAACTAAGCATTGGCACGGTATTAAGCGAAATAAAACAATCGAATCGTTTCATTAATGTTCTGGTTTGTTTATATATATATATGCGTTATCTTACCAAGTGCGTCTCGCAATTCAAAAATGATTAGCGCATTCGACTCGGTCATTGTCAGACCTTGGCTTCGTTCCGCCATTGCTGAAATGTGGACAGGGAGTGAAGGTTTGCATTTGATACCTTTGCTTTGATTGGCTTGCGCTTTCGAGTACTCAACCAATCGCTTAGCTTGATACACCAATGAATGCAGGAGAGAACGGCCTTTCTAGCACATCGTTAATATGTTGGTTTTTTTCGGTATTTTTTTTAAAGCAATGATGTTGGAAAGACAACACTTGTAAGAAGCCTCATAAAAACTTCGATTCTAATTGATTTAAAACACATCGTACTACAAAAAAAAGAAAAAGACTGAAGTAAAGCTGGAAACATGCTCTTGTATTCTGACCTATTTAAACGCCAATGAATGCAATGAACACATTGTATGTGTTGATTTTCGACACTATGTTGACTCAACGCTCGGCCAGCTGCCGCCTGCGGCACATCGGACTGTATTATATGTATCTGCGGCTTATAAACCAGTGCGGCTTATTTGTGAAAAAAGTTAAGATTTTAAAAAAATTTAGTGGGTGCGGCTTATATACAGGTGCGCTCAATAGACCAAACTTTACAGTAAATCATATGGAACAGCAACAGTTCATCATCCTTTACTTTCATATTTCTCCTCTTGAGTCCTCAGTCTCCAACACTCAAGATACCAAACACACACACAACAAAAAACAGAAGGAAACAATAATGAAAACCTAAAACATACAATAACAACAACACAAAACACACACACAAAACTGTGTTCAAATTTATGAGGCTTTTCCGACACGTCTAAATGTTATTATTATTTTCTTTTGTTTTTCTCCCACCCCCCAAATAAGAAATTCCTTACTTTGGCCTTTTACATACAGCTGATTTCCACCCCCCTGGAGGAAAACCTTTGACCTGTGTTTGACCCACTCACCTTTCTTGCCTAATGCAGAACCGGCCAGTCGACATCCTGTGCTTGTTTCTGCCACAATTCTGTAACAAATATTTTTCCATTTATAATTTTTGTTTGCGTGCATTTTTGCATGTTAATTGTCATTCTTTTATTGGTTTTATGTTTTATCATTAAGGTTATCTAATATATCTATTATTTTCAACTACGGGTTCACCGTACTTTCATACATTTAATCTATTTCTTGTTATTTTTCTAGTTCACTAGTTAGTGATTGGTTGTTTTCAATTCTATTTTTCTAAATAATTTACTCTTAATTTCACTTTTTCCATTTCAGATAAGAGGCAAACATACATACTTTCAAAGTTGTCAAAATTGTGCTATTTTATGAAAATATCCTTTACAGTGTATTCTTCATCGATTTTTCTTTCATTCACAGAAACTCGGAGAAAAAAATCAGCTTGGTACATTATGTTAACTTATGAGAACACACACTACACACAACACAACACACACATACACACAAACACACACACACACATCACATGTTCATTTTCAGAACACATACACACAAATAGCACATGTTACCCCTCTTACACTCCCTCTACCCCCAACACACACACACACACACACACACACACACACACAGTACACACACACACACCCACCACCACCACCACCACCAGACATTCACCAAATACCTCAAACTAAAACATCTAGCTTACATGATGCCGTTGCCATTGCCCACAGCCGATTGTTCCGATTCCTTAACGGCGTCTATCTCTATCGGCAGACTAGCTTGATACTGCCGTAGCACACGCTGCGCACTCTGCACCATTCCATGGGCAATCTGTCAAAACATTTCAAACACATTTTCTTGTCTGAAGGGTGGACAAGGACGTTTGAGTCTTGGGAAGTACCTGCAGTTGACCCACCCCTAAGGCTGAGAGATACGGTGAACCACAATCTTAATAAATGGGGAGTGAATCTGTTGAGTACTGCAAAACACAAGCGAGAAGCAGAAAGGTGCACAGCAACTTACACAGACATGAGAGTTCATACAGATGCAACCTTTGCGACAGTGATCATCACTCTCTCGTTCGTCTGCTTGGTCAGAGGCTATGCTGATTTAGCTGAGCAAACTGCCTGGATGACAGCAAAAGACACATCATCCATGACCAAAGCGTTAAATTAATTTCCTCCTTTTCAAGAAAACAAGTCTGCCTGTAAAAGCTTGTTTGTGAATTCAAAGAAAATTTCAAATAAAATAAAAAGCAGTTTCTGTTATTACTTATCCTCTTTCAATGAAAATACATCCACTTACTAATGTGGCAATGACTTTTTCCCCATAAGAATTTGCACAGAAAACTTAACCTAGGCACTGACACTTTTGTTTTTTTTCTTTTATTGTTGATTCACTTTATGGGTCTACAAATGGACAAAAGAGAAAATTATTTCAACATGCAAAAATATTGATTAATCAATTTATAACCCTTCATCATTTTATTTTTATTGACACGTTTATTTATGTTTGTAAATTTCTGTTCTTCTTGCTGTTGTTGCTTTTCCTTCTTTTTGTTTTTTTTTTTTGTTTTTGTTTTTTGTTTTTTGTTTTTGGACAGTGCAGAACTGTTAAGATACTTGAAAGCATAACAGTTCATTTTCCTCGGCACACTTTCTGTTCTGATCAGTGGTCAGTCTTAATCATGACCTTGGATCATTAGCACTGTGTCAAAATTTCTTCTGCAGTCAAATCTTGCCGTTTGTTAGCCAGTCAACAACACAGGCCACATCTAGGCTGAACGTCTTTACTGTATGTAAATAAGCAGGAAGGGACACCACTCCTGTGAACTTTCACACAACTTTCTTTTAACCAAACGCAGTGAGTGCCATTTAAGTACCTGTTAGTTTGTATGTTCTATTATTGAATTTTTTTTTTTTTACAGACATTCAATGATAATTAATCTTTAATCTGAAAGAAGTGAAAAGAAGCCACTCTAACTTTCCCATTTGAAATAAACTGCAGTGGGGCTCAGTTGTCAATGCAGTCCTTGTCAAATGACATCAGATTACGTTGACAGTTTTGGGCTTACTTACTGCTGAATCATTTGCTGACTGTTAAAGTTCAATGTTGGGGGGAAACATTACATGGAAGGAGCCTTACAGTGCACTCAAAATGGCAGTTTACTCTTTTTTTTTTCTTTTTTTTTTTGTTGTGCTGCTGTTGTTCTTTCACTCGTGTCACATCATATGTGATGCCACCCCACCACACACACACATACACAGACACACTCACACACACACACACATACACACACACACACACACACACACACACACACACACACACACACACACATAATGTAGTCCTATCATAAAGCACACACATATTTACCTATTTCATGAAATTCAAATCAACTGACACCACAGTTTATAAATAATAACATTCTCAAAAGAGATAAAACTAGCCCATGCTACATGGATTAATCAATCATTGTGCTTACTTTTAGCATTCACTTTCACATAAAAAGTAAAAAAAAACAGTTAAAATCAAATTAGACCAACAAAAATACATTCAAAAGCCCTACTGGCAAATGGACTCACAGAACAGGCAGGCTTAGAGTATTCCTGTGTTGAAAATGTCATTACCTAATTGCATGATGACTGCTTGAGTTAGAATATTATAGATTTCAATGAAGTTACGCAAGAATGGTTACATAACTGCTATGACACTGGCATTATCAAACAACAACTACAACAACAAATGCCAAAAATCTGCAGGCCATGTGGTCTGTGATTTGTAGGGGCACTGTCACATTCTACAATAATGGATCAGTAAATTCATATGTTAGAATGCTGGAAATCTTCTTCCAGTTCACTTTTTTTATTCATGCTTTTTTATTTTCTCTTCACCATTTTCCAGACAGGAGTGACAGCTGAGTGGACAGATTACAGGACTCCCAGTCTTGTAGTCAAAGGTTCGAGCCTCAGAAGTTCCAGGTGGGTCAATAAAGAACAGGCTTGTTCTGATCTCTCATGTGAACACAGGCACTGACCTGTAAATGACTCGGTATTCTTTGTGTGTGCACGCATGCAGAAGATCCCATATCAAAATGAAGGATTCTGCGTTCCATGGCAGCGTTCAGAGGGTTACAGATACATAAAAAATACCCAGCATGCCCCGGAACACTTTGACGATAGTGGGTCACCATCAACCCTTTCTATTTACAACTGAAACGTTCATGATCAAGGACAGCAACATACCGGTGACTTATTCTCTTTCCAGCTGCAATATGCAGAGTGTGATTCCCATGCACTGAATGCATTATCACCATTTCCACATGAGCTGTTTCCTGTTTGGCCTATAATATCAGGCTACTGGTCATCCTGTGCCTAATTTCCACAAAAGACCCACCAAAAATGCACTGTCAGAAACAAAGGAAAATATGCTTGATATTTTAAAAGACCATGAAGCACGCACATATAAATGTAAACATAGTTTGCATTTCATCGCATAATGTTTTTGCGTTACAGATATAACAAAGCAGCTCTGTGCTCTCAGGCACTTGACTTGCTGATATGGCTCTTTCTCTTGTGCTCCAACAGAAATATGGCATAAGGCTACAGGTTTGCATCTGAGGAAACTGCCAGTTTGGCCACTCGTCAACTTCAAAACAATTTGGGATATGACAAACATGTACTGAACCTTCTGCAGACCATTAAAGCACACTGACCCACACTCACCTTGATAGGAAGAACACCTGCTACAAATGCTGTACCAGTGATGTGAGTGATCTCCCCTCTCTCTGTGAGTTTGGCAGCCGTTAACACTTTCGTCGGGTGAGACGTGGACATCACCTCACCACCCCCTTTGGGATAGTACCCACTGCAAACACACGTAGATTGAATCTATAATCCAACAAGGTTCCCCATACTTCAAGTTTTGAAAACCAAGGTCTTTGTAGGGATCTTGAGGAGACTTCACAAACATTACCAGAAACGAATACTGATCCTCAACTACTGTGAACCTCTTCAACAAAGACAATAAACAAACATGTACTTGTGTGACTTGCATTTTCTTCTTTTCTGTTCTAAGCTGGATATCAAAGATCAGGCATACTTGATTGTAGACTAATGTGCGCAACACTTTTGGACATCAAAACCACTCGATATAAACACTACTGAAAACTTTCCTATTCATATGAAAGATAATGGTAAAAATTTACGTACTAGTATCTAAAATTCGTTGTTACTGTCTTTATATAGATGTGACAGCATCTTCAAAAGGCAGATGCTCACTCATGCTGGCTCCAGGGCTGAGCAAGCCATGTTGTAAGGAGGGCATTTCAAAGATGGCGTCCTGCTATGCTGGATCAAACAAGCACCATGGAACACCATCAGAATGACCCTGCACCTGTGCAGTGTCTCCTCTGGAGAGATGCTTCATGAGGACTTGACACTGACTGCTCTCTATAGACTACCCTGCTGGGGACAGGACAAACTTCAGCGTGGCTGTGTATAGGACTACTGAGAGACGGAAGAGACACCACCATCACCACCACCACCACCGGAACAGAAAAAAAGAAAGAAAAAGGCAAACAAGCTACTATAAACTAGTGCAGTGTTCAGAGAGGACCACTGTACAAAACACAGGGACTTTTCCAACCAATCCAAGGACAAATCACTTTTGTGCACAATCCTGCGCAATCCGTAAACACAGATGCATCTGCAAGGACTGTGCGTGGACAATCTGTCTCCTCTTTCAATATAACAATCTTTCCATGTTTGATTACTGTAGAATCTCAATATCCAGCACTTGGGATTCTACTGGGGTGTTGTAAAATGAATCCAGGTGACTATTTATTCAAATCACTGTATCCAAAATAAACTCTCACACACACACACACACACACACACACACACACACACACACACACACACACACAAGTTAATTTCATGTTAACAAATCTTAAATAAATGTTAGCGAACCACCAAGAAAAACGTGGACAAACGAGTCACAAGACAAAACACGATGCGTTTCAACCTCTTAGGTCTTCTTCAGGCAAGACACAAACAAATAGAACAACGAAAATGAACGAATTTGTTACTTAGCTTAGATCTCTTCACTCTTCAGCGCAAGGTAGGCCGGCATTGAATGAGTGAAGAGATCTAAGCTAAGTAACAAATCCGTTCATTTTCGTTGTCCTATTTGTGTCTTGCCTGAAGAAGACCTAAAAGGTCGAAACAGGTTGTGTTTTGTCTTGTGACTCATTTGTCCACGTTTCTCTGGGCGGTTCGCTAACATTTATTTAAGATTTGTTTAGATTTCCGCCTGCAGTCGTCTCACTTTGCAACCAGATCATTTCATGTTGTTTATAGCCTAGCCCACAACCAAGGGACACATAAAGGCATGCCAATTTAAAAAGAGAAAAGAAAAGACACAGAATCAGTTTATTCCAAAAACCAAAAAAGTTGTTTGAAACCAGATCTACTTTCCACAACATCTGCAATCAAATGAAAATTATTGACCTCTTAACCACAAAAAAAATCACATCCGGTCTTCATACAGTCACTACCAGTGAAGTACTTAAATCTGATGTCATCAAAAATTCTAACACTCTGTAGGAATGGTGACCTACTCGTTTTTGAGTGAACCAGTATTTTAGGAAGAAGAAGAAGAAGAAGAATGTGTTTCATATTGAGTGGCTGATCACACAATAAGCACCATGAAGCCTCCTCGTTTAACGGAACATATGTGTAAAACGAGTGACCTGTATAATAAGCATAAAACTGTTTCATTTTTGTTGCCACCAGTCGCAGATAGAACTCTTTAAGGTTTGAATGGATCTAGAGGAGTTTACTGATCTGCTTGTGTGTTCCACTTCCAGTTCTCTTGCCAGCTGTCTCTATGTAACTATAACTTTTTAGCTCCAGATCTGCACAAGGGACAGATGATTGGACAACTCACTATTTGTGGGGGTTTTTGGCAAGATGATAGGCCAACCCAATGCCTCAAAAGCCAACACTATAGGGAACCCAAGCGATGTTGTGACAATAAGATTTGAGAAGGGACCCCAACAACACACACACACACACACACACACACAAACACACACACTTGACAGCACCTTCAAAAGGCAGATGCTCCTCATGCTGGCTCCAGGCTAAGCAAGCCATGTCATAAGGAGGGCAAATCAAAGATGGCGTCCTGCATATGTTGGATCAAACAAGCATGTGACAGCACCTTCAAAAGGCCCCCAAACATACAAACCCACATACATCCCACTCCCCACCACACACACCACTACCATCACCACCAGCCTATCATGAAAGTGACAGTACTGCTGGTGTAGAGAACATAACTGTCACACGCACATGAACATGTACGCATGAACATACACACACACACACACACCACACACACACACACACACACCACCACCTCATCATCACCAAGTCATAAAAGTACAGTAACGCTTTCGCAGAGAACATACACTTACCGTCTCCTTATATCACAGTCAAAGTTCATTCCAAATTGTTTAGCTATAGGCTTGAAGACCTGAAAGGTAAACAAAAAAAGCTACATGACTGTATGCAAGAATTAATAAAAACTACATGTGAAAAATTCTGATTCCATTATCAAATATGAGCATGAATCATCAAAAAAAAAAAAGGAAAGAAAAAATGGGGGAAAAAAAGAAGAGAAAAATAGTGAGTCCACTTCAAAATACAGATCAAAGTAAAAACAAAGAAACTGCATTCTGTCAACAATGTGCTTCAATCACCAACTGATGATCAGTTACATTTTCACAACTTTAATCTGTGTTTTTCCCGCACATAATAGCTAAAGATGCTACAATGTGATCACTTCATAAAATTAATACATTTACATACAGTGCTCATCATTGCCATTGATGGCCCGGTATTTTAACTTTCAGTGCGGTGCATACATGTCAGCCAAATCATGTTCTTCATCATCCAACAAATACTCTGGACCTTCAAAATGTTATATATTAGCTGGAAAAAAAGTAATCACAATGTGCAGCTCTCCTGCTCCATTAAATGAATATAAACTAATCATTCAGACTAATAACATTCTTTTTATTTCAAAACGTTTGGGCAGAGTAGTCAATAAGCAGCAACTCTGACCAAAATAACCCCAGAGCAAAATCAAAACAAAAAGGAAACAATTTTTTTGCCATCGGTGAATTCTCACTGTTCAACAGCAAGTGAAAATGTCCCCAAAAACTAAAGATAGGAGCTTTAAGCCACTGTGAGATTACACGTAAGTTGACACTCACCCTTATTGTGTAATCAACCTGGGGAGCCATGTCTGCGTTGGTGCCGCCACGCAGAACCACCTCCGTTGGGGCACCACCAAACAGCAGGCAGGGCAAGAGCTGCTTGCATCAGCAGGCATATACTCCTACAACAGCAGAGGAATGGGACATGCCCAGGAACTATGCATATGAACTGTTAGGTTTCATGTCATTTCCTACTACTTAAATTTAAAGTCAACAGTAAGGCCTGCTTGGGACAGAAGTTCATCATGTTCATCATACTAGGCAGTCCCTTCTCCCCCCCCCCTCTCCTCCTATACCCAAATTTGCCCTTCTTTACCCAATTTCACTTTTTGTAGCTGCCATTCCGTAAAGGGTCTACAAACAAAGAATGTGTTGGAGAAAAAGAAACAAAAGAAAGAACAGAAAAAGAACTACAGAACAAACAAAAATCAAACAAACTGATGAGCTGACCCAACAAAATCCACCTTTCAACAGGCTACATGAGACACAGACTATGATTCATACATTCAGCCTGAACAGACGATCACTTAAATTTTTTTTTTAAATCAGCAAAGTGCGCTCTTCGATCGCTTCTTTTCATACATTAAATCAATCTGTAGAAGTTTTACTTTTATGGGATTACTCTTTCCTTTTATCGGAAATTTGGAAGTCAACAGTTTCCATGAACTTGGGGAGAGCAAAAGAGCTGCACATTTTCAGAAGAACCACTCTCTACAAAGTGCCAACTTACAGAACGGTAATGATCTATCGGGGAGCCATGTCTGTGTCAGTGCCACCGAGGTAGGTGACAGAGACAGTGTCACCGGCGAATGCTGCACAAGGCAGGGACAGCTGCAGGATCAGACAGACACTCCTGCCAGAGAAAGTACAGGTGTCGTTTTTTTCTTTGGAGAATATGGAAGAAAAGTGAATGGGGAGGACTAAGAAAGTTTACATCCTCACCAATTCATCAGGTACAGCGTTATGCTTTTACTGCAAAAGAGATGAAAATGAAAGTTAACAAACTATGCTTACAAATTCATTTCAGTGTGATTGGTGGTGAAAGATCAGTTCCTGTCAATGTTTTATTTAAGCTCTCTTTCTCTCTCACTCCCTATATTCGCTTGGCAAATCGATGTTCTCTAAGGAACTCATATCACACACACACACACACACACCACACACACCACACACACACACACACACACACACACATGCTTACTTGGTCACCCACTTCAGTCAGTCATTTATTCAACCCCCAAACCACCCATCCCCACCGTCATCCAGCTAGCCCATTTCTCCCCTCCAGCACCATCTGCTTGAGCATTGAGCATCATAGCAATCAAATGAGATCAATGCAACTGAAACGAATGAGGCTGTCTCATTACGTGTAGACTTAGCCAGGTAGCAAGCCCCAGTTTTTAAATGCATGTGCAAAGATTGTTTAAATGATTTTTGGGCCATCAGTTTCCTGCGAGAGTGAGAACCCTGCATAGAAAATGTGAACTGCTATGCTTGATATATCTGCATCATCAATGCATGTCTATGGAAGGGGCTTTTTTTGCATTCCTCAACTTTCCTGCTGTCAGTGGTAGAACCCAACCCATTCATTCCAGCTTCCCCACTCTCCTTAAAGGGGGCAATCAATATCAATTGCCACTGTTCACCCACCAGAGCAAACACTGCACAGCTACCAATGACTTCAGCGGAGTTCAAAAGTGTTGCCTGTTCTGATCCAATACACTCATGCCCACCACTAAGCCCCATGCTGACCATGGTAACGCTTAGTCATAAAGCAAGCATTCAGTTTGGAAGGGTTTCATTTTTTTTCCCCTTCCTCAGCTTCCCTACATTACCTAACCCAACCCATTCATTCCAGCTCCCCCAGCTCTCCAAAGCGAGCAACTGTTATCAATTGCCACTGTCAACCTGCAAGAGGAACACTGCAAGCTACCAAGTGACTTTCATAGTGTTTAAAAAATGTTGCTGTTCTGATCCAACACCTTCATGGCCCAACTTCTAAGCCCCACTCTGACACAATACCCCCTCGACCTTGGCTAACGGCTTGTCAACCAATTGACATAGCCATGAAACCAAGCTACATCAAAAGTTGTTATGCTCTGCATTATTATTGGGGATTGTCTTCAGTCCGTACAAGCCCTAGCATAACACAGTCCCCCAATCCCCAAGCGAGAATGTGGTGCCCCATTGCGGGTAATCAAAAACGGCACACACGTCAAAGTCTCATCCCCAGCTGATCATTTGTGCCATAGTGTTTAAAATGCTTCGGCTGTTCGATGATCCCTAGATCCTTTAGCCAGGGACGACAACAACAAACAACAACAACACCACAACAATACCCCCTTAGTCATAAAGCAAGCATGAATGAATGTCCCTTTCTGAAGGGCCATCACAAAACCATTCTCAACAATATTCCTCATGAACTCACCCTTAACCGATGACTCTGACTTAAACTTACCAAAGGCACGGGCAGGGAGATGAAACTGAAACTCTTTTCACCAAAAGAATGCAGTATTAGGGGCCACAGAATTTGAGAATTTTGTTCCATGACGGTCAATGAGAAATATGATGATGATGATGATGCTATGGGCTTCCATTCTAGTCTAGACTATATGACAGGCCTGAATTCTTTGCTTCCTCCCATATCACATTTCGGCGTCACCAGGTCTGATAGGTACAGACACCTGCAGTGTGGATCTGGAAATTTGAGCAACACATTCTCAGAGATGCGTCCATTAATGAAGTGATGAAACTTCACTATGTGGTTCCGCTCTTTCCTTCTGAGCCCACTGTACATTCAAGTTTGGGTAGGAGCCAGTAAGGACCAAAAATCCCCCAAATAAATGGCTCTGGTGGAAAGTAAAGCCACAACCTTCAAGCCTGCGGTCTGTAACATCAACTACTGTGCCATGGCAGCTGGTAGATTTGTTTTCTTTGTCTGCACAATACTACATTTACCTCCAAATCAAGACCTACTTCCTTTGATTAATAAAAAATTGGGGGATATGCACCATGGAGAGATTCTGCGGCATTCCATCACGACAAGGAAAATCATTGTCAGATTCTCACCCTGCTGTTTTAGTATCTGCCCTGTAACTGCCCGCTTTGATATGTCCAGGCTGAAAGGTGATCTCTGTGGAGCCGACCTGGGCCCCTCTGAGTGTCCCGCCACACAGCTCTGCAATGAGCTGTAAGCCAGTCAAATGCTGCGGCCTAAAAGAATAAAAACAATAATTAGAGAAAGAGGTGGGCAAGGGGAGGGAGAGAGGGAGAGAGAAAAAAAAAAAAAAAAATAATATATATATATATATGATATATATATATATATATAAAGCATCTATGCAACTACAAAGCATTATCTGAAACTGTGGCTGCATCAGAAGGGTGACAATTTACTTTTTTGGGCCTCCAACGGTCAATAAAAGTACCATCACAAGTACGGTTTATCAAATTTTCAAAATCAATTCCCCCCTATAATTGTGGTACACAAACAATCTTAATTTTGGGTTTCACATCTAAGCAGGGATATAAATGTTTGACAGTTTCTCTCTTGTGGTGTTCTTGGCTAAACGATCAACCATTTCGTTCCCGCCGATGCCAACATGACCAGGAACCCAAGCAAGAGTAATGTTGTAACCGTCCGCTTTCAACTTGCTACAAAGTTCAAAGAAATGTAAAAGTTCTGGATGCTGAAGGTTGCGGCCAGCTATGGCCTCCAAAGCTGACAGCGAATCCGACAGAACCAGAAAGTCGCTCTTCGAAGATTGTGAGATTATCTTCAGCGCCAGAACCAGAGCGGTAAGTTCAGCGAATAGACAGAAGCATCTGAATGTATATGTTCCAACAGTATCTGAGAAGGAGCCCCAGGCAGTAGGCTGCACAGGCCACTCCCATCTTCAGACTTGGAACCGTCAGTGAAAACTTTTTGATAGGATGGGAATTTTGAACAGAGCTCAGCATACAATGCCTTGTACGCCAGAGAGCTGGTACACTCTTTGCGAAAAGCTGCAAGATCAAAACGAATCTCTGGTGTGAAAAAGGTCCACGGAGGTTGATCCGAAACTTGGAAAAATCGGACACAACTCTTAGGTCTAAACCTGCATTCCGCACATGAGGCTGCATACGAAGACCAAACGCGGAATACATTTAGGGTTGTTTTCAAACTTACTTTGGAACGGAGGGTCAAAGACACAGTCATAGGCAGGGTTTTCTGGTTCTGAGAACAGTCGGATATAATAATTCAAAGACAGTTTCAGCCTGCGGTTGGACAGTGAATGTTCACCGCCTCTGCGTACAGGCTGTACACAGGGGTGGTGCGAACGCTCCAAGACAGAGACGAAGCCCTTGATGGTGGATAGGGTCCAAGAGTTTGAGGTAAGACGATCTTGCAGAGCCGAACACAGCACAACCGTAGTCCAGTTTGGAATGGACCAAGGCTCTGTAGAGGTGCAGCAAAGTTTCTTATCAGCGCCCCAGTCGGTGTGCGCTACGACCCGCAGAATATTCAGTGCTTTCTGGCAAGCAGTTTTGAGGTTTTTGATGTGGCTAAGAAAGTTAAGTTTCTGGTCAAAAATAACCCCTAGAAATTTGGCCTCTTTGACAGCTGGAATGGAGAGTTTCCCTACTTGAAGTTCAGGATCTGGAAAAAACTGACGGAAATTATGGAAGTGAATACACTGTGTTTTATGTAGCAGAAAAGGTGAAACCGTTTTCATCCGCCCACTGATGGATTTTATCCACGCAAAGCTGGAGCCTGCGCTGGACACTCGGGTACAGGCTTCCAGTTGCGTAGACAGCGAAATCATCCACAAACAATGAACAGTCTGAACCCTGCTGAACTGATTGAACAATGTTGTTGATCTTAATACTAAAGAGGGCAGGAGCAGTATGCTCCCCTGTGGAACACCCAACTCCTGCTCGTGGACATCAGAGAGAGTGGTGCCAACCCGGACCTGAAACTGTCGTTCGTGCCAAAAAATTTTGAATGAAAAGCGAAGATGACTTCGAAAACCCAAATCATGGAGATCATGAAGTATCCCCGACTTCCAGGTTGTATCGTAGGCCTTCTCCAAGTCAAAGAAAATTGCCACTGCATGCTGTCTGTTCAAAAAGGCGTTCCGAAGAGTAGATTCCAGACGAATCAAATGGTCAACTGTAGTCCGATGTTTGCGGAAACCACACTGTTCTTTCGCCAAAAGGCCATCGTTTCCAGTTTCCACATGAGTCTAGCATTGACCATTTTCTCATCAATTTACAGACACAGCTGGCAAAGCTATGGATGGTAGTTTGATGGATTAGAAAGATCTTTTCCAGGTTTGGGGATGTGAATAATGAGGGCTTTTCGCCATGGGGTGAAAGAAACCAGTAGTCCATACATGGTTATATACCTGAAGCAGGATGTTCAGACCTATTTGCGAAGATGTTTTCAACAGTTGATAATGATTTCATCTATACCTGGAGAGGAATCGCTGCAAGAAAGTAAGGCAGATTTCAGTTCGTTTAACGTGAAAGGAAGATTGTAGTCTTCCATGTTGTCTGACGAAAAGTTGCAGGGTGATTTTTCTTTAAGGGCTTTGTTTTTGACAAAAGTGGCTGATTTGTTAGAAGAAGAGGAATTCTTTTCAATTGTTGAAGCAAGCAATTAGCAACTGCTTTTTTTCTTCTCCGTATATTAAAGAGTCCGAAAACTTGAGATGGTTCACAGTGGGACAGGTGTTCTTCCCTTTGTATTTTCTTAATGATGTTCCACACTTTTTTCTTGGAAGTTTTCGATGTCAGCCTGGAGCAGAAGCTTCTCCAGGACCGACGTTTACTGATTTTAAAAGTGTGTCTCGAATTTAGCACGGAGTTTCTGATGGCTTGAGCATTGGGACCCGAAGGTCGTTGGTATAACCCCGACGCTGAGCCCGTTTTCGGACTTTGGAAATTTGTTGGCAGTCTGAATCAAACCAGGGTGTTTTTGGCATTTGAAGTTTATCGGAAGACACTGGAATACAGGCTTTAGCACATTTGATCACAGTGTTAGTCAGAGATTCTGCTGGGTCCGGACTCTGAAAAAAATCAGTGTCCTGGAATTCCATAGAAATAGTGGCTGCAAATAGATCCCAGTTTGCTTTCTTATAATTTAGATGTTGAGAGACAGAGACGTGTTCAGTTATTACAGGTTGTAGAAGGACAGGGAAATGGTCACTTCCGTGCAGATCGTCATGGACAGACCACTCATAGTCCAGGACCAGCGAGGGGTCACAAATCGACAAATCTAAACACGAAAGTGAACCTGTGGAAGAGTGGAGGTAAGTTGCAGATCCGTCGTTCAACAACACAAATCCAAATCCGAAAGGACATCCTCAATTAGCAACCTCTGGATGACGTACTGACACTACCCCCGGTACCCCAAAGAGGATTGTGACCGTTAAAGTCACCCAACAGCAAAAAAGGTCGAGGAAGTTCTCCTATCAGACTGACAAGGTCCTGACGACAAACCGGGACAGAAGGAGGTAGATAAAGAGAACAGATTGTCACAGTCTTGTGGAGAGTGACTCTCGCAGCTACAGCCTGAAGGGAGGTAGACAGAGCGACAGGACTATACAGCAAAGTTTTGTGTAGGAGAAGGCAAACACCGCCCGACAGTCCCAACGTGGATGGTTGTGCAGGTTTTGAAAGAATATTAAAGCCAGAAAGAGTAAAGGTCTTCTGGCTTTGAATTTGAGTTTCCTGAAGAGCCACGACGGAAGGTTTTATAGATTGACACAGAAGCTGCAGCTCCTCAAAGTTGGAATTTAGTCCACGGATATTCCAATGGAATATTGTACTATCCATGGTGCAGAGGGCGAAAAGGAGAGAGATCAGGTCATCTCCTCATCAACATCTGCTTCCAATGGAGTGAATTTATTACTTAGTTTCGCTGGACTGTGTTGGTCTTCAGACCTGCTGGCAGACTTGCCAACAGGTGAAGAAGGTCTGGATTTGGGAGACGGTGGAGGTTTCTTCCTCATCTCCACCATCTCCACACTGGATTGAACTCCCTTGCCCGCACGGGCACTGGACAGAGAGTTCGAGGCGGGATTGCTGGTTTTTTAATCTGCCCAGCAGCAGATGTTGTAGACTGCTGGGCATCTGAGGGTGGCGGATTTTTTTGCCTCCACCAGGGGCATTCACTTTGGGTTGGGAGGTGGTGGACCTGCTTCCACCAGAGTTGACAATTCTTCCTTGCAATGTCTTTGAAAACATGAATTCATCAGTCTGGCAGCAGACTGACCGAGTGGAAACTTTCTTTAACGGCCGAAGCATATGAAGATGCTGTTGGCATCTGACGTGCCCACAACCTGTTTGCGGGCCTCAAAAAAGGAGATTTTTTTTTTTCAGTTTTTTATTCGTTGTATAGTGGATTCCTGAATCCAAAAAGGGCAGTTTCGTGAAGAGGAGGGATGGTCGCCATCGCAGTTAGCACAATGTGCCGGATCTTTACACGGCCCATCATGGGTTGCCTTGCAGCAAACACCGCACACCTCCTGCCCAGAACAGCGGTCTCTGACATGGCCAAACCTCTGGCATCTGAAGCACCTCAACGGGGACGGAACATACAGCTGAACTCGGACGTTCAGGTAACCAACTTTGATGACCGGAGGCAGCACAGGGTTGCAGAACGTCAGAAAGAGGGTGTTTTGGTGGCCACTCTTTCTGCAACCTTTCTTTACCGTCACCCTGCGCACCTCCGTCACACCCTGGACGCCAGTTCCGTTTGGTCTCTGCCTCTGAGACACCTGTTAGATCTCTGCAGCGAATCACTCCTTTCGATGAATTCAACTGTTTATGGGGAGTCACCCTGATCTCCCTGTCCACTAGTTTTGTTGCCCTCAGCAGCTGTTCAGATTGTTTTTTTGATCTACAATGAATCAGAAACGAGCCATTCCTCAACCTTTTGACGGACTGAAGGTCACCTGCTAAGCCTTGAAAGCCCTTCTGTATGGCAAAAGGACTCAGAGCTGAAAGGGGTCTTTCCTGCTCCGTCCCTTCCATTACAACCAGGAAGCCCAGAAACCTGTCCTCTGTCTTACCTCTATGTCAGAATCACTGTCAGAATGGAAATCCCCTGAAATAGGGATGCTGCCTTCCTCTTCTTTTTGGGGGGATGTTTTTTGAAAAAGCCATATTTATTTTATTATGTTTCATCGCTCCCTTACCCACCCACCTTGGAGTCCAACTAAGGGGCCAGGGCCAAGAAACCAATGTCTTGACCCCTTCCAGGCTTCGGGAGAGACATACGACAAACAGAAACCACCAACCCTATCCCCCTGATCATGCTCAACTCCCGGGAACAGAGAGCTGAGCACTGCAGGGGTTCACATGGCCAGCAGGGGAACTGCCTGTCTTGACCCAGCCCCAAGAAGGGAGCCGATTAGTACAACCCGGGCCAAAGTGTACTCCCTGTCTAGGAGAGGTCCGAGCCAAAGTGATGTGTTGAGAGCGCTGGCCCTCTCAATCACCAGGATCTCATTCCCCTCCGACACAGGTCTCACCGCACGGCAAACGCGGCGATCTTAAGGAGACCACAGAGAGAAAATGAGTGTGGAAAAGAAGACTTGAAGGGAGACGAAGATAGAAAAGGGCCAAATAAGAGAGGCAGAAAACAAGAAAAGGAGAAAGGCGGGTTACTCTTAGTCAGGATCCTCACCCTAGCCTATCTGACATGGAAGCCCTACCAGGGGCATCAACTCCTTACCACGTTACGCTTAGGCCAGGCAGCATCTCGACTTCACAGGCCTAGAAGCAGTTTGAAAAAACCAGCCTATCTCCAAGTATTGATGCCCCCCGCCAGCAAAGCCTAAGGGATCACTGGACCGCGCAAGCCCTCCGACCACGACAAGGTCGCAACCCCCGGAGTGTTGCCTGAGAAGATCATGAAATACAACTGCCTGGTTATATAGATTGCCATACATTTTTCAAAGATCAGTCATAGCTGATCTCAGCTCTTTTCATCCACACATAATTGCTATGAATGGATACACAAATAAACTATGATAAAAAATTATGACTCAAAACACATATATGCAAGTGTGCAGTGTGTTGTAAAGTGCAAGTATGCCTTTGTCCATTTGCTGGTTTGCACATTCAATCAATGCTAAACCACTGGAATTCGATTCAATTCAAAGCAGAGAAACAATCAAAATTCCTGTTTCAAAAAGAAAAAAAAATGAAGAAAGAAAAGAAGAACTTAAAAACAACAACAACACTCCCAGATCTGTAAAGAAGAAGAAGAGGAAGGAGAACAAGAAAAAAGAACAAAGCTCTGTAAAGAAGAAGAAGAAGGATCTGTAAAGAAGAAGAAGAAGGATCTGTAAAGAAGAAGAAGAAGGATCTGTAATTAAAGAAGAAGAAGAAGGATCTGTTGCCAGTTTTTTAGCATTCACTTACCTCAGCCCAGGGTTGCTCCGCCCTGCACGTATGTTATTGACAGTGACAGACTGTCCCAGCAAACAGGACAATGCCACAGCATTTCTCAGGATCTGACCTCCCTGTATATGAAAAAGTTTAAGTCACACGAACAAGAGAGACAGAAAAATGGAGACATGAACACATGAGTATTCCTGCATGGCCATACAAATGACAATACAAACTGCTATCTCATTCAAAACAAACACATCCCATTTTAACTAAGCCTGAAGACTCGTGAGTGCCTCATGGAGTATAGATCTTTTCATTTTTCCTTGTGACATTATTAACACTCTCATCAAATATTGTTGACCCACCCCCTTGCAGATACTTGCCTGTTGCACTTACTGTAAACCAACCCTACTTCAGTTTAGCTAGTTTCTGGATCACCTGACTTTACAGTCAAATCTGGAAAAACTTTCAAGCTCCGGCTGCAACATGGGATTGTGCATATCAGTACCAATCATTAGCACATCTTCAACATAAAAATGATCTTCCAATACTTCTGCAAATAAGTTCATAGTATGTGTCCAGCAATTCCTGCTTAGGCATCACACTGTCCTATGACCTTCAGATTGGTGATTACACCAAAAGAGCCAGTGCCACCTTGGGCTTCCTGGAGTGCCTGAAGCATGGCATTAGCTATTGTACCAAACTGTAACTTGAACTGTAAGCAAAATACTTTAGTTACAACTTACTTCTCTGTTCCAAATAGGTCAATATTTGTAGACAAAACAGCCCACACCTCCCAGTTTGCTTGAATTTCTTTACGTCTCATGTGACTACTGACTCCATGACCAGCATTTTTCACACCATCAATTTTAATATGTTGATTCAAGCTGGCCAAACAACGTCAGTGAAGGCAAGCTCTTTAATGGTGATAGCCATCCCCTCTCCAATGTCATGCACTTCACCAGACAATTAGATTCAATGACAATAATGAAATCAACACACACACACACACACACACACACACACACACACACACACACACACATTATATCAAAACATATACATACACAAACATACTGTGCATAATTTACGTAATGTACATATAAATTCATATATGTACACATACGTACACACTGCATTTCTGTATGTGTTACACACACACACACACACACAAACACATGTCCCCTGCATATGTGTACACACACACACACACACACACACACACATATGCACACACGCACACACTAACTAGTCATATTGCATGTATTCTCTCTCTCTCTCTCTCTCTCTCCGTTTGCTCTGTTTGTTTCCTGTTGTTTTTATTCATCTTTGGGTTATTCACTTATTGTTAATGTAGAACTACAATCCAGCTATAATTCTTCATTTTAATTCAGAGTATCGTCTGTTTTAGAACGGTGTTTTAGTTGCAGCTTGCTATTAATGCTAATCAAGCTTTGTCCCTTTCCAGGGTGAGGGCCTTATGAACAATAAGAACGTACAGTTTCTTTCCTTCCTGTTAGTCTTGGAAATAATATAATTATCATCATCTCAACAAGTTTCAGTCAGTGGTTTTCCTTCAACTTCATTGGAAAAAAAAAATCGTCGAATACCGTCGCAATATAATCAAGTTGGTTTTGCGACGTATGCAGCCAGATCCAGATATCAGGCTGCTGATTGTCACCCTGGCTGCTGGCAGTCACACACACACACACACACACACACACACACACATAATTTAAAACTGAAAAAGTACCCCTTCGAGGACGCTGCCATCAATGACTATAGCACCAGATGCTGCCATCCTCTTTCACGAAAATCTAAGTACAGTGCCTCTACTGAAGATGTGTGCCACGGCAATATGCCAAGTTTTCGTTTATCCCGTCTGGATGGCCACGAGTTTGTGAAATATCGACTGCTGGCCGGCTGGCTTCCGGTGGCCTAGAATTCGCGTCAATAATTTATTTATGCATTTATTAAAAGTCAAGGATCTTACCAAATCAAGATGTATATCTGATTATCCATTATTCATCATTCATTTTTCAATCATTAATTTTTTTTTTGGAAGAGCAGATCATGCTTATTGCCAACTTGATTCGGCTGGTGCATTCTGGAAGTCGTCTGCAGACAACTTTCATTATTTACGAAACAGCGAAGATGGCTGCTCGAGCCATAGGCCGAGCGACTGTGCGAGCTGTTACGAAGAAAAAGTTGACTCCTCAAAGAGCTCCACTCGTTTTGGTAACATTTTTTAATTCATTCGATGTTGATGTGCAGTATTTATTGTTGTGTCAAGTGTATTATTTTCTAGTCTCCTAGTTTTCCCTGTTGCGTAAGATGATTATTGACCTTGGTGTTTGTGTGTTGTCTGCAGGCATTGGCACTCTGAACCACTCTTGAACTGACGCTGCTGTTGTTACACAGACATTATAATTTTCATTCTCATATTGTTCTGTAGGCCTACATATTGATAATTTTTCAGCTCAGGATTTAAGAGAAGCGTTAATCAGAGCACATTGGAGAAATTTTTGTCCTAAGTTTGCATCCACCCCTGATTCTAAAACTGATAAAATCCCAAATCATAAAGTGCAACGGAACCCCAAATCATTAAGAGAAAAAGATAAACTTAAATGCATAGTTGTAAATTTTCAATCTCTTATAAAGAAAAAGGAAGAACTCAGTAATTTAGTCACCGAAAAAAACATTGATGTTGTAATTGGAACAGAAACTTGGCTAGAAACTGAACATCTAGCAGCGAACTTCTAATGGAGGACTTTGATATTTATAGAAAGGACAGACTTGGAAAAAGAGGTGGGGGAGTCTTGATTGCCATTAGGAAGAACTTAGCCAGTGAGTTTTTATATCAAGGGAAAAATAGTGAAAGTTTATTTTGTAGGATTAATTTTAAGAATAAGAGACCTGTCATTGTTGGATCAGTTTACAGACCTCCAGACTCAGATGAAAATGTATGTTCGTCTATCTGCAGAGACATTTCTAATATTGTTTGGCCAATAGAAGGCAATATATGGATTGGTGGAGACTTTAACTTACCAGATATTGATTGGAGTGAAGATGCCATACTTGGTAATCAATACAGTAAAAATATTAATACTCAGATTTTTTGATGCCACCAAAGACCTTGGATTAGTACAGTCATTGAATCACCAACTCGTGGTAAGGCATTCCTGGATTTATTTTTTACCAATTGTCCAGGCGCCTTAGGCAATCAGGAATTAATTGCAGGCCTGGGTGATCATGATATAGTTCTCTTAGAGAGCAACTTTCAACCCTTTCGAAGAAAACCCCCTAAACGTACCATCAGACTCATGGAACCAAGCAGATTTACCAAAATTGCGCAGGGATACTCGTGATTTCAGCCGTCTTTTTTTGAGGTCCCATAGTGTTAAAGATAATGTCAGTGACCTTTGGAAGTGTATAAAATCTAACTTGGAATTTATTATGGATGACAACATACCTACTAAAATAACTTCAAGCAAGAACCACCAGCCATGGATTACTACAAAAACTAAACGTTTGTTGAGAAGGAAACATCGTTTCTTTAAGAAATTGAAACTACATCCTAATTCAGAAAGATTACTGGTTAGGTATAAACATATTAAGAGACGGTGTCAGAAAGAATGTAGACTTGCTCACTCCAATTATGTTAATTTCGATGATTTCGGAAGGTGATCATCAAAACAAGAAATTATGGTCTTACATAAGGAGTAAGAGACAGGACAACATTGGGATTCCAGACCTGAGAAACAACCAGAATAACCTAATACAGGACCCTGAAGTAAAGCAAACTTACTAAACAAGCAGTTTTGTTCAGTTTTCTCAAATCCCAAACCTTTAATTAACGTTAGACTAAAGGATGATGATAAACTCCCTGAAATGCAAAACATCAAAGTAAACAAAGCAGGAGTATTTAAGTTACTGACCAATATCAATGAAAACAAAGCTACTGGTCCCGATGGCGTTCCTGGCAAGCTCTTAAAATTATGTGCCAATGAATTGAGTGAGGTATACCAATTACTTTACCAAGCTTCACTGGACCAGGGAGTAATACCTGATGAGTGGCGAGATGCGAGCATTGTTCCCTTATTCAAAAGGGTGACAAAACAAAAGCAGAGAACTATAGACCTGTATCTCTTACATCCATATCAGCTAAACTACTTGAACACATAATATATAGTAGCATAATGGACCATCTTGACAAATATGACTTCTTAAATAATTCCCAGCATGGTTTTAGACAGCGAAGGAGTTGTGAGACTCAACTTATAACAACTCTCAATGATTTTAGTAACTGTTTAAATAACAGACAGCAAATAGATGCAATTTATTAGACTTTTCTAAAGCCTTTGATAAGGTTGACCATGAGGGCCTGCTGCTTAAATTAGAACACATTGGCATTGACGGTTCTTTGCTAAAATGGGCTAGATCATTCCTCGTTGGGAGAACGCAGAAAGTTGTTGTGGAAGGGTCGTCATCCCATTGTAAACCAGTCTTGTCAGGTGTACCACAGGGAACTGTTCTGGGGCCCTTGTTTTTCTTAATTTATATAAATGACATAAGTAGAAATCTTTCTCCTGGAACTACTATAAGGCTTTTTGCAGATGACAGTTTAGTATATAGAACAATCAGAAGCAAGAATGATACTCGCATTCTACAAGAAGATCTAAACGCTTTACAAGAGTGGGAAAGAACATTGGAAAATGGAATTTCATCCCCAAAAGTGCCAAGTGTTGCGTATATGTAACAAACGCTCACCAATTAGATCAGATTATTCTATCCATAATACTATTCTTAAAGAAACTAATGCTGCAAAATATTTAGGCGTGATTATAGATAGTCATCTCAAATGGAAAGAACATTACAATTTAGTATGTAAGAAAGCAAATAACATCTTAGCTTTCTTATACAGGAACATCAATGACTGCCCCCAAAAGGTTAAAGACGACTGCTACAAAACACTGGTTAGACCAGTACTGGAATATGGTTGCTCAGTTTGGGATCCTTACCATCTAAAGGACATTGATAACCTCGAAAAGATTCAGAAGAGAGCAGCACGGTTCGTAACAGGGAACCACAATCAGAGAAAAGGGGAATACTAGGAAGAACATGAGGAAATTAGAATGGAAACCCTTAGAAGAGAGAAGAGCTTTTATTAAACTTAACACCTTTTTCAAAGGCAGAGCTAAAGTAATTGATATTCCAATGGAACAACTAGTATTGAATAAAAGTAGCACCAGGAGTGGCGGTCAATGTTATACCATACCTGCATCAAATATTGACAGCCACTTACATTCTTTTTATCCCAGTTCTGTACGGCTGTGGAACTCACTGCCGGGTGCCATCAAGATGCCACAAGTGCAATCTCATTCAAGGGACAAATTGATTCGACAGTTTTGAGATCTGCATATTGATGATTTTCTATTTTTATTTCCCCAGATATTTTATTATCACCTGGGCCTGAATTTGGCCATTGCTTTTAAATCGAGTGCGACCCCTTGTTGCCAAATTTGCTCCAGGGGCCAACAGTCAGAGTCGCACTGTTTTATGTTATTTTATTTTATTTTTAATATGCGCGCTGGTGACCTACTCGTTTTTGAGTGAACCAGTATTTTAGGAAGAAGAAGAAGAAGAGCCAGTTCATCAGAAGGCAGTGTGACAAGTGGTATTCCACAAGGATCTGTGCTTGGGCCGATGCTGTTTGTTATACATAAATGATTTGCCTAGAGGGTTGAAGACTACTGCCAAGATGTTTTGCAGACGATACAAAGCTTTATGTGAGAAGTGATGCTGAAAACGGTCCGACAGATCTCCAGGACGACTTGAACAACTTGCAAGAATGGTCCAACAAATGGCTACTGCGTTTTCACCCAGACAAATGCTGTGTTTTGAAGATTGGCCGGATCAATGAAAATGAGTATTACATGGGGAAAAGAGTCGATGGCAACAAAACAAGAGTGAGACTAAAAGAAACTGAAAAGGAAAAAGACTTAGGCGTTGTAGTGGATAATAAACTCTCGTTCAAAGAGCATGTTGCTCAGACCACATCAAGGCCAACAGAATGGTTGGACTTATACGCCGACTTTTGATCATCTGTCCGAGAGAACTTTTGTACTTTTTGTTCAAGAGCATGGTCAGGCCACTGTTGGAATTAGGTCACAGTGTCTGGCAACCACATTCCAAAGGTCTATGTAGTGATATTGAGGATGTGCAACGTCGTGCAACAAAGACACTGAGCCATCTCAAAGACAAACCCTACCCTGATAGATTGAAATTTTGAAGCTTTCGAGTCTTGAGCACCGCCGTCTTCGGGTGATATGATTGAAACTTATAAGTACCTCAATGGAATGTACAACACCCATGAACTTATGTTTGAAAAGGACAATAAAAGCCAGTTAGAGGAAATTCAATGAAGCTGAAGAAAAGCAGAAGTAAATTAGCAGTTAGAGCAAATTTTTCTCAAATAGGATCAACAATACTTGGAACAATCTCCCAGAGTCAGTGGTTTCTGCGACATCAGTGGATGCTTTCAAGAGAAGACTGGATGAACATTGGAAAAATCTACCATCATTGTACAACCCTATTTGCCATGAATAACTTCTGGAAAACTGAGCTTGCACGCAATGCTAGAAATCAAAGTTAGAATTAGATAGACGAATAGGCTCTTAAAAGTAGAGCCTCAATCGCTCTTATTACTATACTTACTATACTATACTATTGATAATTGATAAAATTGTTGATAGATCAAAGCTTTTTAGAGAATCGCTCGACTTACTTGACTTGACTGTATCAACGATTTAGGCCTCTCCTGAGGCCTGTTCGCGATCTAAAAACAAGGTGTCGCTAACTTGGTTGCATGCGTGGCGAGCGCAAGTTAACCAGATCAGTTGGTCTGGCAAGACGGGTTGTGCAGACCAGTAGGTCCCTCCAATGCTTATCGAGACGGCTCTTGAACGCATTGACAGATGGTGCCAGGACCACCGAGTCTGGAAGGCTGTTCCACTGTGTCACCACTCTGATTGAAAAGTAGTTCCCTCTGACATCAAGGCGAAAGCGTTTTTTATGGAGCTTCATGGTGTTGCCTCTGAGGTTACTACTTAGTGACGGTTCGAATGCTGGCCTCTGTGCATCGTAGTGACCGTGGAGGTATTTAAATACCTCTATCATGTCCCCTCTCAGCCTCCGGTGTTCCAAACTCGGAAGCTCCAACAGTCTTAGTCTCTCAGGGTAAGGCTTCTCTTTCAGTGAACTTAGGAGTTTTGTTGCTCTCCTCTGAACATCTTCAATGTCGCTGCATAGCGTTTTGTGAAGCGGTTGCCAGACACAGTGGCCATATTCCAGTAATGGTCGAACGAGGCTTTGTACAGCTGAATGAACGTTGTCTCATTCAGAAAATCAAACGATCGCCTTATAAGCCCAACCATTCTGTTTGCTTTGGCTGTCGACTGTGCAACATGCTCTTTAAAACTCAGTTTGTCATCAATGAGCACTCCCAGGTCCTTTTTCGCTTACCGTCTCTTTCAGTGTCACCCTTGTACTGTTGCCCTCTTCATTTTTGCCTGTCATGTAGTATGTTGCCTTTGACTTCTGACCCTCCAGTTTCATTACGCTGCATTTCTGCGGATGGAACTTAAGCAGCCATGTGTCAGACCAGTGCTGAAGTAGGTCAAGGTCATCCTGAAGATCTTTTGGTCCCGTTTACGACTAGTTTCAGTCGTTATTTCCCATCACACTCGCCCACAGCAGAAATGAAACTCGGTTACAGCCTTCAGCTGCAGAGAGAGAGCCTCCATGGAGCAGAGTGAAAGGGCAAACATAGTCTTTGTCTGAGCACTTTTTACATACACGGAAAAGCCTAGAACTACAAAGAAGCTGAATTTAAATATAGAGAAGAGCAATCAGAACTGTGTCAGGCATGCTAAACAGGCTTGATTCGAGCTCGTATATATTCTGGTTGCAACTAAACTCACAGAAATCAGGAGGTGAAGGACAAGCTTGTTCATGCCCAGGCTGGACAACAGATGATCTCATGAGTGGGGCTTCTCATTAATGTTAAAATTCCAGTGTCAGTATCATGAGTGAGTATTTACTGATATCTGTGCTCATTGATGTGGTCACAATCAAAAGATAGCAGAAAAAAGCAAAGCAAACAGTCAATTTATAAATGGAGAATAAGGTGGTTTACCGGTTTTCATATTTCCAAACAGATCAGTCCGGCTGGTTGGGTTTGCAAACCTCACACACATAGATTAGATACAAATCAATATTAAACTAATAGGAGAAAAATATATGTCGGAGTTTACATAATGTCCCCAAAGCTCTCTGTTCAGTGCATTTGTGAATATGTTTGTCCACATATGAGCATTATATTAACGTCACAAACTGTAAACATCCATTTTGACAGTGCATTTGTGAATATGTTTGTCCACATATGAGCATTATATTAACGTCACAAACTGTAAACATCCATTTTGACAGGCGTAATAAAAATCAAGAACCTCTGTTTGAAATGTGTTCTTAGCAGAATACAAAAACAGACCACCCTTTGTTGTAAGATTTTCCTAGCATGCGTCATATTTAAGGAATTTGCTTTTTCACACACGTTCACCTACAGACATGCACAAAAAACTAGACAAATAGTGTAGTGAAACAAGTAGATATTTTGAATTCATTGAAATTGCAGGCTTTGTCTTCAGATACTTATGTCATCACAGAATCACAATCTAGTGTGGCGTGAAGTTTTTTGAAAAGTGAAAAAAAAAAATCATGAGAAAGACTTCAGTAGTTCAAACATCTTGGCTGAGCTCAGCTAGAAAAAGAAGTTAATCTGTTGAAATTAAATAGTATGGGATATAGTCAGCTCTCTTAAATCCAAAATCCTTTTGTTGCAATGTCAAACTTTCAGCATTAGGCAGTAGCAAGTTGTTTTGTTTGTTTTAAATTACGTTTATGCATTCAAAATTTTTTTTACATTGAGTGTAAATACCCTGTAAAGAAAACTTTCAGGGATGAGCTACATCCAGAAACAATAGGTCAGAACTGGCCACCTGCCCAAACTTTTTAGCATTACAGAGCTTTATTTTGTGATCCTCAACTTGAAGCTCATGTTTTCACTACCAAACTGTTGACTAGTCTTTGCTTCACCCAGAGATGAAATAGACAATTTCACTCCCTAACTTTAGCTGGCTAAATGTAATGTAGAAGAGAACAGCTTCTTGAAAAGTCGCAAGAGTTGGAGTGACTTCAGGTGAAGAGTGAAAGGAGAATATTAAGATTTTAAATAGCCTTATGAGTTATTGTTGAATAAGGAAAAGACCTCCAAATGATGCTTTGTTTCATTTTAGATTTCTTAAAGACAGTCGTATAGTTAGTATATGAATATACCAAAAGTAAACACTGACCTGGTGAAAATTTAACATGAACAACAGATTCATCATAGAAATAGTCATTTTCTTTGCAAGTGAGAGATTCAGAAATATTGTTATTGCATTTATGGAACATGCTTCCTTTTTTTAATTTCAGACACAAACTGCTGTGAAAAGGCTGAAGACTTTAATGGAGGAAAGACCGGAAATGGTAAGCCAGCTGGATCCCCCCCCCCCCCCCCCCCCCCCCCCAGTGTTTATATTATCAAATGTAAAAAAAAAAAAAGCTGAAAAAAAATTAAAAGCTGTTCATCATAGCTACTTCGCTCCCTTTCTCTCATAGCCACTTGATTCTCTCGCTCTCTCAGTCTCTCTCTCTCTTTTTTTTCTTTTTTTTAGCACGTTTTATAATTATATTATCAAATTGTGTCAATTATGAGGCTCCCTCTGGCTGTTGTATTGAAGCAGTCAACTGACACTGAACGATTTTCTGTTTTAAAAGCATTTGAATTCTTCAGTCAGTTCAATGGTCCTGAAAGTTGAAAGTTTATTTTTTGTGTAGTAAATGTGGATCAAGGTTTTTTTACCCTTATATTATAAGTTTAAAGGGGAGTATATGGTTTGATTCTGTAAAACTCTCTGTTGTTCTTGAATGCTTATGTTTTTCTTTAATAATTTTTTTTTTATTACCACTTTTTTCATTACCTTTGACAAATTGATTCGTTTTTTTCACTGTACATCATTAACTTAGCTTGTTCTCTTTTTTTTTTCAATAACAGGCTACTCCACAGATATTTCTAGTCTACCTTAATGTGCAGTTTTAAAATTGAAAAGTAGCAGTCACTAGACCATTGGACCCCTTTGATCCTTCCAAGTTTACGGCTGAGGCAGCCTCCCCAACCTGGCCTGTTTAAGCTGATCTGCATGAAGGGAGAGGACGTACTTTGTTCTAAACTCTAATAATCTCCGAACTGTTCAATCTTTGGAGCCTAATAATTTATATGCCACTTTAACCATCTTGTGACAACGCAGCAATGATTCCATATAATTTTAATGCACTGTTTGGAACTGTATGGCTTGGACACAACTCATAATTTGAATTCCATTCTTGTAAAACTGTTTTTGAAGTAAGCCCGCAAAATCAATAACGAAAACACACACATGCTGCAATTAAATCCAAACCGCAGTTACCGCTCAGTAAGGATGAATTGTTGGAACTCAACGTCATTCCTGAGCAGATTATGCATATTTATTGACTGATAAACCAGCATTGAAGTAGAAAGTGCTACTTTCCCCAAACGCTGTTAGACACAGACTCAGAAGTAACGATCAGACATGCACTCAAAAAATAAGATTTTTGTTTATGCAACCTGTTTTGATAAACAGATGTACAATTTAAACATAATAATTCCCAGTGCAACAGCTATTTTCTTCATCTCCCACTTTTAACAGTCATTCCAACAATCACTGGACATGTGGAAACAGTCGTTAACAGATTGAGCTTTCGTATTACGAATACCTGAATTTTAAAATGAATGATTAAGGAATGTTGAACACATCCCTGCGACAGTATATACTTCAACACTAAGAATTAGTCTGTATCACTGTAGTTATCACAATATTAACATCTTGTCATCATCTGTGGTAGGTTCCCCCCAAAGAATACAATTCCAGACGTTCTTCGATAATTGTCTTTAAGTGGTATTGTGGTCTCTCCTTTATAGATGTTCCTGCTTCAAGAATGCTGTCAACATGTCCTTGCACTTTTTTTTAACTGCAGTAGGTTTACCGAGGCTGACTAATAGCATCTCAGCTTTTGTGAAAATTATAGCAGGCTTTTTTTTTCAATCTGTGTTTATGGATCCATTCTTTATTGTCTCACAGGCTGGTATCAAAGTTGGTGTGAAGACCCGTGGCTGCAACGGTCTCAGCTACACGCTGGAATATGCTCAGGAAAAGGGAAAATTCGATGAGGAGGTGGCACAAGATGGTCAGTAGCTCATCTTATTGTGCCTATGAACATGTTGACACTGCTTTTCTTGTGACATTATATATAAGACTTCATTACACAGTTAAGTATTGCCTGAAGTTTAGAAAAGGAAAAAAACAATCTCATTTGTGTGTGTGTGTGGGGGGGGGGGTGGGGGGGGGGGGGGGTGAAGGGAGGGGGAGACTAATGATCTAGGAAAAATTTGACAACTGTCGAGCAGAGAATTGTACCAAAGATGCAAATTTTAAGTTGTTGCTGTAATGACCAGTTCTCCTGTTTTAACTCATTGTTTATTGTCTGTGTAAAGTACATCCTGATTCAGTTTAAAGCAAATGAAATAAAGGAGTTTGCCAAAGGACAGGAGTAGAATGTGGGCATACAGCATTCACAGAGGGAATTTTGCAGGAAAGCTCCAAGTTGGATGAGGTTGCATTAAATCAGTCCAGTAAAGAAGTTGTTGTTGTTATTATTGCTGGTTTTGTTGTTGTTGTTTGTTTTGTATAAAATGCAATTGTAATTCAATGATAGCCTTTTCTGATAAAATCAAATGGAACTTGAATTCACAGATAACCTTTGTAAATTTGTTTTTAAAAGGAAAAGAAAAAAATGAAAAAGATTGAGCTGGTCAAATTGAGGTTAATCAAAATGTAGAAGCAAATGTGTGGTGACCATGCATATTAGTTGTGATGAACATGCAAAGGAAATCGTGGGCATCTCTCACACAAAACAGATCCCTCCAGTTCTTCCCGGCATGGGAACCTCACAATGATTGTAGAGCCTAAAGTCTCTGCCTGAAGATTATCCAGACTGGCGGCACGAGGGTACATACCCATGGAAACCTGTGAATATGTCGAAGGGGGAATTTCAGCTTATCATGGTAGAAGATGTGGAGATCTGTCAGTAGACCATGAGGTACTTCTTCCTTCATAAATACATGCCTGGCTGGCCTTTTGCACATGGCTGCCCTTGCATCATCAAAAAGCCAAGGAGGTGAGGTTGGTCCTGGACAGATCTTTTCACCATTTGAGTGAGATGGTTGGAGATCTTTTGTAGACTACTGTTTCTAAGTGTCCATCACCCTTGCCAGATTCAGTTACAGCTTGTGCCAAATAGTTTTTTTTTTTCCTCCCTACGATTAACTAAGTTGCTCAGAAGTTTCTTTCTCAAAGTGAAATTGACATAGTAGTTCCATCACAATGCCTGTAATGTATGTCTCTTACCAAGAATCCATATGGAGAACATGAATAATTGAAGCACATTATTTAAGTCTTTTTTCCCTATTAGTTTTGTTTCCTTGGTATGTAATGCAACATTTTTATTTTGGGAACTCTGTATTTTGCAGGTGTCAAAGTCTTCATCGATTCCAAAGCACAGTTGACGTTGCTGGGCACAGAGATGGACTTTGTACAAACACAGTTGTCAGCTGAATTTGTCTTCAACAATCCCAATATCAAAGGAACATGTGGCTGCGGAGAGAGCTTCAATGTATAGCATCATGTGGCCGCATTATTTCTACACCATTGTTTGTGATATTCATTTAAACCTGTGCTTGCCATGGTAAGAAGTGGAGGAACTTGGCTAACGTAATATGAGTCTTAAGAGTCTAGAATTTTTTTGTTGTCTTTTGTTTCGAAACTCAGCCTAGACAGTGTCTTCTTTTGCAGTCTTTGCCAGCAACAGTGTGTCAAAACAATATAGGGCGCTCTGAGCTCGAACATATTTTTCGTGATTTCGACTTCAGTCTTTTGAATTCCCAACTCTGCAAGGAATTGCATTCAAGCAAAATAAAGTATTTGCTGTCATTTATATTGTCCATTCAGTGTTTATATCTTTAATTTGAAGGTGATGAATCATATATTGGCTTCCATGGTAAGCAAAATCAGTCTATGTTTACATTGCTTTGGAGGTTGCAGTGGAATTGCTGCGATATACAGTGTTTTAATTCTATAGATGTACATTTACTTCTTTACAGGGAATCCTATTTTTAAATGACTGACATAGTGGAAGAGAAATACAAGGTACAGTAGAGTTTATACTCGAGTTGCTGACTTTCCACAGATTTCAGAGGAGGGGTGAGGTGGGGGTTCCTGAATTGTCCAATCAGAAAATTGGACAGATCTTGAAGGGGAGATGTGGCTCAAAGAATTCTCAAACTTTTTTTTTTTCTTTTTGTCATTGTAAATGTTGGATTGAAAAAAAGAAAAATATGAGGTAGTTATAAAACTCTGTTGTCAACGAAAAGGTAGATTCTACTAGAATAACCAGTAATGAAATACCATTCCATAGGAACAGTACTACACACACAACACACACACACACACACAAAATCGCACACTTCAAACATGATTCCCTCCATCCCACCCCACCACTGTTCTGCTGGAATAGAGTATGCAGTTGTGCTTTCATGTCTTTTGTCTAAATTTTTCATGTGTGGCATATCTCCTATATTTTCATTTTTGACATAGTCTCAGCGTTTTCATCCTCAGCAGTGAAACTCTTGAGTGCTGAGAAGAAAAAAACACTCCTGTTCCAAAAAATGTCCGTCAGGAAAAGATGATGTGAAAATCAGGAAAATTGACATTTTCAAAATTTTGCACAAAGCACTTTATTCAAACATATGTGATGCTTTGTTGTACATGTGTACATGTGTGTATGTTTGCACATTGACATCATCATGGCCACTATGACTGATGGATTTAGAGAATCACAGAATTCACACTTGCAGATCATGTACCAATGAAAGCTTTCTCCTTTCCATCCTTGTAGTAGACATGGCTACTCTTCATAGTATTCTTTCCAAAAGGTCCACAGCGATTTTTTTTTTTCTTTCTTTTTTTTTTTTTTTTTAGGGAATCGCTGTCAGGTCAAGCATTCTGCTTTGATTGCCACAGCTGTCTCTTACACTTTGCCCCTTCCATAGCCGGAAGATGAAAGCACATGCAGTGTTTGACTTACTGCTTCCTACCCACCATCAAGTTTGTCCAGGCGAAGGGTTTCTTTATTGTTTTTTTCCTCCTGTAAAATGTAAACCGCTACTGTAATGCCTTGAACCGCCTTAATTTTTACATTTTGTCATGACAAATGCGGCTATTCTGGGACATTTAACATCACTGTGAAAGAGGAACAGACGTAATTGTTGATTGTAGGGTATATTTCTGGCCTCAGTTTTGAAAGTTATTTCTTGTCTAGCTCGACTACTTATGTATTCTGGTCTATGTACTCTTAATTAAGACATAAAAAAAAACATAACAGGAAAGTTGTGAAAATTTGTTGTAACCACCTCTTCCCTCTAGACACATGTGCAATTGTTCTGGTGAAGTGTCTATGTAGGTCATGTGTGGGCAAGTTGTTCTGCTTGCATTTTGCAATCTCATTTTGTGTGAAAACTGATGTGAGTGCGTGATATTAAGCCGTACAATTATTGAACATTATGTGTTTTTTTCAGTCGTGGCTGAGATTTGTAAATTCATCACTATCAATATATAATGTAGTTACAAACACATGTCTGTGCTGAGAAAGTTGCCAAATCCAGTGTGATAACGTACAGAAGGATAACACATGTATCCACAATCCCTTTTCATTCCATTTGCCTGCTTATCAATTCTTAAACACTCTTATACCTACACAGTCATACTCTGTAAATCAGAGACCATGGCGGGAAACATCAAGTTTGTACACTAAAATGAAATAGTCCAAATATTCAGTTGAGTTGTCCAAATAACTTGTTAAGAGCAGATTACAAGGTTCCTCATTTTTAAGATTCTGGCCTATAATCATGCATACAGGTATATCCTTATTTGTATATAATTTTGTACATATGCTAGGTGTGCAATGTTCTGTAGCGTTGTTGTCTCAAAAACTTCAGCCCAAGTCATGAGATAGGCAAGGCAAGGCAATAGTATGATTATAGTGTGAAGGGAAAGAAGCACGTGTGCATGCTTCCAGCCTGATTTTATTCCAGATTCAAAACAAGGGACTCATAATAGGGATAAATACTGCATTGATAAATGGGAGTGTTCAGAAACAATAGTTGTGTGGAATTTGTGTAAATTGTCTAATTCAAGACAGATGGTGACACATCATGGTAGTACTTTGCTTTTTATTTGAAAAGCCTTTCTCTTTCCCTTCCTCCCTTCCCCACCCACCCCTTTTTTGTCTCTTATATTAACTAAAACTATCAATTTCTAATTGACATTTTCATCGAGTTTCTATCTGTGGTAAAATTTTGATATAGCAAGCAGAGGTCTCATCCCTTTAAGTACACATTATTTTGTTACTTGTTAATAGGAACTGTTTGGCAGTGGTTAGAATGCCACAAACTGTTGTATTATTTTTTTGTTGGAAAATTAGTATGAAAGAGCTGTGAAATGTATGAATGTATATGAGAAAAAGCATTGTCTTCAGTCTTGGTGTACATGTTCGGTTACAAGCACTGTATGTTATTCTTCCACCTGTATTGTACATATTAGTTTTGAAGAAATGTGTGGGTTTGTGCTACTACTTTAGAAAAATTTCTTTCTGTTACTTATTAGTATTAATAGATGTGTTTTTATATGTACAACAAATTATTTGAAATCATCACAACACAACCAAATTCAGACATGTTTTGAAAAAAAAAAAAGAGTTAAGCAGATTCAAATATTTGTGCTCCTGATACCCGGTCTTAGTTGATGAGAATTCATAATAAAGTGTGAAATGACGATCTTCTTGGTTCCCATTTCTGTCTGTTCATCTTCAATTTTTCTTTTTTTTTCTTTCTGCGTACGCAGGCTGATACTCCTGCGGACACTCCCTGTATAGCCAGGCAGTGGAGTTTTGTGTGTATGACCCTTTTCTATCCCGCCATTAAGGCAGCCATACTCCATCTTCGGGGAATTCATCTTCAATAACCCATGTACTTAAATGGGATACTGTCATGGACCTAGATACTCAGAGTAGAGAAATAATAAGATCTGTTTGATCAACGGTGAACTGTAAGACTAAATACTGGACACTTCCTATGACGCCTTGGTGGGCAGTAAGGGAATGCTTGTCCATGCATGTTAATCTCCTCTCCAATATCCAAATGTGAAAGGAGGGGAGGGGGTAGCAACAACCACCACATATGGAATTCAAACCTAATAGTTACGGATCTGATTTCTTGTCTTTCTTAGACATGGGGTTTATCACTGGCATAATATGCAGGCAGTCAAGAATGTCTCCTCAAAGGTATTTGCTTGTTGTAAGCTTGTAAGGTGGTGGCAGGTATCTCGTTATTATTCCCCTGTCTGTGACTATCATACAGGTTGTAATGGAGAGTTCAAATTCCACAAGTTGACCAAAGAAGTAAGGGATGAAGTATATAAGGGACTGAACTGGTTCCACCAGAAACTAGATGCCCATGACTGAGGACAGAAGGCAGTGAAGATTTCCCAAACATGCTTTGTGGTGCGCCGAAAATTTATGTCATGGGACAGTAATGTATACTGTTTCTTTTTCTTCCGAGTATTCTGTAACCAAATCACAAAAATTGAAAAAGAAAGGCACAACACACACACACACACACACACACACACACACAGAGAAAACCCAGCAAGGTAAACAGTTCACTTAAAGAGTACATCAATTTCACAAAAATTAAAGACAGGTAACTGCAAGAAATTTATTTTCAATATTTACATTGCACCAGTGGTTCTTTCCATTTACTTGATGATGTTGCCGCATGGTACCCTGCTCATACCCAATATTAAGAGGCATACAAAAGGTTCAAGACAAAAGGATTTTTTACTGTAAAATCCATGTCCTAAAAAAGAATGAGTATAAAAGATCTGTCTGACCACAATTCCTACAAGTGTGGGGAAAAGATAGGTAGCATACTGAAAGGACACAGATTTCTAATCATTCACCTCATACTTTTTACAATTGAGAATAGTCTCTTTGTTAATAATTCATCAAAATGACAAAGTAGTAACGAATGGACTTATGTAGGATGGAGATTTGTGGTCCTTCACTAATTGAGGACAAAAGATAAGATTTCTGGACAAACTTGGTGCAGATAAGTACTTTCCTTACATGATGTATATGAGGTTAAACTGAAGATGGAGATCACGAAAGAAACCGGGGATTGCAGTATCTGCAATGGATTCATCTTCTCCCCTGGTGCTGTCAAAGATGGGCCCAGGGTCGAATGGGTAGAGCGTTTGTCCTTGAAGATAATAGTCATGAGTTCAAACCACTCACAGGGTCAGACTTCACTGGCTTAGAAACTTACCCCACTCAGGTGAGGGAAAGTTGAGGCTGGTAGAGGGAGGGGGATGGGCACCACCTTCTATAATTCCATGCCCCACATATGGTGAACCTCTGATAACTTCCTGCCCCAAATGTTAAAATTAGAAAGAAATTCAGGCGTTTTTCCATTCTGGATTGAAAAGAAACCACTACCCTGCCATTCAGCTACCTGCCATACTGCTTTCAATACATCATGAGAGAGAGAACTTTCACTGTTCCATGCCATAAAAACAAACAAGGCTACAGAATGAAAGATTGACAGTTGTTAAAACCTATACAATTAATAAATCATGACTGTTTTAAACCTTGTATACTTATTAGATCATAGTCAGAGATGGTTAGCAAAGTCAGCAGCACTGAAAGAAAAGCCTGTTAAACCAGTCCACATGCATACACACACACACACACACACACGCGCACACTTCTCCCCAGAACGTTTTGAATCACGAGATCCAACAGAAATGAACAATGTTTTGTAATGAAAGTGCACAGCACTTCGAGCCATTACATGTTCAGTGTTCTGACACTATTATCCCTATCTATAGATTAGTACACTGATCAAATATGAATGGTTCATGTTCCTTAATTTAGTTGTCGTGCAAGGGGTTGTTTTTGAAAAGGGCTAATGAGGGCCCTTGATGGGTATTGACACTGGGAAGGCACAAATGTACAACAACATTTTACATTTTAAAGCCAGACTTTTCTGTTAGTGAATAGAGCACTCTTTCAACTATACAACTAGTCACTTCGGAAATTCCTCCATCATTCAGAATGCAGACAGAAAAATTACAGGCAGTTATTTCCCATGCACTGTCAACTGCCTTGCCAGGAGCGTGACAGTTACTTTCAAATGAAAAGTTTCTGCATCATGCTGCGGTGGGTTTTTTTTTTCTTAAATCATTTCCATATCCATGGATCAAAACTGACCTCCACAGATACGTAGATATTACTACAGAAGGTTTTACCAATAGATACCATCACACTTGATCATGGTGGATTGTTGGCAGCTGTGTGAAGTATTATTTTTGTCCTCTCAACTTCTCTTGACAATTATTAAGCACGGCATAGCAATGTTTGGAAAAAAAACAAATTGACATGTGAAAAACGGTTTCTAGCATCTAACCTGATGCACTGAAATAATATCAACCATATTCTTCATGTGTAGCAGCACCTCTCACCTGTTGTGTTTTATAGAACATCACCCAAATTCATCATTTGTAGCAGCTCATCAATTTCTCTCTCTCACCCACCTACACATTCGTTTAAACACATGCATCATGCATGCCTTCATTCAATGATACATAATGTCCATTTCACTTTACATGCACACCATTATTCAAATCCTGCCAGAGAGTCTGATAATGTTTTACACATGGCCTTGATCTGTTCATTGGTCATGTGTTCGGACGCAGACATGGCATTGGCCAGCGCGACTGTCTCCGTGTTGGTCCGTCCCTTTATCCACAACCGACCGTTCATGCCGACCACCACTTCAAATGGAAATTTGTTGCCCAGCATCTTCATCAGGCAGCACTGGGGGTTGATCAGTCTGTTCAAAAAACAAAAACACTTTATTAAATTAGAGGCAGCTGACTCAGTCTGGCGACAGCAGCACTAGTCCAACATTATGACAAATCAAAGAGACAAAAGAGAAACAAATAGCTCACTAGTATAACTACCAAAAAAAGGCTCTGAAGACTAGGTCAAACCACAACATAACATCTTTTCAACCCTGTGAATAGTGATCTTGTGGTAAAGTTTGATCACAAAGAAGTATTTATAGCAGAGCTGAAAAGGCCTCAAAAGAACAATGCATAGTGTTTTGACATTTTAACTGCAGCATTCCAGATGTAAGCGTAGCACTTGTATGCATTATCACATGAGCATTTTCAGTTGCACAACAAAACTATAGCAAGCTACATCAGAAGTGTAGCATTGGGGGGGGGAACATCTTGTGCTGAGGTTAAGATCATTGACACAAAGACAAATGACAGGGCTAGCCATATCATTGTATAATGATAGCAGTGATGGGGCCAATAATTTTTGAAAGTGGAACAACAAAACTCGGTAAAATTGGATCAAGCAAAAGCAATAGCCTGGTTATAGCAATTGGTAAAAGAATCTGCTATGAACGTGCGCGTCCACTTTCCATCTCCCAAAAGCGGGTGAAATGGTGACTAAATAAGTTGGCAGCATCAGTTGCCAATATTTTGTCACATGAACCGGTAAAATTCTGGCAGTCACAAAGCCTGGGGAATAAGTGTTTTGTTTTTAGGGATTTATTTTTCTCTTATGCTTTATTATTTCATTTATTCTTTCCTTTGGTATAAAGAAGGAATGAAAATATCTGGAGCTGTATCCATCCGGACACAGCAGTGACACTGTGTACAGTTACGAGAACTTCTGATAAGTGATCTCCCAGTTCTATATATTTTTGCTTTTCGACTTACTAAGTATGGAAATCAATAATATGCCTTCTTTTAAAATTAAAAAAAAGTACAACTCGGATATGAAAAAAAACAACATTAACTAAGTTCAAACCCAAACACTTTATTAATGAACTTCAAGTTAGTAAAAGATTAATGAAAAAAACAAAACAAAAAGTTCCATTAAAGTGGTACAGAAAGACAGTCCAAAAGTAAAATACTTTCTTTCAGTATCATACAAAATATCATCTTTATGTTTGTAAAACCAATGAAAACACTGTCCAAAATCAAGGCAATAAAAGTTTCTCAACAGTGATCTGTAGATATCAACAAAAAAAAAACAAAAGAACAAAAAATGCCTGCACAATACTCACTTTTTGACAAGGTGAGTGAAGTTTTAAACAAAAATCCTCCACACCGAATGACACCCATGCCGCTACTGCGCCCATATCCATCGATACAGACAACTTCAGGTTCCATATCTGTGCTGGCAACCAGAAGTCGACAATAAATCATGTCCCCCACCTAAAACAAGACAACATGGCACTGATAAGACACTTCATTCTAGAGATTCTTCAAATTTAATATTCAGAGCACTCTATCAGTGTCCTTACTGAATGAAAGGTGTTTTGTTTTGGTAGATGTTATGTCATTTAACATAAACTGTCAGTCATTTGTTCCTTTATGTTCAAGAATGTGAGAAAAAAAAAATGCCAGTGCTAATAAATCTGATGATTAATTGAATCAGACTGACTGTTAAAAGAAATATAAAGACAAAATCTATATAAAAAAAAATAAAAAAAATCACACACCAAAATACGCTGCCACCTTCCCAGCAGGAGACTTGTGATAAACTCAGGCCAGATTAATTGATGATAACATGTTTCAATCCAAACAGCATAGTAAACTGAACTGGGCAACTTGTGGACTCTTTGTTCTCACTCTGATTTAGCTGATCGAAAGTATACCCATACCAACAACATCATATACCAGAGGTTCTCCTACCTTAGCACATGCTGGTTTTTACAGGTAACATTTGCACTGTACCTGTAAAAACTTAAAGTGCTGTTACTAGTGCCATGTGATGTACTGGCAGGTGAGCCTCTTGTGCATATGTGGCCTCACTGTTCCTTCCACATCTCTCTCTCCCACCCTCTGACCCACTAACTACGTAGCAGTAAGCAGCTTGGCTGTCACTAAAGCATTAGTATAAAAACATGGCTATGCGTTGCAGGGTTCTTGCTTAATAAAACACCACCACACTGTTTCTCACCCACACCAACTGTTCCATGCACACATCTCTTGACCTCCTCCTCTTCCATACTACTGGCATCCTCACCCTGTGGGTGTCTGTCTTGGGATGTTATACACATGCATTCCCCATTTCAAACAATGTAATGCCAGATTTGGCTAGGTCTGACCCCCCTCCTCTCCATCATTACCACACTCAACCCCCTCAACCCTCTTTCCTTCTTCCTGTTTCTTTCAATTCTCTTGAACTTGCAGTAACTGGCACCAGACCGTACTTTCCATTCCATTTCTTCAAGTAATGGACTTTTTTCCCTAGAAACTTTCATTTGTGTTCCTTGATTTATCCGTATTGGTGGCAGACATTCATTACACAGATTTTCATGTGTGCTATAGATATTAACAGAACTGGATTATCTGAAGTGGATAAATGAGAAGATGGATGGTTTTATACTTAGAGTGCTGAAATAAGTGAGTTATGTTTTGTTACTAATACCTGTGTGTGTGTGTGTGTGTGTGTGTGTGTGTGTGTGTGTGTGTGTGTGTACCCTGTGATGTGACCTTTTGCTAACAGTGGTATCTGTTTGGTCAGATCTAATCCTGGCTGTTTTGCCGGGAGGGGATGGAGGGTGTAAGTGAGGGTATGAAGGAGGGAGAAGCACATGGGAGTGGTGAGGGGTGGAGGCAGGGAAATTGTATGGCTTCATACACTTTAGTTGCCTCCATTATCGCAGCATCTAATATTACTGGCTGTCTGACAAGTGGTACCAGATTTTGTTTTTCTTTGCCAGTGCCATGCACCGATAGGTGTCAAAGACTCGCAGAACCATATACATCAGATTAAACTCTGCAGTGGTCAAAAGTATTTTCAGAAACTGAGGAAGGTTTAAATAATCTTAATATTAGACAAAACCTCAAATTGCCAACTTTTTTGTTTCTGATACTTTTTAGGTTAAACAGGCATTCTGGTATTTGTATAAAATTAAATGTGTAAAGATCTAAATCTATTCATGTTTTCATTTGCATTTGAAAACACATCATGAAGATGAACACATTACATCATGCTCTGTACAAGCAATCTGATTTACATCAAAATATCTTTAAAAGATTTTTTGCAATCAAATGCAGCTTGATAACAATTTACATTTTGTTGGTTTTGTGTGTGTGTGTGTGTTTTTTAATGTTCGCAGGAAAGATTTACAAAGGCAAAAATCAACCTGGACGTTTGGGCTGGTGGTTATAATGTTCAGAGCTAAATTTTCATACAATGGTCAAGGAGAAAAAGACTGAACAGGCATTTTTATCCAAGCAACTCTGTTCTGGATTGTTGTGTCAAGGGTCTTCTAGAGGAAATATACTCCCAAATTATATCTTTAAAAAAAAAAAAAAAAGAGGATTGAAGTGAAACAAGACCATGAATGTTTCCACAAAAAAAAAAAATGTCAGTTGAAAGTTGAATAAATTAGCAAGAAACTCTAAAACAGGGGAAATTGGACAAGATGACAAAAGTGCACAGCTCTTACTTTGACATCCGGTCTGTTGCGTTTTGTAGCTCCTTCGAAGGACAAGAAAGACAAGCTGGCCTGCTCACTCCCTCCAATGTCCACTCTGAAGATGTCCCCTGCCTTCTGTGTGACCACACCTATCACATGCTCCCCTTTCACAGGCACATACTGCAACAAACCACAGGCACTTGATTTCTTGTATTTTAAACCAAAATTGATGCGAGTCTGCAAGTCAACACACACACACACTTGCGGGCAAAAAACTCTCTGTACAGTTCTCTAATAGTACGCTTGCAATATATATATAAACAGATGTATCTGTCTCCCCATGACTTGCTGTTCAGGGCCATTCTACTGGGTACAATGGAGGGTGGACATTCCAAAGGCAGACTCAGACTGTTAGCATGATGTCACCAAATCCAACTGTCAATGTCAGACTCTGCACTGATTCTCATCTTTGTGTGTTGTAGAACTTTACTTTTCTCTTTCCATCTGTCATTTGTGTGTAATCAAATTAGGGGATATTTAAGACAGTTCAGTGTTCATGTAAAAGTTTTTCTTTTCAAACTTACAACGAATGATGCATGTACGATGAAAATACAGTTACAAATTAGAAAATCACTAAAAGTGTTGTCTAGACAGAGATTCCAGCACAGCTGAGGGCTAAATAATCAATTCTATTCAATCAAGACCTATCTCAATCGTATGTGGTCAATCGGTCTTTGACTGTGCATGTTCCAAAACCATCCTGAAACATCTACATGCTGGTGCTGTTCTGTCTTCAGTCTACATCATACCAAAACTTTGTTCCAATTTATCTGACAGTTAAATGTGAAATGACAGAAAAACCTAAAACAAAAATTACTATACACCTAACAAAAGAAACAAATTACATGACAAATGCAATTTATTTCAAACTCTGGTCTTCTTAGACTTCAAGCAAGACAAACAACATTTATGATAATGAAAGCATAGCACAAAATCGATGAATATGAAGTGGAATACAAAACAATGAAGAGTAGCTATAAGTATGTGTGGCAAAGTGGACTTAGGGCAAAGGCAAGAGCTCGATCGAACCAAGGATTTTCAACTTTTATCTCATCTTCGTGCCTGCCACTTTGCACAGATTAATCATGCAGACTAAATCTGCTGGGTGGTGTTGTGGATCAATAGAAGTAGCAGAGACAGCAAGCAACCAGCGCTCAGATCAGCCAGGCAAACAATCTTAAGACCAGACCAGAATCGATGTTTCTCTTCTCTTTTATATCAGCAAGGATGGTCAGCAAGCATCTGTCAGCGAGACCCGTCAGCAAGAACAACGCAAGAACTGCGCAAGAACAACTGCGCAAGAACAACTGCGCAAGAACAACCCTGAACACACAAACACACTCTCCTTTTATACATGCTCGTCGTCAATTGATCGGACGACCAACACTACCACATCACCCTAACAACATAACATCGAAACAAATCTAACGACCAACTCTACGACATCATCCTACCAACATGACATCGAAGCAAAATAATACTATAACAAACTATCGATAAACGCAATATAATAATCTAATTCTAACCAACAACTATTAAATGAAACTTAATCAAGTTTCCGATGATTTGCTTGTCTTCGTTCCTAAAACGAAATGTAAACAAGCAAATCATCGTAGCAACTAACCCTTAGCAACTGTATCAAAATTTATATTCCCAAATAATTGATTTCTCTTCTTCGTTGATATTTTCGTTATTGATGTATGATTTATGTTTGAACTAAAAAACAGCTTAAATGTTTGCTTGTTTCGATATAACTTATATTTACCTATCTTCAATGGAAACATATACTATTTTGGATCTACAATCTGATCTTTATGATTAAAGTAGGTAGCGGCAGCCAAAATTTTCTTTCAGATATATTGAAAAAATAATTAAACCACCATCAAGATATGTTTAAAACTAGCATACTGCAAAAAAAATCATTGCTCTAGCTTAATTTGTTCCCGAGCTATGATCCGTTAAAGATTTGCCGAATTTCCGTCACAGCCAATTTTGTTCGGAAGGCCTACTTTGACAGGCCCTATCATGACAAATACCTAACAGAATCAACTTAACTTTTGTTTGTGGACTTAAAGTACTGTATTGTAATAGAAAACCAAATATGAGTCAACCACTGCATGTATGAACAAGATAACGTCAAAAACTGCTTTTCATGCAGTTTGAACGAGAGCAAAAATGCACAATGTGTCAAATTCAAGGACAAATAATTTTCAGAAATGGAAGTTATATCCTTTGAAAACTATACATATATTGTCTACTAAACATATAGATAAAGCCCAATTTTTTTCAGGATGCTAATCAAATATTTTGTTTGCTTTTAAGGACCTCTAATTTGCTTAATCATGCAAAATGGGCTGCGACGGACATTTTGCTAACTTTTAGAACATAATCCTCAATAACTTCTGAACCCCAATAGATATCAGTATGAAACTTTGCACAGTGTGAGAAATGCATTTTGCTTGTGGAAAAAGTCATAATTGTTGTTTTTCATTTGATATAATTAGTAATATTTGAATTAAATTAACAACAATTTTCAGAAAAATAGAAAAAAATACACACTAGAGCCTTACTGAATATTGATGCTGGTTGTTGCACTCATATTTTAAAACAAATAAAAGTCATTTTCACATTTCTTTCTAGCAGCAGAATCTTGAAGCTGGTGTAGCACCAGGAGAAATGTAAGATGGATGATGCGGCAGGTGATGAATCAGTTTCTCCAGGATTAGCACAAAAACTGTCAGAAACAAGTGAGTGGCCAGCTGGTCTGCTATGGTGAGGAGACTCCGTATTTGTTGAAAAAGCATTGGATGCCAGGAAATCCTCCAAATCCTTCCTTACTTTGGGGTTGCGTGTAGCATTTGGTTGGAGTTTGGCAACTCTCTTTTGCAATTTCTCAATTTCTTTCATGAGTTTTTTTTTCTGGGATATCTATACCAGTGAGATGAAGCCACCACTGGTCATGTGTTTGTAAGTGGCGCCTGGCTCTCGTTTCTTGAAAGCGTGAAGGTTCCTCAACAGTTGGAATGTTGGTGGCCTGTGTGATGTTGATGGATTTCCTTCCAGCAGCTGCTGTCGACATAGTCCTTGAAGCGAAGACCCTAAACTTTCAGTGTCAATTTCAAGAGTCTCGGTCAAGAAAGCAGTCCTTTCATCACATGATGATAATTTCAAAGCCTTCTTTTCTGCCGACACAAGAAGATAACACAGTCTTGCTAGTGGAGCACTAGTTCCTTCTGGAAGAAGCCGCAGAAAAAAAGCTGCAGTGTCATCGAAGGTCTTTGTGCCATCAGTCTTCTGGATGAGCAACTGGATCAGCAAGCGATTTGTCAGTTGAACTGCTGGAAGTGCTGGTCGACGCCCTTTCCCAGAGGCAAGGAAAACAGAGCGGAGTCTCGCGAACACTGGATCATCTGTTAAAATGTAGCATACACACACACAAAAAGCTATTATAACAACTGTTTGAACGATTGAAACAAGCGAGTGTATGGATATCTACACCATGTGTGTGGTTATACATTAATCATGACATAATTTTAGCTGTATACTTGGATGTTTTCTTGATTATGCAGTGTTTCCTGTCAGTGAGTGTGTGTGTGTGTGTGTGTGTGTGTGTGTGTGTGTGTGTGTGTGTGTGTTGTGTGTGTGTGTGATCTGCATTTTATCTACATTTTCTTTCATAAACTTTATTATGCATCGGTATGTCTTGTTTCTGGTTGTCTATTCATTTGATATTTTGTTAAATTTTTTTTGTTTAAATGTGTACTATCTGATGCTGGTTATACTGGATGTATACACCCCTCTCTCTCTCTCAGACACACACGCAGAGAAAAACAAACGGGTACAGTTTACAAACATTAGTTAATGCGCACACCTGACAAAAAAAAAAAAAAAAATTTCACCCCCCCCCCCCCCTTTCCTGCCCCACCCAAAAGACTGCATTTGTTCAAAAACTTCAATTCAGTGAATTGTTGCTTGCATGATTGTTTGTCACTAAGGTCTACGTGTGTTTTTGCTAGTATGTGAACTTGACAAAATAAGGTACATTTGACATACACACAAAAACAGTGTGTGCATTTGTAGACGCCTGTGCTGAATATATATGTGTGTGTGTGTGTGTGTGTGTGTAAGATAAGATAATGTTGCTTATAGCCCAGCCGACCGCAAAGGTCACCATGTTAAAATCAACTCACAAGTCATTAAGAAAAAAATAAAAAAAATAAAAAATTCACACACATGCGTGTGTGTGTGTGTGTGTGTGTGTGGTGTGTGTGTGCAATTTTATTAAATGATTGATAATCATCCCAAATTTCCTTAGGAACTTAAGGAATGCATTTCCCTTTTCCAGCCCACTAGCAAATTCATATTCATGATATCGTAAAGACTGATAATAATTATAGTAATTTAAAAGACTTATAGACAGAGAAGAACTATAATTGTACAGCTAGAGGCGCGAAAAGAATATGAAAGTGATAAACTCATAGTTAAATACACAAATTGTACTGTTTAGTTCTTTCACTTCAGTGTCACTGCTTGTGCAGAGGCTTGAATTTGAAATAGTTGGAAGTCAGTATTAACTGTCCAAGCAAGGGCTAACCAAAAAATAGTTGAACAATGGGTCTAACATCAATCGAATTATATGAATTGGAACCGTAACAATTAATCCAGAAATAGGTCTGGGCCTACTTTCAATCAAAACTCCCGACTTCGTTGCAGCTGATCGTTCGAGTCAGTGAATGTCAATAATTGAGTTACTCCCCTTGGCATCACTCGATCGGCTACTATTTTGTTGTTTTAACGGACCGAAAACACAACAATCCTATATTAAAAAAATACGCTAGAAAGAAAAAACCATAAACTTCTCGATTACTAAAGATATATGTGCTGGATAAGGCATTTATCGACGGTATTTGTTAAAAGAAGTCATCAATACAGTTCTTCCGGTAGTACTCGAAATGATCGCGGCTGACATTCTCAAAGTGGCCTGTTTTTATGCAAATAACTATTGATCTAAAGAAAAATACGGAATAAATTGTGAGAGATACACTTAAATCATACATAAGTGTTATAATGGACAATTCTTACCGAGTTCCTTGCGGAAAATCTCCAGATTTTGCTGTGCGAAGTTTGAGTCGGCGCGCTCCATCTTTCGTGTTGAATCAACATGTGCTGGGAAGGAATGTGGTTCACAAGACCCATGTTTTGATTGGCTGAATTAACTAGGACAAGCCATGAATGCATTAACCTCGTACCTCATTCGAAAGGGTACGGCTTGTACATCATTCCGATACCATGAAACATGCATTTTTTATCGGTTTTTCCGTCCGAAATTCGCAAAAATCGGCATGCATGTGACTTTAACTTCTTCCTGTGATTTCATTAGACCAGCATTCGATTTTCCCCCCAGACCGTTAAAATCTGCATTTAATTCCCTTTATTTTGATACCAGATACATGTGTGAGTGTTGTCCGTACCATTTAATCTTTGGTAGGGAAGCGCAGTGTGTCAAAACCGACTCGACACAGAATCGCCGCGGGCACTGGACACGGAACGAAAGTGAGCTGAACACACACCTCATTCTCTCTTAGATATTTATTTCTTCACAAATCATTCACACTTAAAACAACACTCGATGAAAAGAGGAAAGATTGAACTTTATTTTGACATATTTTTCATAGCAAAACATTAAAAAACAAATGCATACGGCTGCACAGAAAATCAGCAAAATCAGTGGAAAAGGCAAGATGATTGCAGCGCTGTGGCTTGGCTGCCGCTACCTAATTAAAGAGCGTTTGACGTCATTCGTTTGTTAAGAGTGATTTCTCTTGTAATAATGGCTGAAAAAAATCGTAAATAACTTTTCTTCACTTCTCCACATCTGCCCCCTACTCTTGTTTTTCAATGCCCTCATTGAATCGAAAGTTGGGACAGGTGCTAGGATGGGTATATAACTCCACTTCCTAGTCAATTTCCTGTATTAGGATTACTGCCCCTTCCAAAATATATAAAGTAAAATTTAATAATATTCAACACTTTTCTCCCTCCCCCCTCTCTCGATTATTCAAGGTCCTCCTTGAATGAAAAGAATAGAGTATATTTGATACTTCTTTCTTTTTAAAGAGATTAGACAATTTGATTCATATCGCTATCTTTAATAGGCAATATGATAATCAAATAGAAGGGGAAAATCCCGATTATTCATGTGACATGCCTTTTCATTCAGCTTGCGTTGTTGTACAAGGCAAACCGAAATGAAAGAACAAAACGAAGGCATTGATTCAAACTGCGTTATTTTATAAATAAGGCGAGTTTGAATCAGGGGAATCGGGTTTGTTATGAAATTATAATTGAAGGCATTGATTCAAACTGCGTTATTTCATGAATAAGGCAAGTTTGAATCAAGGGGTAGAAGGAATTAATAGTTTAACAAAAGGAGCTTTACGACTTATGATCATTTTAGGGGTGATTTGATCTAGTGCGTTATTTTATAAATAAGGCACTGAGAATCAAAACGGGAACAGGGAGAAGGAACTCTTTTCTTTCTCAGCCATTCTGTAGCCAAACTACACACAGAGATGAAAAATATCTTTGTATATTTCCATGGAAGATCTGTTATAAAATAGACATTGTCAAAAGAAAATAAAATTAAACTTTAGCAAAGATAACTTTTCAAAAATATAGTGAAGTTGTTCTTGCTGAGGTTGTTGTTCTTGCTGACTTTTCCTTTTTCTTTCATGGTGAGGGAACGAAGGAGCTGAACATGGAGCGGTTGAACCTCTCGCATTGCCCGTTGCCCTGGGGATGGTAGGGGGTCGTGTGGGTCTTCTTAATGTTTGTACATCGTGCAGAGCTCGGCGATCAGGTTGGACTCGAAATTTCGCCCTTGGTCGCTGTGGATACGTTCTGGAACCCCGTACTTCAGGAACCATTCTTTGATCAGAGTTTTGGCCACAGTGGAGGCTTCTTGGTTGGTGGTGGGTACCGTTTGTGTAAACTTGGAGAAGACGTCTGTCATTATCAGGACGTTTTCTCTACCGTCGCTGGCAGCTTCTAACTTGGTGAAATCTATGGCCAAGACTTCTAACGGTCGCGATGCTTGAAGGTGTCCTGACGTGGTGAAAGTCTTGGGATGTTGCCCCAGGGTGCATCTCTGGCAGTTGGAGATGTGACGTCCCACGTCCCCGTGCATGCCCGGCCAGTACGCTCGTGTGCGCAGGAGCCCCATGATGCGGTTGATTCCCTGGTGGCCCATGTCGTCGTGAAGGGAGGTCAGGACTTCTTCTTTCATCGTGCTGGGCAGGACCAGTTGTCGGCAGGGCCCATGTTGCAGATCTTCGACCTTCCTGTAGAGGATCCCGTCTTCCAAGAAGAGTCGTGAGCGCTGCTGGCAAAGGGTTTGAAGATCTCGGTTTCCTCTTGTGGGGGTTCTTCCGGCCATACTGCCAGGACTGGGCGATGACTGGATCTCGTGCTTGCTCTGCTCGTACTTCAGCCAGCGTCTTCTTCAGCATCAGGGGGTGTTGTTCCGGTATAAAGCGTGACTCTGCAGTCTGTCTCTTGGATGGCAGCAATCTGGGGTGGGACAGGAGTAGCAGCGGGCTTCATCTTCCGTGGTGGGGCAGTCTGGAAAGGGCGTCAGCAGGATTTGTCTTGCCAGGCGGTACTTGATTTCGAAGTCGAACTGTGCTAACTGAGCAGCCCAGCGTTGCTCTAAGGCGCCCAGGGAAGCTGTCCTTGAAGTGGGCAAGGGGATTGTTGTCAGTGTAGACGACGAACTTGGAGCCCAGGAGGTAGTCTCTGAATTTTTCGGTGACAGCCCACTTCATGGCGAGGAATTCTAGCTTCATGCTAGAGTAATTGGCCTGATTCTTTTCTGTTGGACGTAGCCTTCTGCTTGCATAGGCCAGGACCTGGCGTCGCCCATCTGTTCTTGAGAGAGAATGGCGCCCAGTCCGTCGTGGCTGGCGTCAGTCTCCAGGATGAAAGGCTTGGTGAAATCTGCGTAGCCCAGGACAGGTGCTGAAGTCATGGCGGTCTTCAGTTTTCTGAAGCTTCCTCATGGTGTTGGGCCCAGCGTGTGGTGATGTCGGCGTTTTTTTTCTTGCTTTTGTCGCTGGAGACCAAGTCGTGGAGGGGACCGGCTATCTTGGCAAAATTTCTGATGAACCGCCGGTAGTAGCTGCGAAACCCAGGAAACTGCGGAGCTCAGAGGTTTGTAGTGGGGACTGGCCATTCCTTGACAACCCGTACCTTGGAGTCTTCGCAGATACCCCTTCAGCAGAGATGGTGTGCCCCAGGTAGATGACTTGGCGTCGCAGGAATTGACATTTGTCTGCCCTCAACTTGAGTCCCGTTTCTTTGATTCTTCGGAGCAGGCGTTCCAAGTGTTCCAGGTGTTCTTCAAAGGTCTTTGAGTAGATCAGGAGGTCGTCGATGTAGACCAAGAGGAACTGGAACATGAATTCGGACATCGTAGACTGCATCAGTCGCTGAACGTGGCTGGTGCCGTGCAGAGGCCCATTGGCATTCTGGTATATTCAAAGAGGCCCACTGGAGGTGAAAGCCGTCTTATGTTGATCGTCAGGGTGCATGGCTATCTGGTGGAAGCCGGAGCCAAGGTCAAGGGTGGAAAAGTACTGTGACCCGACCAGAGCGTCGAAAGACTCTTGGATTCTGGCAGAGGGAAGGCATCTCTGATGGTTTTGGAGTTCAACTTGCGGTAGTCGACGCAAAGTCGGATGGACCCGTCTTTCTTCCTGACGATGACAATCGGTGCAGCGTAGGGGCTGTAACTCTCAGTGATGATGCCCTTCTTCAGTAGTTCTTTCAGGTGACTCTGAACTTCTTCAAATTGATGGGGAGGAATTCTACGATATGGTTGAGCCACTGGTTTTTCATCTGTAGTCTTCAGCCGATGTGTCACTGCATCAGTGTAGCCCAGATCTGTACAGTCAGTCATGAAGGCGTCGGAGTACTTTCAAGAGGTTCTGTAGCTTCTTTTTCTGTCTGTCAGTGCCATCGAGGTCTGGAAGAAGGATGTTGGACTTTGTTTTGCTGCTTGCCTCTGTCTTCTCTCTTTCTTCTTCTTCCGCAGTGACTTCTGATACGATGAGTTCGTTGACGTTGAGCTGGATCAAAGCCCTTTTTCATGCGTGTTGACAGCTTCTAAGACAGCTACTGGAGTTCTGGCAGGCAGGAGTTTGTCCTCATGTGTCAGGTTTGCCATCCTGACATAGCGTGACTGCCAGTGTTGTTGAGCAAAGTGGGGACTAGTAGCAGGCCTTGGGAAGTGGTTGCGTCGATGTTGAAGCCATCAGGATATGAAGTCATCTTCGGGCTTGAGACTTTGATTGTCGCAATAGAGAAGGCAGGGATGTGTTGACGGAGATCGTACGAGCGATGCCCTTGGTAGACATCTTCTTCTTCTTGATTTCTTGCGCTAAGATTGAAGGGTTGGAGAAGGTTTGAAGCATTGTTCAGGCAGGGTTCCAAGACGTTCATCCCCACAGTACTGGACTCGTTCCTTCTTCTCCCTCATAAATGGCTCCGTAGGCGTTTTGACTACGAAGACCGGGGTGTTTGAGCAGAGGTATTGAAGACTTGTATGTTGACCAAGTAGATATCGGAGTAGGCACCTCTGCCCCATTCACTGCTCGTATTTTGACGAGGCCATCTTCTTGTCGAAGATCTTGAGATTTCTTGCAGCCCAAGCTTCTGTGACAGTCGTTACTTCGCTGCCCGTGTCCACGAGAGCCTGTGTCGTCCTGCCGTTAATCTTGATTTCAGTCGTCGGACATCTTCCGGCGAGGTTTGTCTTCGTTTCTTCCTTTGATGCGCAGCCTTTTGCTGCGAACTTGACTTCTTCTATTGTTGTTGACTGCTTCTTCTTCCTCCCCCCCGCTGCCTAGTTTTCCATAACAGCGGGGGTTACTCGTTTCCCTGCATCCTGTAGCCCTGTTGATTTTGTCTTTGCTGCCTTTGGAGATACTGTTGTCTTGCTCGGCAGTTTGCTTGGACGTGTCCTTTGCGCTGGCACCACCAGCACGTCCGTGTAGACTGGGAAGCTGGCTGGTGGGTGAAGGAAGACTGATGGGAATGCATTCTGGGAGGGGACATCGCTGGTTGCTGCCGACTTCTAGGGGCATTGACGTGCTGCTCTTCTATGCTGGTAGTACGGGTGTTGCTTGAGGGCTTCTGTCTTCAGAGTCAGCGCCGATATTTTCTCCTCCAGCCGCTGCAGCATGTCGGGGCCCAGTGATGTCTTTCGATGGCATTCTCGGCAATGGAGTCTTCCCTCACCAAGGATTTTCAACTTTTATCTCATCTTCGTGCCTGCCACTTTGCACAGATTAATCATGCAGACTAAATCTGCTGGGTGGTGTTGTGGATCAATAGAAGTAGCAGAGACAGCAAGCAACCAGCGCTCAGATCACCAGGCAAACAATCTTAAGACCAGACCAGAATCGATGTTTCTCTTCTCTTTTATATCAGCAAGGATGGTCAGCAAGCATCTGTCAGCGAGACCCGTCAGCAAGAACAATGCAAGAACTGCGCAAGAACAACCCTGAACACACAAACACACTCTCCTTTTATACATGCTCGTCGTCAATTGATCGGACGACCAACACTACCACATCACCCTAACAACATAACATCGAAACAAATCTAACGACCAACTCTACGACATCATCCTACCAACATGACATCGAAGCAAAAATAATACTATAACAAACTATCGATAAACGCAATATAATAATCTAATTCTAACCAACAACTATTAAATGAAACTTAATCAAGTTCCGATGATTTGCTTGTCTTCGTTCCTAAAAACGAAATGTAAACAAGCAAATCATCGTAGCAACTAACCCTTAGCAACTGTATCAAAATTTATATTCCCAAATAATTGATTTCTCTTCTTCGTTGATATTTTCGTTATTGATGTATGATTTAGTTTGAACTAAAAAACAGCTTAAATGTTTGCTTGTTTCGATATAACTTATATTTACCTATCTTCCATGGAAACATATACTATTTTGGATCTACAATCTGATCTTTATGATTAAAGAGCGTTTGACGTCATTCGTTTGTTAAGAGTGATTTCTCTTGTAATAATGGCTGAAAAAATCGTAAATAACTTTTCTTCACTTCTCCCACATATGAATCAAAGTTAGTTTCAAAGTAAGGTGACTACTGGTGGAAACTGAATCAAACTTAAAAGAAAAATTAATACACCACTGAATGAATGAGAAACAAATTACAAGACAAACATGATGCATTTCAACCACTTCGGTCTTCTTCAGCCAAGTTCAGGCATGACAAACAACATTCAAGACAATGAAAACGAAGTACAAAATCGATAACATGAAGTGAAATACAAAACACACAATCTGACAGTTAAACGTGAAATATGCATCAAATGTATCCATGCAATGATGGACTTGTTAGTGATGTTATAATTAATAATAATATATTTAATGAAATGGTGGTGCCAGTTAGGTTTGAAATGGAACATTCCACTTAAAAGAACGCATACATCACATGGGTTGTGACGTTTGAGTAGGTTGCTGAATTCAACAAAACGTCTCTTACATAAGGGGACTCCTAGGTTAAACTCAAGTTCTCCTAGAACAGAAGCGGAAAAACTTAAAACTCTTATTTACTTACTCTTTCTGATGAGATTCGACCCAATAAATATTTGGATCTCGGCACTTCAGTAAACCCGCTTTGCAAGCGAATACTTCTTCACCTTCTGTCCGTAAACCTGGACCTAAAATTACTTTCTTTGATTGTTCTGATTCTTTAAATCAGTGATTTTGTCGCCTGGCAAAACAATATCACCCACGTGCGCGGCCATTTTCTAAACAACTGTAATGATCATTTCAACGGAATCTAACCAATTAAATTAAATCCAGTAAAATTCGACTGATACTGCTAGGTGTCTTTTCTTTCTTTCTTTCTTTCTTGTGTAAATGTCCAATATCATCCTATTAATGCTTTTCTTTTTTAAATATTCGGATTGTGGAGTTCCTTTTCTAAATTTTAATGATTACTGTTCATATCCTCAATTCATCATGAAACTCTCTCTCTCTCTCTCTCTCTCTCTCTCTCTCTCTCTCTCTCTCTCTCTCTCTCTCTCTCACACACACACACACACACACACACACACACACACACACACACACACACAAATAGATTTTTCATTTAAATATTCCTATATCATGTAACCTACCATGAACCAGGAAAAACACGGACAAATTGTAATACTCATCAACTTGAGGACGTACGCAATGAATAAGCTGCGGCTGTTGTGACAATTATCCAACAGCCAAGATTTGTTTCACACACACACACACACACACACACACACACACATGGGCCCATATCCATTCTCCCTTGCACACACATATATGTACACACCTTGCACACTCGCCACACATATATACAATGATAATAATAGCACAGACAATGTTAGGTAGCCGCCCAAAGTCTGACTAACGCGTTGGGATAATCGTGGCCTTCGAATGCCACGGGCAAGCCTAATGCTCAAGTCGTCTGCTAAGTCGTAGCCATCAGACCCTCTTCTTAAATTCTCTTTTCTTAGTCATTGATTCATTTATCCATGCTTTTAATTACGCACAGTGTGGTCTTAAAACTTAGCAGACGTAGTGTAGCGTATATGGACGATTCTGCACGCAGTGACCCCGTGATGAAACTGAAACTGATGGTGTTTTTCCGATTTTTGTTAAATTTTTGTTTTCAGATGATTATGGCGCGAAAAAGCCACAGCAACAGTTCCTCTTCATTTTCAAGCGCAAAATGCCTAGAGAACGTCAAAAACGAGATGCTGCCGCGCGCGTTTTCTTGATAACAGGCGTAGATCAAAAGGAACGAATTACGCTAGGGAAACGCATACAAAGGCTTGGTGCTGTATACGTGAAAACTGAGGTGAGTTCATCTCGATGAGCGCCAGTCGATTTGCAGTGCGCGTGACAAAGTTCATCAGTGGTTGCTAAGAATAATATTTAAGATTGCTTGATCAACACTTACCAAGTGCTCTTTGCAACTTGATCAACACTTGTCAAATGCTCTTTGCAACTATTATGTACTTTTAATGAAATGTCAGATCCGAAGTGTGCAGGTGACCTCGTTTTTGAGTGAACCAGTCTTCTATGAAAAAGAGGCCTGGCTTTTGCTTTAAACCGTTGGCTCCAAAGTTGCTGCTGCTACTAAACATGAAGGAAACTGACGCAAATTAAAACGGCTAAACACATTAAATAGTGTGTAGATGTGTGTGTGGAAACACAGTTGGAAAAATACCTAATGGAAACATCAATAGATCTGTTGAACAGTCTATTGAAATACAGGCCTTATGATTCAGTCATCATCATCATCATCATTCTCTTGCCCATGATGGCGTAGAGGAAGATGAGAGACACTCTCGAAGCCAGACACCGCCATCCGGCCCTGTCCTCTGCCTGTCGCATCAGCGTAGGGCCATCCATCCTGGTCCATTCTTTGATGTTGTCCATCCAGCATTTGGCTTGTCGTCCCCTTCGTCTGCCGCCTTCCAGCGTGCCCTGGATGACTGTTTTGGGCAGTGAATTGTGGCGTATGACATGCCCGAACCACGACAGCTTCCTCTTCTTGACTGTTGCCAAGAGGGTTCTTGGGCCTGCAAGTGATGTTATTTGGCTCCTCACAACGTCGTTTGTCTTCCGGTCTTGCCAAGAGATCCCGAGCAAGCGCCTGAAGCATTTAGTTTCAAACGTCTGGATTCTCTTGGTGGTCTCTGCTGTCACGGTCCAGCTTTCGCAGCCATACAGCAGGATGGACAGCACCAGGGACTTGTACAGCTTCATCTTTGTAGGAAAGCTGATCTCCCTGCTCTTCCAGATCTTGTTTAGCTTTGCCATTGCTGCTGTTGCGATCGCTAGTCTGGTCTTGATTTCTGTTGTAGAGCGACCGTCTTTGGTGAGAGTGGCGCCAAGGTATTTGAAAGCGCCCACTTCTTCAAGCTGTTGTCCGTTCATGTAGATTTCAGCATGGGTGTTGGTTGTGCTGTTGACCAGGACTTTGCTTTTTTCTGTGCTCACTTCCATTCCATATGCACCTGCCCTTTCTTCCAGTCTCTTTGTCAGGTCTTGTAGTTCTTCGTTGCTGCCTCCCATCAGGTCGATGTCATCTGCGAACCTCAGATTATTGATGATTCTTCCTCCGATGGAGACAGTGGAGTGGAAGTCATGGAGGGTTTCACGCATGATGTTTTCCAGGAAGAGATTGAACAGTACGGGAGATAGCAGGCAGCCTTGACGGACTCCAACTGTGGTCTTGAAGTAGTCCCCTATCTGGTTGTTGAGGAGGGCTGCGCTGCTGGCGGTGTTATACAGCGCCTGGATGGTTTGGACGAGACCCTCCTCTATGCCAAACTTTCTGAGCACCTGCCACAGACCCTTGTGCCACACCCTGTCAAACGCTTTCCTAAAGTCAATGAAGTTGTGGAACAGGTCTCTCTGATGTTGCAGATGTTTCTCCATCAGTATCCGCAGGTGAAGATCTGTTCTACTGTGCTTCTGCCTGCCCTGAATCCAGCTTGTTCTTCCGCCAGGTGTTCTTCCGCCTCTTTCTTCAGTCGATTCAAGATGACTCTGAGCATGATTTTACTGGTGTGGCTAATGAGACTTATTGTTCTGTAGTTCTGGCATTGGCGTAGATTTCCCTTTTTGGGCAGGGGATGATGAGTGATTGAGTCCATTCTGTGGGCCACTGTTTTGTCTCCCAGATCTTCTGACAAATCGATGTTACTAGAGTGACCAATTCCTTCCCTCCATGTTTGAGCAGCTCTGCTGGAATATTGTCTGCTCCAGGTGATTTCCCTGCCGGAAGGCTGCCGATGGCTTCTTCTACTTCTTCTCTCATCACTGGTAGTGGTGAGGATTCCCTTCAGTATTCTACTTCAAAAAGCCCCATTTATGTCGATCTCATCACTAAATATTATGAATAATCTCACAAAGCGAGACCATTCTGTCAGGGAGACTGAGCCTCAGTGAGATCCCTTGTCAGTAATGTTGGCACAAAGCTGTGTTGACCATTGGGTGTTGGTGATTGATGATGAGGGTTATGCGGCAGCTTGACCTACATGCAAAAGAGGGAAGGGTTAAACTGCACTAGTTTTACCATAATGTTAACAGTGAAAACATTTTGGTAGAATTTAAACCGTTGAACTAGTATAGTGCATGTTCTCACTGTTAATTCTTTACCATTGAAATGCTGGTTCAGTATTGTCAACAACTTTGACTTTTCTTCTTTTCCTCATTCCTGTTATGTACAGTTGGACTTGCAGAAGTTTGCACAGATGCAACAAAAAAGTAGGGTGGTGGTGAGGGAAGGGTGGAAGGATAAGGGCAATTAACCCTCACAGTGCTCTGTATAATCAATTTAAACTTTAAAGAAATGTAGTTAAAATCTAGGACAGGAAACTCGTCACACACCACACTTGAGAATTTGGCTTCTGCATACGTATTATTTGCACTAGATATGCCAACCTATACATTTTTAGAAACTAGAGATGTTGTAGAATCTAGTGAAATAACTGGAAATACTGTAGGTGGTACCTACTTGGAGACTGACCTCAAAATATAAGCAGAGAAAATTTCTGAAAAAGTTATTTGAAAAGTAAGTCAAATGTTAGGAGAGACACAGTTTTTTCTTCTGTACTACCTAAACACTTCAGACTGGAGATAAAATGAAGACAAATATGTGCTGGAAACATGGGAAAGATGATAATTCTCTTGACTTGAGCTATGTACAATGAATTGTGCCTCAAATGATGTACCTATAATTCAGCATCCCGACAATCAAATTTCACTATATAAGGAAATGGGGTTTGTGCAGGCTTATCTTGAAGCTAGATAGGTAAAACTATAGTTTTTGTAAACTAGAGATAATGAGAAATCTGAAAAAAATAATTACAGCACAGTACCCTGATGGCAGCTGAAGATATTCTTCACAGTGTAATCCAGAACACTGGCGAAAAGGTAATCCAAAATGTCAGTCACATTGTTTGAAACACCACAGTTTTCCTGCTTGAATGTCAAAACACTTGAAACTTCAGAGAAAACAAGAAGAACATGTCCTTGAAAGATACAGAACAAAGTTAGGGTCTTGGTCTTCTGTGGAAGGCTGAAAAGCACTCGGGCAGAGTCCCATGTCGCATCCAGAACATTCCCAGCCAGAGCGCACACAAGTAGGATGGCCAGCAGCACAGTTCCTCTTTCCTGAGCTCCTCTCTCAGCATCACTCTCCTCTGCAGTAGTGCTTCCAGATTCTGGATCACACAAGAAAATACATATCCTAAGTCTTCTGTTCATTTCATTGTTTCATAATGGTGCAAGAGTTGTTACAGAGAGCTTGACTCAGTTTCCACTGATCAGTCTGATTTTCAGAAAGAAAAAAATATTAACAACATTACTTATTCATTCTATGAAAAATGAAGTCATGCATAAAATCATAAATAAAAATAAAATCTGAATCACTAGCATATAAGGAAGGGGAAGGGCTATAGCTTTCATTGGAGACACGCCCACTCGTGACACGCCCACACTGATTCCAAACTAAAAAAACAAACAAACAAACAAACAAAAGTTATAAATTGTTCTCTTCAAATCACCACTTTTATTCATCTCTAAAGTGCTTTCAAAACACCTATAATCACCCAGAAACGATCTTCTAGTTTGATCAGGCAACTCCTGTAAGTAACCATGTACCCTGCCCCCTCCATCCCCCCTTCCTTCATGTGGCGGACCAACAAATGTAAAATAACCAATAACCGCACGCAGCAAGTGTTCCATCACTCGACACACAAAATAATCAAAGTTTATCTACTCACCTGCTTCGCTTTCGTTACTAACTGCCTCCGGCAACTGATTCTTCACTCGTGCCACTTCCACGAAACTCCTGCTCAAACTCGGTCGCTGATTCACTCATTATTTCAGTCAAAACGCACGAAAAACTTGGAGATAAGGGACTGACAAGGCTTGCCCGTGCACAATGCATACCAGCAAGTCACGTGAACTGATCAATCCGGATGTTTAGTGGTGGTGGTATAACGGTTTTCATCTGAGCCACGATCGTGGCCCATCACACTCGGGCGGTAAAGCCACGATCGTGGCCCATCGCACTCAGCGGGTTAATGATGTGCTGTATCATGTCAAACTACAAGTTTCAGCAAGTTTGCCAGTTCTGTTAGATCAATTTTTTCATGGTTCTAAGTCCTAATGCATTTATAAACCTAATCACTGTCATACATCTCTAGCATCAGACTCGGAGTCAATTAGTTTGTATCACAGCAAAAACATTTGTTCTGCTGTTGACCTGCTATGTCTGTTTCATTGGATCAAAATGAAAATCAGTCTGCCTCAGGCACTTGGTCAGGGTTAGAAATTCTCAGATAATTTTTTGTTGCCATGGGATAAGTACTGCTGCCCCCCCCCCCCCCCCCCCCCCCCCCCCCCCCCCCCCCCCCCCCCCCACCCCCATGTCAAGGGACAGATCTATAAGTAATGATCAGATTTGATGAAAATGAGCTCAGAGAAAGGTAATTAAGAAAGCAGATCCATCGTTAACGTGCTGTTTAAGCACCATGATTGCACGATGCTGACAAGATGGTACTTTTTGACTCCATCAGGTGGCAGTCTGCTTGGGTTTCATTCTTAGAAAAACTGCAAGTGGTGGTGGATACAGTGGGTGTGAAGAAGGGAAGCACTCAGGAAAATCTGATCAGTCTGCAGTGCAGCCGACTATGCTGTCACTCTTTCTCTGACTGCTCAAAATATGTTGTTAGACGGATGAGAAAACATTTCAACTTTACATATCTGCTGATTTTTTTGTTCTTTTTTTCCCCCCAGAATAATGAGACTGTTGAGTATTTTTAGACCTGTTGATGTGTTCTAAGTTCTGTCAATAGAAATATACAGAGATAGTATTGTTGCCTGACAACAAATCACACAAAGTCTGTGGTCAGTTTCCCAATCTTCAACCCAGGTTGAAATGCATGATTTTGCTAAGCTTTGTGCACTCGGTGCCACACACACACACACACACACACAATATATACTTGCACATACGCAATGTTGGTCATGCCTTAAATGGGTTGTATTGCCATAGTATTTTATCAGTTGTATGGCAAGAAGTTTTTAAAATCAGGACAGTTGGACCTGTTGAGATCTTTTTGGGGTCCTAAATTACATATTAGCCTTCTACTAGTCCTAGGCTGGCAACAGCACTGAAAGCCTTTGCAGTACACTGGGTGTACTGAGTGCGTGTTCGGAGAATGAGTTGCACTACTCATATCAGATGAAAAAACTGAGCCAGAATCAGTTGTATGTGACGTTACATTGAGCCTGCATTGACTACACTAGCTGGCTAATTTGTATGCTTGAATAGGAAACGACATGACTTTATTGTCAGATTGTATGTTCATCATCTGCTGCATTGTGTTGCTGTATTGTGGTTAGTTGCTCTGTGTGTGTGTACGTGTGTGTACGTGTGTGTGTGTGTGTGTGTGTGTGTGTGTGTGTGTGCTTTTTGAAACATATTTTCATTACAATTGCATCAAAAGAACAAGGAATAGTGGGGGGGGGGGGGGGGGGGGGGGGGGGCGGTCAGTTACTTCACCAGTAATTTCACAAACCAGGCCCAGCACTGATTACCCTTCACTGTCACTCAACAACCAGTGTCAGAACCGGTCACAGAGAGAAAACAGGTGACCACAGATGTTATGGAATGGGGCTCCAGGATAGGCTTACATTTGGGTCTAGATCTACTAAACTTGATGGGAGACTTGATGAGATGTTGTACATTTTCCACACTGTCAAAGTCTTGTTTTGCTTGTTTGTTCCAAAGAGAAAAATATGTATTACTGATTTTTTTGTCAGTCCCATCCCACTCTCAACAGCAGGCCCAGATCTGAGACCACGAAACATTCAATGAAGTCTGACTGGCAGTGCTGTCTTTTTAGAGAGTGAAAAGCAGGCCTCTTTGAGCCAATGTCATTTCCAAAAGAGTATGAGGTAGGCTTAATATGATGTTCCATACTGATTTAAACTACCACTAACAAAACAGTTGATATGAAATTGATTTGACCATGATACACACGATACGGATTTTTTCATTCTTACACAACCTTGATTCTTTACTTATTTAGCTGCCAGTCCCCGCAAAATGAATTGGTTCCTAGGACCTGCATCTCAGTAAGATCTCTGTTCTACTTTTGCAAACAGTATTTGTAGCGATTACATTGAATTGTTAATGTAATCGCTGTTGTGCAGTTGTACTTGAAGACATGTTTGCATTTAAATGTACATACATCAGTATCCGACATCCAAGTTGACTGCATATAAATCTGTAGAACTCAGTAGAAGGTATACATGGCACAAATGGTGCACAACTTATTATACATTTATACACATATGTGCAGCAACATAAACATTTTTGTCTCTGACAGACTTTGCACACCAACTTGTATTCAAACATAACACATGTTCATACATGTGTACATGTAACTGCATACACTTGTGTCTCAAGCATACATCATACATGTATATGTCTTGGCACAGAACACAGTTAAAAAATGGAGAATCTATATCATGAAGTTATGCATCATATATTGAGTACCATCAATTTAATTTTGTTGGGGGGAAAAATGGTTGGTGTAGACTCCAGCCATTATGGAAGTGTGTCAGTTTATTACCTAGTTTAGCGCTGAATTCTTCAGTCTGGTGTCTTGTAGTACTTGTTTTTGAAAGACTGATTCATGTGGAATACAGTTTTCAATTTTACATGAGTAGATGAGCGTTTTGGCAAACATTATTTCTATAAAAACAGTTCTTGGGTGTTCACCAGCGTTAAACTAAATGGCATGAAAACTTGATTTTTATATAAACATACTCTAATCAATTTTAATGTTGTGGATTTAGCTGCAACTGTGAGCAAATGGCTGCATAATCAGAAGTTTCAGTCAAATTGTGCATAGAAGTACCCATTCATCATTCCATTCATTCTGGAAATTCACACATACAGAATTTGCTGCAGGGAAATATATATACCCAGTGTAGATGGTATCTGTATGTGTGGGGTCTGTTTCTAAAATATTTCAGAATGTTCCTTTTAATAAAAAAAATAAAAAATGAAGAAAAAATTTAATCTTTTCGTCAAAATTGCTGTGACAGTTTGGCATCTCTGAATATAAAGGAAGTCAGTGTACTGAATATAATATCAGAGTAAAGGATGCTTTCCACTTTAATCACAAGACTGCCGGACCCACTCATCAGCACAAGGCGTTCCCATATTGTCCAGCAGACTGTCTGCTGAACTTGGTCATCACTGATGCTTGCTGTTAGAAAGCTATTAATTGATCATTTGCGTTATGTGTGTGTGTTATGAGTTAATAGGTATGAGTTAGTTTTGGCCATTATGGACAGCTGTTTGAAGCTGGTGCTCTTTGTGGCACAGAGGTTTTTTTTATTATTTTCTTTTTTATGGCAAGAAGTGCCAATTTACTTTTGCCATATTTGTGATGAAATATGAGCAGATAAGCATTCTGACAGGATTTCAACAAAGACAGATGTGATGGTGATGAAAATTTAGAAGTGTTTGTTGGATGTGTGCGTTCAGTCTTTGTTGTTCAGGAATATTTGTAGCTTCTAGTCCAAGCCAAAACAAAAACAAAAAAAACTGTACCAGTGCACCAGTACCTTTTTTTAAAAAAAGCCTACTGTATCAGTGCGCCAGCTCTTTTTTTTTTTTTTTCTTAGTCTTTTTGTTTATACTTTTGTAATGATTATAGTGTACTTCTTGTCTGGTTTAAGGTTAGGTGTAGTAAGATCAGTTTCGTTTCAGAAATTGTATTAGGTCAGTAGTTTAGTGGCTCAATCCAAGCGATAAGAAACGTGCGCCTTACTCAACAATTCATGCCAGCTAGTCCACCCATATGCTTTGAATTCTTCTTAGCCTGTCTTGGATTGCCATGTATGCCTTTTCTGTTTGAGCCGACCATTGACAATAAGCTGAGTTGACCTGCATGTGCAAGATGCACAACAACACTTGCATCCATGGGTTCCAGGCTCAAGAAACCTTCCCTTTGTATGCGTTTGCTTTTCCCATTTTAGTTGCTCACATATACAGTTTCTTTTTCTTAATTTTTTTTTTTTTTTTATAGATCTCATGCATAATTCGAGCATATTGGAGAACAGTCATTCAGCAGGCATTGCAAATTCTGTGTAGCCTTTTATTTTTTAAGCTTGCATGTGCTCTGTTGTCGCATGCGCGTTGCCCTTTGGCATGTGCAGTCACTCATTTACATTCTGTCAGAATTTTTTAACCTGTGCTGTTCTGTGTAATTCACTCTCATGGGCTGGTAATGTGTACCATGATTTACCTCGGGCAGATTGATTGACCTAATGGCCAAGGGAAAGAGGATAGAGGCTGTTCTGTTGGTTTGTCTTGCACTTAACTTATTTAACACTGTGCCCGAGCATTGCTGGGGCAGCAGACCTGACATGCTCAAACCTGTATTACTCCCAAAATATGCAAGTTACAGTTAATCAGAATTGACACACCTAAAAATGAAAGATTTGTTCATGACATGTTATCGTTTTTGAGTCTTTGGACAAAAACTGAGTCTGTAATTTACATTCAAACACTGAATGATGTGAAAAATTAAATGAAATTTGAGTTTGCTAAAGAAGCGTAATTCCAGAGAAACATGATATGGAATATTATGGTGTTAAACAGTTCATTTCATTATAACAGCCCTCCGGGGTTGCAACCTTGCCGTGGTCGGAGGGCTTGCGTGTCCTGTGATCTTTTAGGCTTTGCTGACGGGGGCATCAAAACTCAGCTAGATGGTTAGTTGTTGTGAACACTGCTAGGCCCTGTATAGCCAAGTTGCTGACTGGCCAAGCATTACGTGGTAGGAATTGATGCCCCTGGTAGGGCCCTCCCATGTCAGAAAGGTTAGGAGTGAGGGCCCAGACAAATGTAACCCACCTTTTCCTATTCTGTCTTCTGCCTTTCTTAACGATCTATTCTTTCTTCGTCTCCCCTTCAAGCCTTCTGTTCCACACTCCTTTTCTCTCTGTGGTCTTCTTGAGGCCCACCGTGTTTGCCGTGCGGTTGCGTCCTGTGAGGGGGGAGAATAGGATCCTGGGGGGTTGAGACCGCTGATGTGACTGCGGTTCATCAAGTCAACACACCTCTTTGGCCTGGACTTCCTCTAGACAGGTGGTTGAAGTGGCCCACTTCGATCAAGCGCTGGTCGCGTGCATGCCCTAGCTCAGGCTAGAAGGCGGCGGTTTGGGGTCAAAGGGGTTTGGGAGCTTCTGTGGCAGGGACGCTTTCAGACCTGTGTATATCTCTTTTGAAATCCTGGTGCCCTGATATACTGGGATTCCGTATAAAATGGGCATCCCCCTTGTTGGGACTCGGTGGTGGGTGGGAATCAAGAGAGACGAATTTTAATGAATACAACATGGCAACTAAAACCAAAAAAAGATACAGGCGAGATTCGGAAACGGACACTGATACGGACTCTAAACGTGAGACAAGAAACCTTTCAGGATTCTGGCCCAGCTGGCTGATTGTTGAGGGAGCGGATGAAGATAGACCTCTGTCGGGCCTGAGTCCTTTTGCGATCGCGAAAGGAATCAATGGTCTCAGCGGCAAACCAAAGAGTGTCAAAAGACTGAGGAACGGGTCACTTCTGGTTGAGTGCCCTTCCAAGCTGCACTCCGAAAGCTTCTTAAGTCGACGACGTTGATTGATCGACCGATCAGGGTGTCTCCGCACAAAACTTTGAACTCTTCCAGGGGAGTAATCCGGTGCAGAGATCTGAGAGGAGTGTCGGAGGCAGAAATCAAGTCTGAACTGGCATCGCAAGGAGTGACCCACGTTCATCGTGTGCTTGTACGCAAAGGCAATGACAGAGTCCAACTGACACCCTCTTCTTGACCTTTTGCTCTACCTCTCTACCGGAGTCGATCACGGTGGGCTACCTGAGAGTCTCAGTGTCGCTCTACATCCCGTCCCCTCTACGCTGCTTCAAGTGCCAGAGGTTCGGCCATGTGAGAGACAGATGCACGGAAGAAGAGGTGTGTGGTACCTGCTGCCAGCCAGTCCACCAGGGTGTGTGTGACAGTCCACCACTCTGTGCCAACTGTGGAGGCAAGCACCCATCGTTATCAAAGACCTGCCCAAACTGGTTGAAGGAAAAGGAAATTCAGAGAATAAAGACTGAACAGAGAATCCCGTTTTTTGAGGCGAAAAGATTGTAATGAAAAGTCAACCGACTGCTGGGCTCTCGTTTGCAGCCGCAGTACGGAAGCCAACAACAGTCAGCATCGGCGTGCAGACGGTCGAATCCTCGTTTGCTGAGAGAGAGCCAGGAACCCAGTCTGTAGCCTCAGGCAAAAATACTGCACGCGACGAGCTCCAGCAGTCATCGCCTTCAGATACGACTCAGTCTTCAAAACCTACTCCTGCCCCCAAACCATTAGGGGGCAAAAGATCAACAGGCCCTTCAGGGCGGCAGAAAGTGGAAGTTATTGAACTACAAGACAAGACCACCCCCTCAAAATCCTCCAAAGGGCACCCTGCAGCTGTCAACAAGGGAGCTGGCGGTTTGGAGGAAAGACAAAATCGCCGCCTAAAAAGAAAGCAACTAATATTTTAACAGATCGAGAGAAAAAAGCGGAGAGAAACACCAACAAATTTGCAGCTCTCTCAGATCTAGGAGATGTCGACATGGAATGAAAGGAACTTGCTGGTGAATAGTTACAAGATTTTATTCGTCCTCTGCACCATGGATAGTAAAATAATCCATTGGAATATCCGTGGCCTAAATCAAATTTTGAGGAGCTGCAGCTTCTGTGTCAAACTAGGAAACCTTCCGTCGTGGCTCTTCAGGAAACTCAATTCAAAGCCAGAAGACCTTCACTTTTTCTGGCTTTAATGTTCTATCCAAACCTGCTCAACCCATCCACATTGGGACTGTCTGGTGGTGTTGCCCTTCTTTTACATAAAACTTTGCTGTTTAGTCCTGTCGCTCTGACTACCTCCCTTCGGGCTGTAGCTGCGAGAGTCACTCTCCCACAAGACTGTCACAATCTGCTCACTGTATCTGCCACCTTCTGTCCCGGTTTGTCGTCAGGACCTTGTCAGTCTGATCGGAGAACTTCCTCGACCTTTTTTGCTGTTGGGTGACTTTAATGGTCACAATCCTCTTTGGGGTAGTGTCAGTTCGTCATCCAGAGGTCTGCTTCTTGAGGATGTCCTTTCTGACTTTGATTTGTGTTGTCTGAACGATGGAGCTCCAACTTACCTCCACTCTTCCACAGGTTCACTTTCGTTTTTAGATTTGTCGATTTGTGACCCCTCGCTGGTCCTGGACTATGAGTGGTCTGTCCTGACGATCTGCACGGAAGTGACCATTTCCCTGTCCTTCTACAACCCGTAATAACTGAACACGTATCTGTCTCTCAACATCTCAATTATAAGAAAGCAAACTGGGATCTATTTGCAACCACTATTTCAAAAGAATTCCAAGACACTGATTTTCTTCAGAGTCCAGACCCAGCAGAATCTCTGACTAACACTGTGATCAACTGTGCTAAAACCTGTATTCCAGTGTCTTCCGACAAACTCCAAATGCCAAAAACACCCTGGTTCAATTCAGACTGCCAACAAATTTCAAAAGTTCGCAACGGGCTCAGCGTCGGGTATACCAACGACCTTCAGGTCCCAACGCTACAGCCCATCAGAAACTCCGTGCGAAATCGAGACACACTTTCAAAATCAGTAAACGTCAGTCTGGAGAAACTTCTGCTCCAGGCTGACATCTAAAACTTCCAAGAAAAAAGTTTGGAACATCATTAGAAAAATCAAAGGGAAGAACACCAACCCCTCCATTCATCACTTGAAACTTGCTGATGCTCTGATCACTGACAAACAAGCTGTTGCCAATCTGTTGGCCTCCACCATCCAACAGAACTCCTCATCTTCAAATAAATCTGCAGTCTTTTTTTTGAAAAAAAGAGATTAGAGAGAAATCTTCATACAATTTCACATCAGACAACTCTGAAACCTATAATCTTCCTTTTTCAATCGTTGAACTCAAATTAGCTTTACAAACCTGCACTGATTCTGCCCCTGGTCTGGATGACATTCATTATCAGGTTGTGAAACATTTTCCAGAAAGCTGTCTCCAGACTCTTCTCCAAGTCTATAACCATATCTGGGCCACAGGGTCCTTTCCGCCCTCCTGGCAGAAAGCCCTGATCATTCCCATTCCAAAGCCTGGAAAGGACCTTACCAACCCTTCCAACTATCGCCCAATCGCTCTGACCAGCTGCCTCTGTAAGCTGATGGAAAAATGGTCAACTCCCGTCTGATGTGGAAGCTGGAAACCGATGGTCTTTTTGGCCAGTGAACAGTGCGGTTTCCGGAAGTACCACTCGACGGTTGACCATCTAATCCGTCTGGAAACCACCATCCGCAATGCCTTTGTTAACAAGCAGCATGTGGTCGCTATCTTTTTCGACCTCGAAAAGGCGTACGACACCACGTGGAAAACAGGAGTCATCATGGACCTGCACAGACTTGGTTTTCGGGGTCACCTGCCTCTGTTCATTCAAAACTTTTTAGCCGATCGACAGTTCCAGGTGCGTGTTGGCACCACACTCTCTGACCCTCCATGGGCAGGAGTTGGTGTTCCTCAGGGGAGCATCCTTTCTCCCGCCCTTTTCAGCATTAAAATAAATGACATTGTCCAATCGGTAAGACTGGGCACCGAGTTCTCTCTGTTGTTGATGACTTTGCGCTGGGATGCAGTTGGAGCTTCTTACGACAGTGTACAGCGTCGACTCCAACTTTGCGTCAACAGAATCCAACAGTGGGCCGAGGAAAACGGGTTTAACCTTCTCCCGTACCAAAACTCAGTCAATTCATTTCCACAATTTTCGTCGATTCTTCGATGATCCTGAAATTCGTCTAGACAAGTCCACCATTCCAGTTGTAAAAGAAGCCAAATTCCTGGGAGTTTTTTTTTGACCAAAAACTCAACTTTCTCATCCACATCAAAAACCTCAAAACTTCTTGCCAGAAAGCTCTGAATATTCTGCGGGTCGTAGCACACACCGACTGGGGCGCTGATAAGAAAACTTTGCTGCACCTCTACGAGCCTTGGTCCGTTCCAAACTGGACTACGGTTGTGCCGTGTACGGCTCTGCAAGACCCTCTTACCTCAAACTCTTGGACCCTATCCACCATCAAGGGCTTCGTCTCTGTCTTGGAGCATTCCGCACCACCCCTGTGTACAGCCTGTACGCAGAGGCAGGTGAACTCTCACTGTCCAACCGCAGGCTGAAAATGTCTTTGAATTATTATATCCGACTGTTCTCAGAACCGCAGAATCCTGCCTTTGACTGTGTCTTTGACCCTCCGTTCCAAAGTAAATTTGAAAACAACCTGAAATGTATTCTGCTGTTTGGTCTTCGTATGCGGCCTCACGTGCGGAATGCAGGTCTAGACCTAGGAGTAGTATCCGATTTTTCCAAGTTTCCGGATCACCTCCGGGACCTTTTTCACACCAGAGATTCGTTTTGATCTTGCAGCTTTTCGCAAAGAGTCTACCAGCTCTCTGGCGTACAAAGCATTGTATGCTGACCTCTGTTCCAAATTCCCATCCTGTCAAAAAGTTTTCACTGACGGTTCCAAGTCTGAAGATGGAGTGGCCTGTGCAGCCTACTGCCTGGGGCTCCTTCTCAGATACTGTTGGAACATATTCATTCAGATGTTTCTGTCTATTCTGCTGAACTTACTGCTCTGGTTTTAGCTTTGAAGATAATCTCACAATCTTCGAAGAGGGACTTTCTGGTTCTGTCGGATTCGCTGTCAGCTTTGGAAGCCATAGCTGGCCGCAACCTTCAGCATCCAGAACTTTACATTTCTTTGAACTTTTTAGCACGTTGAAAGCGGACGTTACAACATTACTCTTGCTTGGTTCCTGGTCATGTTGGCATCGGTGGGAACGAAATGGTTGATCGTTTAGCCAAGAACGCCACAAGAGAGAAACTGTCCAACATTTATGTCCCCTGCTCAGATGTGAAACCCAAAATTAACGATTATGTGAGAGACCTCTGGCAGGAGGATTGGAGCACACAGACGACTAACAAACTCTTTCAGATCTGTCCAAACCTTAAGGACTTCCTCCTATCTACGTCGGGTGGTCGTAAAGAGGAAACGGTTCTGTGCCGGCTGCACACCGGCCATTTGTATTTACCCATGCTTACCTTTTAAAGAGTGAAGAAGCTCCGTGGTGCATTCCATGTCATGCGCCACTCACAATGAAACATGTTCTTTTAGAGTGTTGGGACTTGCACGATGTGAGATACAAACATTTTACAGCGGAGTCCATGAAGATCCTGTTCAGGGATGTCCCGCCTGATGTGATCCTTGAGTTTTTGAGAGAGATTAACATTTTTCATCTGATTTAAGATTTTACGGCAGAAAGATTTTTAACAAAGTTTCTGGGGCGTTTGTCGACGATGTGTGAAAGTTGGGTTTTTTTTTTTTTTTTTTTTAAACGACTGGTGAGTTGATTTTAACGTGGTGACAGCCCTGATGTGGCCCTTGCGGTCGGCTGGGGTATAAGCAACATTATCTTATCTTATCTCATTATAACAGTGTAGAAGTTTCACATCCTGCTAGTATTTTTTGCACAGGTATTCGGACTTGAAATGAAGCACCCTGTCTGTTTGCGTAATAACGGAACACTGTTTTTGTTTATCAGAGCATGAGAAGTCGGACCCGCACAATCATATCACATGAAATTGTAATATTCTGTTGTAATCAGTCACTTGGTCATAATATATATATATTTTTGGTAGCCTCGTGACAAAAAAATCTTTGAGGTAATAGAGTGCAAGTGAAGTAGCTCCTCTGTTTTTTATTGTTTTTTTGTTGTTTGTTCTTATTTTCTTTTTTTTTTGTTGCCTTTTGACAAAAGAGTTTTTGAGATGATAGAGTTCAAGTGAAGCATCTCCTCCCTTCAAGTAGATCAAACCGAACTGATCAGAGGAGACTGCTCAGGGTTGGAAGGGTTAGTTAAAGCTGCAGTATCTTCTGCCAGATGGAAAAAGTTGTAACAGATGGTTGGCAGGATGTGGGTGGGTTATCTATACAAAATGGATCTTGCTTTGCGTCTTGTGGATACTGTCAAGAGGTAGTAGGTTTTTGCCTACTAATCATCACCATCTATTGCAGGACCGAATTAGTTTCTTGAGAAAAAGGAGCGTGCGTAAGATAAGATAGATAATGTTGCTTATAGCCCAGCCGACCAAGGAGTGTGTGTGTGTGTGTGTGTGTGTGTGTGTGTGTGTGTGTGTCGTGTGTGTGTTTGTATGTGTGTGTGTGCTGGAACACCTCCTTTCCATCCCTTAACCTCTCTCTTGTTAGTATCATTTCAAATAAATGCGTGGGATAAAATTTTGAGAATTCTGCAGAATTAACAATGAATGGCCATTGAAAATAAAGATTTTGTTGATTTGTTGTGTTGCAGCACTTCCAGAACAATGCAACTCACGTTGTTTGTGGGAAACTCAGCCGATCAGAAAAATTCCTGGGAGCATTGGCTTTGGGTAAGTATCTAATCCACAAAGTCGAGGCAGATGCAGATTTTCATGCGTACATACACACACATATCCACACACATGCACTCACATGCCTGCACCAGCCCTGATATGGCCCTTTGCGGTCGGCTGGGCTATAAGCAACATTATCTTATCTTATCTTACATGCCTGCATGTGCACATCCACATGCAAAGATGGATGCGCCCACTCTCTCTCTCTCTCTCTCACACACACACACACACACACACACACACACACACACACACACTGACACAGTCACACATACACGCACCCACTCGCACACACATACACACACACACACACACACACTGACACCAAGTCACACATGTATACACACAAACACATAGCACCGCAGGCACACACACACACACACTAGGTAGGTCCAGCCTAACAGTACCCCACGGCAAACAGGCAGCAGAACAGAAAAACTGCCAATTTCAACTGTGCATACTCCTCAACTACTCAACACTGCAAAAAAAAAAATATCTCCCATCAAAAATGAACCTCAAAACATGAAGTCTGTTGTTTTTTATGGTATGAAAGAATGTGCTTTTATTGTAACGACTGAACACACAAACCAAACACCGCGTCGGCGACCTTGTGCAACGATTCACGCCGCGGGCTATCCGTGACCCGCAAACAAAAACATCCGGAAAAGTGTTGGGAAACTTGACAAACTATATGCACAGCGACGATGTTTGGTACCATATGAAACAGAAAGCCTGCAGAATCGAATGGTATAAATTTCGTCATAGTTCCTTCTTATTAAGTGCCGTAAATTTTGTGCCGAAAGACTAGCATAAACTTCAGAAGCATGGCAATATCGGTAATTCGAACGAAACATGTTAAAGGACCACTCGTTTTGTAAAAAAATCGATGCTCTTTTCGTTCGTGTATAAAAGGATGCACAGCTGCTGTGTGTTAAGTTCCGGCCAGGATAAAGAGAGAACCCCGTAGTCCAATGGGCATTCAGCTTTCCGACAACGGGGGGTACGAAGCCGACACAGTTTGAGTCGAGTGGCGATTTTGAAACCGATGGATCTCAACAGTCTTAAAGTGTAACTCACCCCCCTTTTTCTTTAAAAAAACGTGTAGCGGGTTCTAAGACATTTCCATGGATGTAACTTTCGGGGTGCACAGAAACTTGTGTGTCACACAATATCTTCGCAAGAGTCTACTTTCGCTTTTCCGAGCAAGCAAACGCGCGGAAAAACCGAAGTTACTAAAATAGAGGCAGTGGACGTCAAAGGGAAAGAGAATTGCCCTGCACTGCCTGTGCCTTGATACTGACACCGGCAAGATGATGGGTCTCTACTGTTTCATGTTCGGTTGCAATACCAATTCTATGTAAAAAGTGGAATCACACACATGGCTTTCCAACTGAACTCATTTTCGACGATCGTAGGTTTCTTTTGAAGTTATCTCGAAAGAATTTCGACGGTCCGAAGAAAAACGACGTGATCTGTGGCTTGCACTTCAAGACCACGATTTTGAAGACGAGTACCGGCGCCCCTTTTTTGAAAAGGGAGCTTGGTTTTCCGACCCAAGCGCGGGCTGAAAAAAGATGCCATCCTACTCTTACTCACAGCCCAAATGCGCGGCTGCATGAAAAAAAAGATGCTGCGACAAGACACTGAGATGCCACCAGGATCAACATGGACAGAAAGGCCGGGATAAGAAACGTGAAGAAACGCAAGGTAATCTAACTTTTGATCTTTGCATTCTGATCGACGTGGCGACCTTTACAAGCCCCGCACTTACGTCATCGCACATATCGCTTTCATTTTTGGGTTTTGTTTATGGTTGTGTATGTGTTGTGTGTGTGTGTGTGTTGTGTGTGTGTGTGGTAGAGTATATTACACACACACACACACCCCACACACACACACACACACACAAAACACACACACACACACACACACAATATTTGTGGCACTTAGAATCTGGATACTTTTTTTTTTTTTACTCTTTACAGAATTTCCACAAGGTAAATGTTGGGGAAAAAACTGCAAATGATTTGAACATGAGCATAAAATATTTTCACATTTTGTTTGCACCAAAATACATGGTGGTGAGCAGTTGTAAGCTATTGAGGGGTTTGTTGAGAATATTTTTTGTCAATTTTTTTTTTTAAAAAATGGTAAACAGCATATACTTTAAAAAAAAAAAAAATTTTTGGGAATGAAACCGTATATTCAGACTGATCATTTGGACCAAAATTTCTTTTGCCTAGCAAAGTTATTGCTTTTAAATGTAAAAGACAGAATGTACAACCAAATTACCTAAACTTTGATGGCTTTTGTTAAAAATCCAGACACAGAAGGGGCCCATATAATCTTAATAATGCATAATTGTAAATGGGGAGGGCACACAATTTGATCAAGATTGTTTTCTCTTACAGTTGATACTGGTTGTGTGGATCACAGGCGACAGAAAAATGTACAGGGAGACTGACATTTCAACTATGTGTAATTTGTTTTTGCTGCTGCTTTTGAATGATTTATTTTAGGACAGTAATATCATATTCATGTGTACCTGGGGGGGTGGGGGTGTATGGGGGATAGAGAATGGGGAACGATACTTGTCGTGTGTGTATGTATGTGTGTGTGTGTGTGGGGGTGTGTGTGTGTGTGTGTGTGTTTGATTGTTGCTTGTGATTAATTATGTATGTAGGGAGTTATGCATTTGTGTCTATTCTCTGTAGTAATATACTTGCATTTCTATGTTTACATTTTATATGTGTGTACTAAGTGTGCGAAAAAACGTAAACACAGAGTGATTAAAAAGAAATTCTTTGCATATTTATTTTGCATTCCTCATCTTTTAAACGTCAGAGCATCGTGGACATGAAACGGGCAAAGTTTGATGTACAAGAGCGGGGAAATGGAAGAGCCTGGTGACTCCGATGTGCACGGGGAGGATGTGCCAGACACAGCCCATGCAGAACATGGGAGTGTTGGCTGCATGTCCTCCTCCACTTCTGCACAGTTGACAGGCTGCTGCATCCCAACAACAGTCCACTGATGTCACGCACCGAGGTGTTTCGGGCCAACATGAAAACCTTACAAATTGCAGCAAAGGTGAGTTGTTTTTCCCAAAAAACAGGAAACCGTTTAAACCATGTGTGGGTTGTGTGTTTTGTGTGTGTGTGTGTGTGTGTTTTGTTTTATGGAGGAAGAGGGCTAGCAAGGTGTTTCACATGATTTAAATGCAGATAGGGGAAAATGTTGACTACCTGACAGGAGGGTGAAGAGGGCTCACAGAAGCATTTCAGACAACTATACTTAACACAAGCATCCCTCCTTGTCACAAGTGCTATGACTACTACAGGGATACCGCTTGACACGCTCAAAAAAACGGGTTGATCATGAGTCAACGTGAAACTGCAGCCAGCAGTCACTTAGTACTTGCACTCACACTAATTCAACCTGGATGTGTAAACTGATGTAGAGTACTAAAGAAATTAATTATATAGATATCATATGGCTGTAGCAACTGTTTTCTTTCCTGTGCCAAAGTGAGAGTGCTATGTATTTCTTTTGCTTCAGACAATAGCAACTGACCCCAAAAGTACGCTCATTCATTGTGATGTGTAGTTAAAAATGTGGGTTGCCAAATGTCAGAGTGTTTAGCCCCATATGTTTTTGTTTTCAGGGATTTGGTGAAGCCCAATGTAGTGGACACTGTTATGTATCTTTATCTAGCTTGGATGACACCCGACTACAGCATAATCACTTTATTCAGCCTGTATCTCGCCATCTTGCTTCCCGGGAAGCCCCCATTCCGGAATCTTCTACAACATTCATTCTTACCGAAATCATGCACAATCATGATATGACATTTTCCCCTTGTTGAAAAATATGCTCTCAACATTAACTACAACACTTGAAACCTAACTAATACTCAACCTTCTACATTCAAAAAATGGTGTTCTTTTAACATTACTTCTGTATACTTTTTTCCATATAACCTTTAATTTAACTGTATATACAGTCTACTAATACTGTGCACTAGAATACTTTTCTTTTGTTTCTGTGTCCCTTTTCTTTTTTTCTTTTTTTTTTTTCAAAACCACTTTGCAACCTAACATAAAACGTTCACTTGCATGTATTGTCTCATCACATCGCATAGATTAGGAAACCACAAAAAAATTTTCTAACAACCTACTTCAAATAATCAACATAACATTATCATGACACCCATTCGGTTAAAAATCAAATACACAGAAAAACACAGAAATGCACCTTTTTAACAAACATCATATCACTATCTGGCGTCTGAGGTTCCCCCGCCCGGAAAAGTCTGTATAGTATGAATATGACTTCCCAGAAAACTCTCAGCGCCATCCAGAGATCTGATCCTGAAACTGGTGATGGTAGGAAATTTTCGTTCTAGAACACATCAAAAATAAATGGCTTGTAGCCCACTGAAAACATATCGCTTATGAAATGACACATGAACTATAAAATATCAATTGTCATTGAGGTTAATCCAAAAAATGCAGTGGCAGATTTTCTGCAATGACTCCTTGAAGTAAACTTGGTTGGAACCCACATTATGCAAGAAACGAAAAAAAAAATTAGCTCTTGACTTAGCACAAAATGTAACAGAGAACCGCACCCAGTTTATTCAACTAGGTACTTCAAACGGAACACTGTGAGAAACAAAATTTCTTTGACTCACCGACGTTCTTTACCCCATTTGTATGCATACGAAAGAACACACACACACAACAAAAAAAAAATTGCAGAGTGCTAACCAGACACGGGCAACTCACACTCTGAGAAAATAAAATTTGAAAATCCACACTTTTTTTTTTCCGAATCACGTAAAAAAAATTGCAGAGTGCTAACCAGACACGGGCAACTCACACTCTGAAAAATAACACTTTTCTTAAAGAAAAAAAAAAAATCAAAACCCACTTCCTGCGCTCAAAGTACAGCTCTTCTGGTGGTCTTTGGTTAGGAACCACCGCTTTGCATAGTCTTGAAGATGGTCAGGCGGCTTGCGTGATCTTCCTGACCGTCGTACAGCCCCATCTGGAGGTCTGGGGCATGGTCGTGGCATCTGGAGCAGGAGACGTCACATCTGCCGGAGGGGGTTGGTCTTCCTGTGACCTGTTTTCCTCCCCAGGTATTCTTCACGTGCGATAAATTTTGGGCTGAGCTGAAACCATTCGGGGTCTGCACCGGATCTTGCTCCCTGCTCTCCGCGATCACCTCGCCTGGTTCTGGATGAATGGTGTGTCCAGCTTCCTGATGTCTCCCGTCGCAACAACACTGTGTCCCCCGGAAGAATGTCACTCTCCTTTGCTCCTCTCTTGGCGTCTGCGTACAGCTTTGAGAGTCCTTTCTTCTCAGCGTCCCGGTCTCTCACTTCTTGGTCCCAGTTGGGGAACACTTCAGCTGTGGCAAACTTTGTTCGGAACTGTCGATTGAACACAACTCTGCAGGACTGCGGGCCCGTCGTTGGGTTGGTGTTGCCACGGTAGGCAGCGATGTACGTCGCACTTCATCTTGCCAGCTCTTTTTTGCTGCCTGGGCGATCCTCATTCTCTTCAGGAGTGACTGGTTCTGGCGTTCCACTTCTCCGTTGCCTGGGGCCATCTTGGTGTTCACCTTGATAGTTCGCCCCAATATCCTTCATGTACCTGCAAACGTCTCTGAAATGAACTGTGGCCCATTGTCAGAATGGATCGTGAGGGGTAGGCCGTGTCTGGCAAATATGGTCTTCAGCACCTCCAATGTTTTCTCAGCTGTTGTGGACATCCATGATGGCTCTCATAGTCCGACTGTAATAGTCAATGACTACTAAAACTGATGTCCTGAAGGCAGTGGTCCCAGAAAGTCTATCGCAATTCCTCCCACGTCCTGATGGGAGTTTGCTGCTTTTCACTGGCTCTGGTGGGTTGGGTCGGCTGACCAGCTGGCAACCATGGCAGGATTGCAGTACTTTTCAGTTTCTTTCTCCATCCCGGCCACCCACACCTTTGTCCCCCAGGGTTTTGCTTCTTCCCACAAATTTCCCAATGACCTTCATGTGCCAAGGCCATCACTCTTGGTCCAGCCTCTTCGGGGCGACGATACGGGATCCTCTCAGCACAATTTCCCCAAAGGTACACATCTCGGGCTCACAGCAAACATACAGCTTGTCACAATTCTGCCATTGTCCCGACTCAATGCACTGTCTCACCATTTTTCAAATTCGTCGTCTTCGCTTGCTGCCTGCTCCATCTCTTCAGCTTGTCACTGCATTTGGCGTGGCGTTAGCAAACAACAAAGCGCACATGTGTCTCTGCTTCTTCAGCCAGCTCTGACTCACATGTGATGCGGTAGTCTGCAGCAGCTGGAGAGAGAGTCTGCGATATTTTCTTTCCCCCCGGGAAAGTAGACCACGTTGAATGAGTAGCCTGTAGTCGGAGGACCCACCGCTCAATGCGCGCACTGGCTTCGAGCGAGGTCCGTAATGGTCTGGAGTGGTTTTTTGGTCAGTGAGAATGTCGAACTTCAGTCCGTAGATATATGGATGAAATTCTCACACGCCCACACGATGGCGAGGGCCCCTTCTCAGTCTGTGAGTATCGTCTCTCCACATCGGTCAGGCTCCGACTGCATAGCTGATCACACGGGCCCCTCGCAAAGCTTCTGCACGAGGATGCCAGCCACTCCAACTGGGGATGCGTCAGTGAATGATCTGCGTCTTCGCCTTCAGGTCGTAGTACCCCAGGGGGTGGGCACTGGCCAACGCGTCTTTTATGACTGGAATGACGCCTTCTGTTCCCGGCCAAAAAAACGAATGGTTGATTCTTTCTGTCAGTCGTCGCAGTGGGTCTGTCACTGTTGCGAAGTTGGGTTTTGAAGCGTGCGCAGAAATTCACCAATCCCAGGAAGCTCCGACCTCACTGACCCTCTCAGGTTCACGTGCTTCCTTCACCGCCTCCACCTTTGAGTCAGTTGGGTTGATGCCGTTGGTTGTCAGTCGGTGCCCCATGAACTCGATTTCTGTTTTCCTCATCTGGCACTTTTCTCGTTCAGCGTCAGGCCTGCATCCTGGAGGCGTTTCAGCACCTGAGGAGCCTCTCATCATGCTGTTTTTTTGTCCCCCCCGTGCACGATGATGTCATCCGAGAGATTGGCGACACCCGGGATGCCCTGCAGCACTCGCTGAATCTCGTGCTGGTAGTTTTTAGGCGCTGCATTGATCCCCATCACAAGACGCTTGTATCTGAACAGCCCACAATGCGTCACGAACGTGGTGATGTCCCTGAATCTGGATGCAGTTCTATTGGTGGTATCCCAACTTCAAGTCCAGTTTTGAGAACAGCCTGCTTTCTGACATGTCCTGTAGCAGCTCCATCAACCGTAGGAATCGGGTGGCGCTCTCGAACGACTGCCTCAAATTTACCCGGCGCATGTCGACTGTCACGCGAATGTCATTGTTGGGTTTGGGGACTATGACAATCGGGGTAACCCATGGAGTCGTTTCTCAACAGCCTCGATGATGTCCTTTTCCTCCAGCTCCTTGATCTTTGCTTTGACCTTCTCTCGCAGACCAAACGGTGTTTTGTCGTACTGGCTGTGCAACGGCTTGATCTTGGGATCCACAGTGAGCTTCACTTGTCGGTCTTTCCCGCTTTCCGAATCCTGAGAACAACGGCTTGAACTGTGCGAATTTTCTTCTCCTTCCTCTTCTACCGACACCGCTCTGAGCTTTCTCCTGAATTCACGTCGAGTCCTATCTTTAAAACTTCCAGGGCTCTGGCTGTGTCCTGCTGAGCAAGGGTTCACCACTCTGTTTAATCACGATGAACTTCGCCTTGGTGCTATGCCCCCCCAGCTTTGTTATTGCTGTGAATCACCGATCACTGACAGGATTCCTCACATCCGTATGGGTACAGCTTTTTCTTTCTCCGAGTAGCTCGTCTGGTCGATGCATGGTTTTCCTTATCTTGAGGCTTTTCCATAAGGTCTCATCAATGATGTTTTACATCACTTCCCAGAGTCCACACTATGTCTAAATTTCCACGCCTCCCACGTTGAAACCCGGGATCCATGGGTTTTAAAATTTCTGTCGTGGGGTCTTATTCATGAAAACGTATATCTTCGCCGCTTTCCGACTTCCATCTGTTTCATAGAATAACTTTTCCCCAGTCTCGTTCAGATTTCATTTTAGAAGATTTATGATTTTTGTCTAGAAGAAAATTACGAATAAAGATTAAAATTTGGCAACTGTAACTTCGACGGGAATAACTCGGTTTCAGACCTCAAATGAAAATTGAAAGTAGCAGATGTAAATTTATTTAATTTTTCACTAATTGCAGTGCTGTTTACCAAAATGAATCAATAATTAATTAAATCAAATTGATAAATAAATGAATAAAAGGAAAATTTTTAAAAAAAAAAAAAAAGTAAATCAAAAATAGACTCATTAACTAAAATTTTGAGAATGTTACTTAAGCTGCAAATATGATTGGGGGCTATGAACTAAAAGGACCAAGAAAATCTGAATTTTGGGAAACTTGGGCATGTATTATAAAGTACTAGCTGATGTGTGTGTGTGTGTGTGTGGTGTTGTGTTGTGTAGCTGAAGCATTCACTTAAAGTCCCTTTTTGAAAAATTTAGGCAATGTGTGTTTTACTGTTGAATCATATATCCATTAAAATTTTAGAACTTGGTATAAAAAAAACATGTTCTTCAAAATTATCATGCACTTTCATTCACAGTCCTCTGAATTCAAACATTTCCCTTTTCATCATCGATAGATCAAAAAAAATGTCCAGTTATTAACTGTGCTCAATTTAAAATTGTGTGTGTGTGTGTGTGTGTGTGTGTGTGTGTGTGTGCGTGTGTGTGCACATCACATGTGCATACATGTGTGTGTGTGTGTGTGTGTGTGTGTGTGTGTGTAATAAATTTCAGAAGATGAAACCCTACCAGCTGCTTGCTGAGAGAATTGGTCCAAAAAGAAGAAACCACAAGAGCCAAAATAATTCAGCACTTTTGGAACATGAAATGAATATTTGTCATCATCTTCAGATGATGAATCAGACTGGAATTTCCATTCAAATTTTCTTTAGGCCAGGGACAGTCAGTACAGTTTCTATGAGAAGCATTTTACATTGGTCAAGTACTAGACATTGTTAGACCAGACCTTCTTGTATTTCCTTCATGGACCAGAAGGAACAGAAACCTAAACAGATGGCCGTTGTCAGACTCCATTGGGGGAAATTGCAAGTTAAAAATGTCTTTATTCAGACTTCCCATTTTACCAAAGAACAGAGTTTGGAGCATTGAAATTTACCCAGTGGGGAACCCTGAACAGAAGATACAACAGTATGTTAAAAAGTAAATGTTAATTTTGGGGCACAAAATGGAGATGGCCAGTTTTGCCGTGATGGTGAGCTGACTGAAAAACAAGGACATGGAAAAGGGTGATTTTTCTGGTATTTGAAGTTTTAAGACAGTTGTGATTTGCTGTTCCATTTGGACATATATTTTGTGTGTTATTTGGGGCCATATTTGCTTGGTGAAATTCTTGAGCATTTGATTCTGTCCCCGTGATAATGACAGAATATATGTGGAATGTGGGTGATTTTGTTTACTTTGATGTATTTTGTACATAAAGGTGAAGGTTTTAAACTCATGGATGTTTTTACCTTTAGATTCCTTCTTCAAGCTGATTATTTTGATAACTCTACTTTGTCTGTAGCATGTGTCATTCCCGAGTTTTTGGGTCATTTAAGTAAAGGTACCCTTTTGTTTGCCACTAAATGACACGTTGACAAATTAGCATTTTTAGTCATTTTTGAAGAGGCACAGCTAAAAAATTAATAATCACTGAGCTCTGGAAAAAATAGGGTCATGTGTACCATCACCCAAAAACTAACTCTGCCAATCTGAGAGCATATTGGTGAAAGTTCAAAGATATGAGGGTCCAAACATGGCCCTCTGGCCAAAACGTGAAAAACGCCATTTTTTAACCAAATTTTAAAGCTCAATATCTCAAAACTATTAAACCCATGGCCTTGAAATTTTGCATGTATATCACTTTTAATGGGGTCTTTTGAAAAATGCAAAAACATTCCATATTTTTTCAAGTTTAAAAAATGGCTGGACCTACCTACACACACACTCTCTCTCTCTCTCTCTCTCTCTAACACACACACACACACACACACACACACACACACACACACACACACACACACACACACACAGACACACAAACTACGTACAAAGTTTAGGACAGTAGAATGGGTGGGAGTTATTCAGTATAAATACAGAAACCATTATTGTAATAATCTTTTGAAATCTGTCAACGTGTTAGCAACAGCGATTCAGAAGCACACATCCTCACTCCCAATTGCTTTTCTGTATTTAAATCAGCACCACAATATGTGATTGATGCTGTTCTAGATGAGCAAATTAGAATTGATGAGTTTTTGCTGAAACAGCATGCAGATTTCTTTTGTAATACAGTTCCCCCTCCTCCCCCACGGAAAGTGAGCTCTTTCCAATTTACTATGTCCAGCTTCTGCTGAATGAGCTTCAGCCAATGTCCTGTAGTGGTAGTAGTGGGCCTGTTCACCCCTTCAGATATAATGCAATATGGCAAGTTGAAAACTATAAGCTGAAGATGAAAAGTATACTCTCCGAGGATACATCACGAAACATCATGGTCCCAATACGCTCAAAACAGTTCAACAGATTCACATGTAAATTCTTTTTGTGACCTTCGTCCTGTCATCCATCTTGGATTGAAACAGCAGTGAGGCTACCAAAATCACTAGTTGATTATTCCCCTTTGCACAGTGCTGTTCAGCAACAAAATTGCCCCCCCCCCCCCCCCCCCCCCCCCCCGAGATACACAAGTACAGTGCTATTACAAGCACTTTTAACCACAGTTGGAGCCCATTGTATCAAATGATCACATGTTTCTCAGAATGTCAGTAAGACCATGAAAGAAGCTCTTTCATAAAAGTTGTATAGGTTATATCTAAGTCAGAATGTTGTAGAAGAAAAAGAAAGCAACAAAAAAACAACAGGTGTAACTGTGGAATGAAGCCATCAGAAGTATGATTTATTATGCTCAGAGTGGATGGTAAACAAGTCGGTAAATAATTCACTTAATGGAGGGCCTTATCTGGTCCCCCACCATTTACTTTGAGGTTTCAGTGCTGCGGAAAATGTTGGCTTCCACCCATGTGTTGAATTAGGACAACCAACATAATGAAGGGAGAATTTTTCCATTTGTCTTCATGACTTAAATGTCCCAGACAGTTGGAATTTGGGTGGGTCAGTATTTCAAGCTCAGCGACTGATTCTTTTAAAATCCAACTGATGATTGGTTTCAGCAGACCGAATTGTTTCGTTATTTCTGTATTAATGCCATGTCTTTTTTTCTTCGTTGAATTTCTTCCTTTTTTTTTTTTTTTTTTTTTTTTTTTTTTTGTTACTTTCACACTATGAATGACCGAAAGTACTTAAAGTTAAGAAATATTTTTCTGGTGTCTCTTTCTTTCAGGTAGATTGGTATCATAACAGATGCTAAAGCACAGTTTGCCAAAAGAAGGGAAAAAAACACTGAATGATCAAAGGCGCAAGTAATGTCTTGTGAAGTGTGTCGAGATGGGGTAAATAAAATGACATGTGAGAGGCAAGAGGATCACAGCATATGCATTCGCCTGAAGTGTGCTTTTTCTTTTTCTTTTTCTTTTTTTTGAACAGTGCACAAAACCAGATATCAGAGAAGCTAATGTTCACAGCAAAATCCAGCAGACAGTCACTGAAGTGACAATGTACAGAAACTGAATGTGTCAGTGACTGAATGCACAGTCCGAAGCGCTGTAAATTGCTCAACTGCTTCTGTGCTTGCTGTGATTCTTGCAGTTTGAATGTTTTAAGATCAGCATTTCATCCTCACTGACTACTTTTAAGATTGCCTAGAATTGTTTTTTTCTGAGTGGGTAATCGCCTTCAGTGGTAGAAGCTATGTGTGCAGTCTTCAAAACCCAACAACAGTAATTACAGAACCCAGCATAGTAGCGTTTTGAAAGGAATAATCATAATGACAAACAACTGTAACATTAACTCAACAGGTTTTGAGTTTTTCACCTTTTTTTTTTTTAATCATAACTATGCAACAATATTAAGATTTTTCATACAATTCTTTTTCTTGGTAAATGCATTTGTGTAGGTTTGTTTTTAGTAAACTATTCCATTATCAACAACAACAAAAATTTAGATGTGATAATTTCCACATAAAACTGTGATCACCTGTAATCAAAAATCAAGGGGAAAAACTGCAGGGAGTGAAGGCTTCTTAAGCTTATGTTCTTAAAAAGAGGATGTGTTTTATGTAAAAAATGTGAGAAAGCTTGACTTTTCATCGCAATAATATTTTGGAATAGTTTGCATATCTAGGACTAAAGAAAATGATTCCTCAAAATATGAAAGTTTGTGTTAAATCATATTAATCATTGAGTTTTTATGAGGGAAGAAAGGTGGCCTTTGACCAGTTTTAGTCAGGAGAGGAAAGAAAACTGGCTAGCTGTTAATGTTCTTGGCAGGCTCATGTAAACTGGACTCGAGTGTATCTAGATCAAGTAGCAGTGCAGTTCCAACAGTGATGACTTGAGTGTTTGTAAGATCAGTGTGGTTGCAGGCAGGTGGGTAGTGCGTCCAGAGTACATCACTGCCTCCCTGCAGGCTGGCAAATGGCTGGACGAAGCGGAGTACGAGTGGAGCAGCCTCACTGTGGAAGGACACGACCGAAAGTTGGCCATTGCCGCCAAGCAGAATCGATGGAGAGTGTCCATGAGCACAGAAAAGATCTTCATGGACTGGCATGTGGCTGTGGTGATGAGCGACCAGCAGCGACAGGCAGTGTACAAGAGGTGGGTGGTATTATATGGATGGACATTGAAGACATGGGGCAAGTGTAGGGTGGAGAAGGACTGTCTCGTCACAAAGGAGAAAGTGCATAATTACAGCCTTTTACTTGACACGGCCTACAGCCATACAGGTACAAAATGACCACATGTTTATGTGAACACCTGTAATTGTCCATATGAAGGGTTGAAATGAGTTTTGTGCCCGTTTCTGCCCCTTTTTTTTTCATGCAGATCAGCAGGAACAAAATGTGCTTACCAATAGCCTTCCAGCTTCTCATTTTGTTTCCCCCCCCCCCCCCCCCCCCCCCTTCCTCCCCCCTCCCTCCTTTGGTCTTTAACACTTTACCGCTTGTATTTTCAGCACCATTGTTTGGTTGAATTGATAGTCATTGAAATTATGTTTATTTAGCTTCAGACTGATTTGTACCCTTTTTGAGGGTTTGCGCGGTCTTTGAAGGTCTGTGAGAAATGTAGTGTTGTTTTCATCTCTCTGAGAAATGACTGTGATCTGTAGAAATCCGAAAAGGGTTTGTGAGATAGGATGCTGAAAAGTCTGTTTGAACTGTTCCCAGAAAGTATGGTCATGTGTCTAACAAAAAGTACAGGCCCATGGTTGTGATGCGTTCACGCGATATTTTACATGTCTCGGAATGTAAGTCTGTGAGTATTGCAGATTTGCTGTCCCTTAACAACATCCGGATGTTTTGATCCATCACCCAGCAGTGTGACAGTGATTGTTTTGCTAAAGGTTAAGAGGTTAGTTGTTGCTTCAGTGACTAGTGTCAGAATGTAAGGATTGCTACAAAAGCATCAGACTGACAAGCGCAAGTGTCTGTAGGCTGTGCAAGCAGTTGATTACTTACACAGTTTTAGCAAGAGATCTTTGAAAATGAGATAAAACTGTCTTTGGAAAGTTTGTGAAAGTTTGTGAATTTTGAAATGAAAAGTCTGTACAAATTCTGTGTTAGGATATTGTGTTGTCTTGCCTGGCCCTCCACCTTGCTGAAATAAGTCTTGAATTTTTCCTTTGTTTTTTTTGTTTTGTTTTGTTAGATGTTTTCTGTTTGTTTTTGTATTGGTTTGGTTGTGTTGCTGTTGTTGTTGTTGTTGTTGTTGTTTTAGCTGTCAGGCAGATGTTTGTCGGATGCAGCGGCCTTGCATCTGTTCTTCTGAATTCCAGACTTTGCGTGCAAAGTATAAAGTAGTAAAAGTTGTTGTGATCTTTTGTGAGCTAAAAGGAAATTTGAGACTATGAAACTCTAAGTAAACTCTCGTTTACAGGTTACTGGTGTGTGGTGGAGCCAAAGTCATGGATTTGAAGCTGCCAGCAAAGAACCCGGTGAAGTGCAGTGAATACCTGACTTCCTGTTCTCAGACAGCACCATGGTGCCACTCGCACAGTCCCTGCAGAACAATGGGGTTCTGTGCCTGAACGCAGACTACATCAGTGATTGCATCATCTTGGTGAGGTTTGATTCTGTGTTGTTAGTCACACCTTTACTGCATAGCTGGATCAGCTTTTCGTTTCTAGGACATGAAAATACAATACCAGCCCTCTTTGCCATATCCTGCTATCAGATGATAAGGTCAGTACAGCTCTTGACAGTGTGGAACTAAGAAAAGACCATATGGGCGGGGCCGACCGGGCTGTGGCTGTGGACGGGGTGTCGGAATGAGCAGCGTGGGTGCACTGCCTCTGAGGTGGTGCAGAGGTTGGGACAGCAAAAAAAAAAGAAAAAAAAAAGAAAAGACCATACTGTGTTATGCTTTTGAGAGACTGAGTCGAAGAAAGAGTGAAGGGCAAGCTGCCTTCTTATTGCTGCTTTGCAGTGCTGAAGAAGCAGATAGTGTGCTATACTGCTCAGGTGCTCACCAGGACAAGGAGTCATGACTGACTGAGCGTACTTCGTTAGCTGTTGACTTAGCTGGCTTTCACAGCACTGTGTGTTTGTGTGTGTGCTTCAGTGTACGTGTGTGTGTGTGTGCAGATGTGTGTGTGTGTGTGTGTGTGCATGCACATGCGGTGTGTGTGTGTGTGTGTGTGTGTGGAGTTTGCAATTGATTACAGATTTGTGTTTATTATCGTATATGTGTGTGTGTGCATGCGCTCAAGCACACATGTGCATGCATATGAGTGTGTGTGTGTGTTTGTGTGAGTGTTATCCATTTCTGTCACATCTCTCTGTGTGTGAGGGTGCGTACTAAAGAGTGTGTGTATGTGCTTGTGTGTGCGTATGTGTAGCGTTTTTGTGTGCATTTTTTAATGTTTGTTTTTTTTCTAGCATCTGAAGAAGACGTTTTGTCAAACATTCATGTGTCAGTATAGTGTACATGAAGTGTTTTAAATATGCATTACTTTGCACCTGTTCTGTGTTTATATTTTGCCTAAATTACTATGATTGTTTACTTTCTGGTCCACGTTGCCTGATTATAAGATGCTCTGCTGACAGCATCCCATGCCTGAGCCTTTGGACTACATGCTGCCGTCTGATGCTGTGGGTCAGAGGCCTCAGACTGTCACCTCTCACAGTGCCCTGGATGATTCCAGCAGTTCACAGCCGGTCCACCAAACTGGGGCACCTAGATCAGCCCCATCCACTGTGACCCATGAAGCCCAGAGTTTTGACAGAGATGATGATGACGATGACATCTGGTGTTGACCCAGTGCACTCCATCTGAAAGGCCTTCAGTCTCGCCAAGGACTGGGAGGGGAAGAAACGGTGTTGTTGAGGTCATAGATGTTGATGCATATGATAGTGATGATTTTGAAGATAACAAGGGAGAGGAGCATCGAGTGTATGATGCTGATAGACATGTCACCCATGAAGAAACTGACCCTTCAGATTCCAGTGACATTGTGATTTTAGGAAACTCCAGAACAGAAGAGGAACATGCCGATGAAAGTGATGTTGGCATCATTAAAGAAAACTGGTCCTTTTCTGCTGCCAATGATGATGTAATTCTGGTGTCTGATAACCTACATCTAGAAGATTCCCTCACAGTATGTAAAAAAAGTAACAGTAGTGCACCCAAGTTGCTTCAGCATCACAAAAGTATAAAACAAGAAGAAGGATCTCTGAAGGAAAGACGACAGACATCAGCAGTGGTAAAGGGTGTGTCTAAAAATCACAGAGAGAAAGTGAACAGTTTGCAGAGAAGTTCTTCCAAGGAGAGGTGTCTACATTCGGATGGCAAAGCCAAGAAGGTTCACAGTACAAACTTGGAGAGGAAACGCAGTGAGGCCACATCTGCAGCCACTGTAGGGAAGCTAAAGGCAGCATGTGGCTCAGACCTTCTCCACCTGAAGTCCAGTTCCAAGGCAACAGCTGGGAGTAAATGCAAGAAACTGACATCGGCCACTTGTTCTTCAGTGGAGGACAACAGCAGACAGACAGCACTGCCTCTGAAGCTTCCACATGACTCTAGTCAACTTCACCCTGTAAGTTATGTCACAGACACTTTTTCACTCATACCATGTATGATTTGTGGATTTGGAGGGGTAGTTGTCAATATTACCTCCTGAAAATAATCTTTTTTAAGTGCCAAAACCTGAAAATCATCTTTTTTAAGTGCCAGTTAGATGAGAAAGGGTATTAGAATTACTGAATAATTAAACAAAATGTTATTGAAAAAGGACTAAATCAACACTTTAGAGACCATGACATAATTAGTCTCATCCCACTTAAATACTGTATCAGGATCACAGATGTGGCTTGTAGACCAAATACCCCATGCCACTTTTTTTTTAGCATGAGTGCTTTGCTTGTGAGTGTGCCTGAAGCTAGAATTCTGGATTTTTTTTTTCCAAACAAGCCCGGCTTATGCCTTGTGGAAAATGCAATGGGAAAAGATTTTTATTACAGCTACCATAATCAGCTTTTCATAAAATTACATTTGTTATACTATCACACACATAATTCTTACTCTTAGTATTATGTGCAAATATGATGGTCGTAGCAACAGGATGGATCAAAGTGATCCAGTTATGTACCTTCCATGACTTGTGTGTATTGTATGTTTGGCAGGGTTGAGAGGTTTGAAAATTTTCCCCAGCCAGCTGGGCTAGTGCATAAAAAATTCCCTTAATTTTTAATTTAAAGGTATTGCCATATGATTTTTCATTCTTTTTTATCCTTCATCCTGTAGCAAGTACAGAAATCGAAGGCAAACAGTGTTCAAGGTAACAGGAATTCATGGCCAGGTAGCCACATTTTCGCAGTAGTACTGATAGAATAATGATGCAGTCATGTTTTCCACAGCAGTCTGAGCCTGTTAGTTACCATGTAACCCCATCTCCCCCAGTTTTGCTTTCTGTTCTTAAACTTATATTTTTGAAGTTTTTAGAGATGTTTTCATATTGTTATATTGGGCTGAAAACTTACGTGGCAAAGCTAAAATTTCTGTGACGACATGACGACGAGGTTCAGAGACAAAAAGGGAGTTGACCTGATGACAATGACATTGACAAGAGGCCACTGTACCACTTAAAATAACTGTGTCTGTGGAGCCAGCTGGAGTATTCTAACTATATTGGCTTTACGCTCTGCAAGTGAAAATGATGGAGTGGACTGCCGTTTCAGATTGAAATCAAAGCATTTAATTTAAATTCTCAGGGAAAAATAATACATGCATGCAGACTGTATAGAGTTATTAGTTGCATGATGGGCAGTTCTATTTAACCTGCATGCCCAGATGTGAAGTGAATTAGTCCAGCCCTGCTTGGCATTGCGTCTTGTTTATCGTGTTGATTTAAGTCAAAGAAACAGTCAAATATTGAGTTTTTGATAGGCAGCAGTCTGCAGGTTGGAAAACTGGATACAAATCTACCAGATGACATGGAAACTTTTGTAGTGCTTTTTGATACTGCTGGAAATTAAAAACAGCCATGGTGCAGTATTGAGAGCACCTGGATTGCTGGAACAAGATGCGGGTTCAAGGACTCTTCTCCCACTTATACCTGTGGAGTTGAGTTTCAGACAAGCATTTAAAGTTATTTTCTTATGGACAAGTCGAAGAAATGTGTGCTTTGCATAAATATGAATGTATATATGTGGACATTAGCTTTGATTGAACGGTTTCGATATAAAACGTTGAGTGGATATCTTAACAAGTAAGACTTACAACCGTGCATGCCTTTACAGTGGTGCATTTGTGTTGTGTGTGTGTGTGTGTATATATATATATATATATACTGGCTCGGCTGTTGCTGGGACTTTGAAGTACTTTTGATACTAACTGCTTAAGAAAAGAAAAAGATATTTTTCTTTGGAAAGTTTTATGACATACTTACCTGTCCAAACTAATGCCATAATCTTACAACACTGGTATGTGCCTACTGGCAAAGAACACCAACAAATCAACAGTCACCACAACAGAGTGAGGCAAAATCTCAAGGGGAGAAGTCATTGGGATGCGAAGTTCAGCATCATAATGATGAATGAAAAATTAGATCTACAAACTTTAGGGATGGCAATGGAATCAAAAGACGGGGTTGTTTTATGAAATACCTGTCCAAGCTAATGCTATGATCCTGCTTAGGCAGTGATGTAGATTTTTTAATCACCCTATAGGACACTGTGTCCTAGAGATTAAATGTCAGTAGGACACAGTGTCCTGGAGTAACCAAAATAATAGGACACCAGACTCGGAACAGGATTCATTGTGATAAATGTATTTATTAACTCAAGGTCCGCCGACTAGAACTGGAGAAAAGTATTTAAAAATACAAAAACAAATAAAAATCAACACAATTATGTTGATGACTAGAATCAGGGCAAAGCTTAGTGAAAGTTGTAAAATAAATGGAAATGTTCATGACTAAATGTTAATGTTCATTGTTGCGAGCTGCAAACGACAACAGAAATTACTCATTCAGCATCATTGTTGCGAAACAACTGTCTCTTTTTCTTGCTTGCCCACTTGCTGACAATGGTGTGCAGATATGACTGATGGCGTGATGCACACTTTTTGACCACTGTCGGATGTGAAGGAAAACAAACCGCGCGCAGGCCGGAAATTCAACAAGAGTTACTCGCTCTTGCTGAATTCTAAGTCTGTGCTCCTCTCGCCTATCGCATCGCGCTTCAGTCGGTGCGTCAGCCTCAGAGCTGTGCAAATTTTCCCGAACACGCGATGCGCTTGGCTCTGCCTTTCAACGCTACTCAGTCTTGCACGCCTCCGCACAATAAAACGGCTGTAGACTTGTCCACGACCTCGCGAAAACGATAGGACATGCGACCGCTTCGCTTGTATTAGGATCGGACATTTGACCGGATGGAGGTTGAGCCGATAGGTCATTTTACATTTTTATCGGTCAATGACCGGAGACCGATGGAAATCTACATCACTGCTTAGGGTGATCAGATGCCCTTAAACTGGGAGCCCAGCTTAAGATTTTAGGATATCAAGTGAAATAACAGCGTGTCCAGACTCGGTCTGCTCAAAGAGTAGTCACCCTTTCATGACATGTCACTTTCACTGCTGAATACGGTTTAGTTTTCACACCTTGCCCAAACGAAGAGGAGAAGAGAGGGCCTGTCACCTTTTTGTCTCCAGTACTCCATGCTTTGTACAGAAGTCTTGTTAGTCTCTGTTCACAGTCAAAATCTCCCTTCATTTGTTCACCGAGAGGGCCCCTCTGATAATGTACACATTGACAGAAAAATGTTGACCTGCTCTCCTGCAAGCAGTATAAATTTCGTGCAGAGAAATGTGCTGTGTCAGTTATGCTACAGTACAATACATGCACAATTATCATTATATTATGACCTCAATGTTTTTAGTTTCATTGATTTTCCACTTTTTATTATTTTACCATGTCTGGATTTATTGGCTTCTGTGCATTCTTACATACTGGCATTTATTGGCTTGAGTATAATGTGAAAAGGCAATAGTATAGTTTCATTGCTCTTGTAACCATTTTTGCCTACCTTATGAACACTAACCATTAAAGGTCTACTTTAGAGATTTTCGATAATTTGTTAAAAACAGGTCTACATGTCATATAACTACAGCATGGTATTCATTTTTCAAAAAAAGTCGCCGGAAGAATTTAATAGATAAAAAACGAGTTTTGCACACCTGTTCAAACCCCGCGCGGTAGACCGAAAACCGTGACGTCACTTGATGGACTGGCCGTCAGCCGCAACCTACACAACAAGCCAAAGCCAAGTGAAATCAACACGAGTTGCGATCCCCCACAGCCAAAAAAATCATGAGGGGGTGGCAGATATTGTGCTGTAGGCGTGTGCAGCAGCTCAGCAGGAGACGGATATTCTTTGCACACATTTCCATCTGATTCAGATACTCGAAAGAAGTGGATTCGGTTGGTGCAACCATGCCGGGTCACTAAGTTTTTTACCACGTCAGTTCCAGCTGGACCATGGAAACGAGCTGTTCCGACAATTGCCGAGCCCGTTCGAGTGGATCAAAAACTTCCGTCTGCATTGTGCGCGTATACTTTGAAGGCGGAGTGGTAAGCTCGTACAGATGAGTACGATAGTCGCACGTTTATTCTGTTCATATCTATGGACAGATCACACTTGTTAAATTGAATGAACACGTTAAGGCTTGAGGAAGGAGAATCTCCGCTCGCCGTCCACGCGTGATCGCATCAAGAAGTCAGTCGGTAGCCTCCCTCGAGACTTCGGTAAAGTCCGTACGCCTTCGGAATGATGTGTTCGGGCGTCCAGCTGGAACTGAATAGCTCGTTTCCGTGGTCCAGCTGGAACTGACGTGGTAAAAAGAACTTAAAGTTCAAACTGATAAGGTTAAGGCCTTGCAGAAACATCCCCATAGTTACATTGGCTGTCGCAATCATAGTCACTGCTTTTACATGATAAATTAAATACTGATCAAGATGTGCAAGAACCATCAGAATCGCTTTCTGTCGCCGTTGGCTTGTTGTGTAGGTTGCGGCTGACGGCCAGTCCATCATGTGACGTCACATCCAAGAGTAGTTAAGCCATGCCAAGATTTAGTTGATTACCTCCCGTTTTCTTGATTACAGGTGAAAATGCCCACTTTCGCGGATCGATTTCGTGTGATCGGGAGCGAATCGGATGTTTATTTTACCAATTTATCAAACATTTCATATTTCTGCATAAGCTGACCAATTATCGAAAACCTCTAAAGTAAACCTTTAAGTTTTTCTGACAGCTGTGATATGCTGATCAAAACAAAGCTTTTCTCATTTATGATCTACTCAGTGTATTGTTCACAACTGAACTGACTACATATGGTCGTAGCTCATATTGCAGCTGACAATGACATAACGACAAAAAAAAATGGACATCATGAAACGGAAAATTCCTTGTCGTATGAAATGAATTGTATCAAAAAATGGTGTGTTGTGTGTGTGTGGTGTGTGTGTGTGTGTGTGTGTGTGTGTGTGTGTGACAGTCTTCATCAAAGTCAGCAGTTGTGACATCAAAGCAGTCCTCATCAAGGTCAACATCAGGGACCACATCACAGTCCTCAACCAGGTCAGCAGGTGTGACACCATCAAAATCCTCATCTAAGTTCACTCCAGTGACATCACCATCAAAATCAACAGTTGCTTCATCTCAGTCCACATCAAAGTCGGCAGGAATGACACTGCAATCTTCGTTAAAGTTTACAGCAGTGACATCATCACCGTCCTCATCAAAGTCAACCGCAGTGATTTCATCGCAGTCCTCGTCAAAGTTAACAGCAGTGATATCATCACAGTCCTCATCAAAGTCAACAGCTGTGACATCATCGCAGTCCTCATCAAAGTCAACAGCTGTGACATCATCACAGTCCTCATCAAAGTCAACAGCAGTGACTTCATCGGAATCTTCTCAAAGTTAAAAGCAGTGACATCATCACAGTCCTCATCAAAGTCAACAGCTGTGACATCATCACAGTCTTCATCAAAGTCAACAGCTGTGACATCATCGCAGTCCTCATCAAAGTCAACAGCTGTGACATCACAATCCTCATCAAAGTCAACAGCTGTGACATCATCGCAGTCCTCATCAAAGTCAACAGCTCTGACATCATCGCAGTCCTCATCAAAGTCAACAGCTGTGACATCATCACAGTCCTCATCAAAGTCCACAGCTGTGACATCACAGTCCTCATCAAAGTCAACAGCTGTGACATCATCACAGTCCTCATCAAAGTTAATGGCAGTGACATCATCACAGTCCTTGTCAAAGTTAACGGCAGTGACATCACAATCCTCATCAAAGTCAACAGCTGTGACATCATCGCAGTCCTCATCAAAATCAGTAGCAAAGACGTTGCAATCCTCATCGAAATCAAAAGCAGTAACATCAGCCATGACACTATCGCAATCCTCATTTAAGGCAGCAGAAGTGATATCAGCACAGTCCTCGTCAAACACAAAAGCGGTAACATCAATGTCAACGGCAGTAACATCGCAATCATCTACATCAACATCAACCGCTGTAACATCATCACAGTCCTCCACATCGAGGTTAATGACTGTAACTACTTCACAATCATCATTAGGATCAAGAGCGGAGACATCAGTGCCGTCGTCAACATCAACATCAACAACTGTCTCGTCACCCCTGCCTTTGCCATCATTGACCCCTTCAAAACCTGCAGGAAGAAAAAGAACCCATGAGAGCCCAGTTACAGTGACCGATGTGAAGAAAGAACTGAAGAAATTGAAGATGGATGTGAGGAAAGGTCTGTCTAAGCAGTCGTTGGTTCCCGGCACACCCAGAAAGGTCCAGACTTCCCTGCAGCACTGGTTTCTGCCTGCGGCAAAGAGAACACCAACAAAGCAACAGTCACCATGACAGACAGCGAAGCAAAATCTCAACGGCAGAAGTCATTGGGAAGCAAAGTTCAGCACCAGAATAAGCGAATGAATGAAAAATTCGATCGGCAAACTTTAGAGATGGCAGTGCTGTCAAAAGAGGGAATTGTAAGGACATTACCAGAAGAGGTCAAAGGCATGTCAGCATCAGAGGTGAAATCCAAGAGAACTTCACAGATGCACAGAACAGCAGGCTCCTCAAGTTCAGCATCAGTCCGCGTGTTTGAACATCAAACGCTTAAATCTAGAATTGATCCACATTTAGCCAATGAACATGAGGTGAAATTGTCAGTCAAACATGAGGTGAAATTGTCAGTCTCCAAAAGTGCACGCATTTCGAGCTCAGATATACGTTCAGTGGAGTCTGAAGTGTTGTCACCAGTGTGTAGTTTTGATTCCACTTCGTTGCACCCAGCCCAGCCAGACTGCATGCTAGGTAAGAATCTCATCGGTGAGTCGGAGTCAAGGCATGCTATCAGTCTGGAAGAGCCTGCATCAAATACTACAGGCAAAGTTGACCCGGTAAAGAAACCAGGTGACAGTTACTGTGGTGATGACACTGTGTCTGCTGGTTCAGGTGGGGATGAATTTCAAGACAGTAGTGACAAACCATGTAAACCTTCACTTGAAAATGGTTCTGTTTCTTCTGGTAATGAAGAGCTTCGACGTGCACCTGCTGTTGAAGAAGCAACAGTAGTGTCCACAGATCATGGACAGGAACACCGGGACCCCAGCATACCTGTTGGTGTGCTTTCTCCAAGATCTGCCAATAAACGCAGATACTGTAAAAGAGTAAGAACTCACACTGCTTTAATGAAAAACTACTTAAGTATACTGCGTAAAAAGAGGAAAGCTGAAGAGCCTGCATCGACAGCTGCAGAACAGCCTTCTCCCTGTAAGTCCCCAAAGGTAGACCAGGCAAAAACATCACCAAGTAAACGAAGGAAGACTGTTCGGGGCCTCGGTGTCAGATGTGAACAGACCTCGTATGTGGAACTTACCGAGCACCACCTGCTGACCAAGGTGGTGAGTAAGGAGTGCAACACATTCAAGGATGACTCGGTCCAAACGACAAGTTTATCAGCTCATCAGAGAATTCAGACTGAAAAAGAGAAAACTGAAAATGAAGAGAAAGTAGTTGACTCCTCAGTTGCAACAAATCATGATGTCAGATCTTCACTCCCTGCTGTAGTCCACGAATCTCAAGCAGTAAAACCTCTTCCAGATTTGACAGCTGAGCTTCCAACCTCCTCCGCAATTCTTGTTCAAAATGGCTGCTTCCTTGTGCAGGTGGCGACTCTCTCGGGCTCCTTTGCCAAAGCAGTATGATGTGAGAGACTGTCATGCATCAAGCTTGAAGACATTGGGCTCCAACACAGGCGTTTCTGATTCTCTGGTGCGCATGATCTGTAGCTGTCTGGATGAAAACTACTATCAGTCTGCGGTGGACATGGCCCATTCAGCCGTCAACTTCTGTCCCTCGGTTGAGCTGTTCCAGCGAATGGTATCTACAGTGAAGGTAAGATGATTCACAGTAACAGACCTATGATTATGTTATTTGTTTTTGTTTGTTTGTTTTTTCTTGTTCTCTTGCATTGGTAGAGGCCAATCCTGTAATCCTGAAAAGTGAACATCATTTATACTTGTGCAGGTAGTAATTGATATGAATGTTTAAATGTATTCATGTGACAGGTGAAAGAGACAGGGAATGTCTTTTTTTTCTTTGTTACTTTTTTTAATCCAAAGTGTATATCTTTTTAAAAGTATTGCATTACCTCATATTGGATATGAACAAGTAATGCAGTCTTTTGATTTTATAAACAAGTGGGGTAACTTTTGCTCCCGTAAGAAAACCTAACACAGAGCAACTTTTATTCAAGACTGGCACAGCCTTTTAAACTTGAATAAAGTCAGACAAATAGATACATAGACGAATAATCTAATAGTGGGGGGAAAAACAAGCGCAGGCCAACAACTCAACTGTCTTCATAGTTATGATTAGATTGTTCGTCTATGTATGTATTGTCTGACTTTATTCAAGTTTAAAAGGCTGTGCCAGTCTTGAATAAAAGTTGCTCTGTGTTAGGTTTTCTTATGGGAGCGAAAGTTACCCCACTTGTTTATTGTTTACTGTTCCCTGCCTCATTTCATTTCCAATTTAATTTTGATTTTATTGCGGCAATACAGAAACTAGCTTAGGAATGATTCTTAGTCTTCATTGTTGCCTTTATGCTTTTACTACACTTGAAATAATTTTTCAGTAAGGCTGGAATGTGCTGATTGTCCAAAATTGTGTGTAAAAGGAAGCAGACAGTCAAAGCGTGGTGAACCAAGCGAACGCAGTTTTGATGTCCTGGCTGGACAAGTTCCCACCTGTCACACCCAGTCTACGCTCCATTTATGAAGAGGCGATGAGACTCAACGACTGGGAGAGTTTCCATAAAGTTCTAGAGTATGTATAGCAACGTTGATGAAGATGCATCTATGCATGCAAATCCATGCATACACCACACGCACCACATGCGCGTGCGAGCGTGCACAAACGCATGCACGCACGCACGCATCATGCTTGTAATGCAAAGACACTTGCACATACACGACCACAATTTCAGAAACATTGAACATGCTTGCTGAATGAACAGGTACAAGAAGCAGCATTAGTTTGACTTGCTTTTTCATCATGGGAACAGAAGTTTCATTCTTTGTTTTCGTTTACTAATAATTTGCATATTTCAGTCTAACTTAAAATATCTTTTTATTAATGAATGACTGGCATGTTTTTTTGTGAAAATTCTTTTCTGAGCTACCTTTGTGTCAGTATGCATGGATGTATATATATCACACGTGTGGGTTCTTTTTACCTATTGTTCTTTTTGATTTTGAAAGCTGAATTTCCTTGTATAGAAAAATCAGTTTGTAGATAGATAGAGATGGCAGACTTTTTTTTGTGTGTGTATCATATTCCTTTTTTGTTCCTCCTGTATTCAGATACATCTCTGATAGGGTGCACTTCGTTTGAATTGATTCAGTTCTGTTTCCTCTGATGATTTAGACAGAAATGAAATCATATATATTTTTTTAATATCTGTCTTGATCCTCTTGTTTGATAGGGAGGCCGTGATAGAAGCAGAGACAGAAACTAAAGAAGCCTGCCAAGTAGGTGAAATTCACTGTGGGGCCCGGATGGTGTTGCGGATAGTGATGTCTGCTTTGGAGAAAAATTTCCTTCATTTTGCTCACAGGTAAGGAAAATACTGTGTGTGTATAAAACATGTTACTGTTACTGCTATAATTTTCATTGTTATCCGGTGCTCACCTGCTTAAGTGGATTCTTGTGGGGGGTTTTCCTCCACAAAAATCCTTTTTCCATTATCTTAAATAGAGTTCATACAATTCCTTGAAAGTTCACTTTTGAGGACCACTTTTCAAGGCCTAAAATAAGCCCTTTGAAATTCAGACATTAGTGAGTAGAAATATCTCAGAGTGTATTTAATGCTTCAAAATTGTGATTTTGGTGGGAGCAGTTTATATTTTAGTAAGAAAATCACAAAATTATACATGTATATTAGTTATATAACAAGTTTCTGGTGGAAGTATCCACTTCTTTGTTGTCTGCTACCGACCAGATTGTCCTGGAGTAATTTTATAAAACAAGCAAAGTATGTGTACAGGCTTAATTTTCTATATTACGGTCCTTAAATTCTTCAGTAAAAGTGCTCAAAAAGTCCCTAAGTATTTTGTTTAAGATCTTTATAAATCTTATTGTGAGTAAAGAACAGATGTTATGAATCAAAAGTCAAAGATTTGAGATACTTCTTGATGATCACTGGGGGGAAAAAAAAAACAAGGGAAAAAATGCTGTATCTCTACCAAGGTAATATGAACTTTAAATTTTTTTCTTCATTCAGTGTGAGCCGACAGAGTCGGTACAATTGCCTCATCCTGAGATGCCTGTGGTCGCCTTCCTACCAGGTCTACCCCAATGGTCGTACCGCAGACGTCATGCTCTTTCTGGAGAGAGCTTTCAAGTGTCTTGATTCTCCAAAGTAACCTTGGCTTTCTGATCATGGGTGAAAGAAACGAAAGGCGGAATGGATTGATTAAAAAAGGGGATAGATAAATGAAGACAAGGAAAGGAAGGATGGATTGATGAAGAAGGAGATAAATTAATCAAGAAAACGATAGGCAGGATGGATGAGCAAAAAAAGAGATTAAAAAAATGAAGAAAAGGAAAGGCAGGAATGACTGTCAAAGAAGGGAAGAGGTAAATGAAGAAAAGTTAGGGCAAGATGGACTGACAGAGAAGAAAACAGGGGAATAAAAAAAACAAAAGATGGAATGGATTAACAATGAAGGAAATATGTGACCCACTCCCACAAAGGGTACAATAAGTCTATTCTGGAACTTTTTGAGTATTTAGTATCATTAAAAACTACAGATTAAGAGCTTTCTGGTGATATTAATTTCAAGAACAGGGGACAATTCAGTAGGAAGATATACGCATTCAAAGTTGGTAGGTTGGACGGTGGCCATTTTGAGAAATTGCCTTTCAAAGTGAAATGAAGGGTTCTGGTCAAAAGACCCTAGCAACGGTGTTTAAATATCAACCAAACTTAATGAAAATTGGCATACAAGTCACTTGTACCAGTTGGAAGATGTCATACCATGATTATTAAATGCAACTAAAGACTTCTGAGAAAATCAAATTTTAATACTTAGTTTCGAATGAACAACTTTTTAAACCGAAACAGGTACCGGTACAATGACAAAAATAAGATTACAATGTAACTGGCTGTGAAACGGACCAGTTTGCCAAGAAATTAAATGAAAAGAAGAAAAACAGATGGAAACAAAATATAAAAATAAGTAAAAATAAGATCTTTAAAAAGCGGGCAATAGGAGAGGAGGGGGAGAGGCAAGGTGGATGGATGGTGGGAGGGTGGGGGGGGGGGGGGGGGGGGTTCCATGCAGAAAAGGTGGGGTGCAGAGAAGAAAGGTGGAGCAAAAACAATGAATCCTAAAGATCTGATGATCAAATCTGAGCAGCAAGCTACAAATCTACACACAATGGCATGCAAACAAACTGAAACATCAAAAAAAAAAATCACTTACTTCTTTGTCAGTGTACACTCTGTGCACAAACATTTTGTAATCCACAACTGGAACCTTGTTACAGCCTTATTCTCACAACCAGTTATGTGAAGTAGAAGTGTTGAAGAGGTGATCACAGTCTTGCACAAAATGTTGGTCCTTCATCAGAATCTAGCCCTAATTTCTCACCAAATCCTCGTGATAATGCATGGTTTGATGTTGACAAAGCTGATGATTGTTGAACGCAGTGATGAAGTAGTTCATGTAAACATACACATACGGGGACCTTACATGAAGATCAACACTATCAATAATGTACACACGTCTGTGCAAAATGGTTGAAATCTTGATTTTCCTCCACCAGAAACCTCCAAAGAAAAATGAAAAAGTCACACATAAACACAAACACTGGAAAAAAATCCAGTAAATCAAAGTCACTGTAGGAATCCAGCACTAGGTTAAAAAAAAGTACAAAAACAGAACCCTTTGCGTGGCCAACCATTTGCTCACACATCAGGATTTGGGGTCAGTATGTCCTTTGCATCGTCAGACACAAAAGGCCTGATGTGCTTGTACAGGTACAGCAGTCTGTCACGGGTCAGACCTGGTGAATCTATGACAGCTGGCATGTCGTTCAGGTCACGCAACACTTCTTCAGCATTGTCCACCATCACAAATGCTGTCTCCTGGTCGGCAAGAGTTTCCCTGTGAAACACCACTCCTGGACTGTCATGAGAAATCGAAAATGTCCTATCTTTTTAATCCCTTGGAGGGTGCTGAAAGAATTCCTGAAGAAGTCTTGCCAGTTGTATGTGTGCACAACAACATCTCCATTTTCTTGCGCAACAATCTGAGGTATGTTTACCTTTTTAACAGGTGTGCTCTTTCGCACAACCTTAGAAAGGTCATCAAGGCAGTGCACTTCACTCTGTCTGAATTTCCTCTTTAGAAGGCCGAAACACCAGTCAGGTGCAAACTTAGTATGACCAGGAGGCATGAAGTTCAAAGTAGCGGACCTGTGCCTACCAGTCATTCACTCGCCATGCAAAGTAAAGCGGTTCTTGTTCTGGCCAGAACAATTGTCGCAGTGGAGCTGCACATCTCTCTCTCCAAGGCCGTGGTTATCAAAAAAATGATGGAGATATGAAATGACAGCATTGCTGCCCTTGGTAGATGAGGCTCCTTCATCAATTAAGTAATTGATTTGCTGTGGCAGACCCTCACAGCAAACACCAAAAATACCCACTTTCCTGGGGTCAAGAAGTAGATGGGCCCAGGCTGGTAGGGACTGTGTGGAAGATGAACTTGCTGGCAAAATCAAAGGAGTAGTGGATGGTGACATCCCTGCTACAGGGTTGGTGGCGCCCCAGGGATGTGATCTGCTGCTGTTCCACTACTTCCTTGCATTCTGCCGTCATGCGTCGGTACAACACCCCTTTCTTCTTCAACACGGCTTAAGTGTTGTTGCTGTGCCATCAGCAGTTCCTGCTGTTCACAGTCATCCAGGATGCCGCCCCGTAAAATCTGGTGCTTGTTGGACTTACAGATCCAGCATAGATCAGTCCATAGGACGAGCAACCACAATCAAGGGAAGTAGGGTCGCCCACAGTTTCCGGAATGTTGACAATGACACTGGACGCAATCCTGAGGAAAAAACAACAACATTTACTTGTATAAATAATTATAAATTAATTGTAATGGTCTTTATCATGGTATGAGCTTTTTTTTTTACACCGACTACCACAACAAAACTCAGTACCTATGTTTGAAATCTTTAGTTTTTTGAGGTTGGACAATTTTAACATCCCAGTTTCCCACAAAGGTTAATGCAGAATTAAACTGAATGGTGTATCAGTTATGACCCTGTGTACATGCCAACAAAACTTGGTGTGTGCCATCAACTAAGTGATCTGGCAACAGAATTAACATTTGTTTTTATTACTACTGAATCTAAACTTATTCACATTATTTTGATCAGCTGAACTTTCATCACTTTCTATGTAAAAAATGGAAGGAAGGAGCTGATAAAAAAAAATCTGAACTACAAAGACATGCATGTATGACACTTTACTGTTTGCATGGGTCACATAAACAAGAATGCAAAACAAAATTGTAAACAGCTCACTAGTAAAATGACCTTTCCACAACTATTTACACAATGAAATTGATCAAAATTAATGGATGAATGAATGAATAAAAGGAATGAATGAATGAAGAAATGGAATTTGTTTAAAGTAAATGATAATCAAAATGTTGAACAAATGGAAGGAAGGAGCTGATATAAAAAAAAAAAAACACCTTAACTACAAAGACATGCATGTATGACACTTTACTGTTTGCATGGTCACATAAACAAGAATGCAAAACAAAATTTGTAAACAGCTCACTAGTAAATGACCTTTCCACACTATTTACACAATGAAATTGATCAAAATTAATGGGATGAATGAATGAATAAAAGGAATGAATGAATGAAGAAATGGAATTTGTTTAAAGTAAATGATAATCAAAATGTTGAACAAATGGAAGGAAGGAGCTGATATAAAAAATAAAACACCTTAACTACAAAGACATGCATGTATGACACTTTACTGTTTGCATGGGTCACATAAAACAAGAATGCCAAACAAAATTGTAAACAGCTCACTAGTAAATGACTTTTCCACACTATTTACACAATGAAATTGATCAAAATTAATGGGATGAATGAATGAATAAAAGGAATGAATGAATGAAGAAATGGAATTTGTTTAAAGTAAATGATAATCAAAATGTTGAACAAATGGAAGGTAGGAGCTGATATAAAAAATAAAAAAAAAACACCTTAACTACAAAGACATGCATGTATGACACTTTACTGTTTGCATGGGTCGCATAAACAAGAAACAAGCATGCAAAACAAAATTTGTAAACAGCTCACTAGTAAATGACTTTTCCACACTATTTACACAATGAAATTGATCAAATGGGATGAATTCATTAATTAAATGAATGAATGAATGAATGAATAAATGGAATTAGTTTATGAATGAATGAGTAAATGGAATTTGTTTACAGTAAATGATAAGCAACATGTTGAACAAGACAAAGAGAAAAGTGGATGGGGCAGTGAGTACCTTGACTCTCACAGACAGCAATGAAATCGCGGTGGACTTCACTCTTTGGGCGGGATGACGGCAGGAGCAGAATGTCATCACGCTTGAAACCAGGTACCCTGCCCGAAGACTGACAGCATGTCTTCTGCATAGTTCTTGATGAACTGAACTATGCGGCTGTGTCATCCAGGGACAGGGCCTTGGTGTTGTTCTTCCTCCCCCCCTCTCTTTTTCATGCGAATGCTAGGCCCTCCGCTGCTGATGAAATGCTTCATCAGGTTTCGCAGTCGTTTCTCTCCAACACTGCAACATTGTCAAAATCTGATCAGGCTAACTGTCCATTGTCTATTAGACAGTTTGCTTGACTTTACATAAACACCATCCAACTCCCTCACACATCAAATACCTTTTAGTAACAAAAAGATACAAAAGGATTAATTGGCAGATAAAAGTAAGATATGACTGTTCACAAAGTCTGAGATTACACTAAGGTTATGATTTGCAAAAACAGTGTACACCATTCCTTTAAAAAATGTGAAAATATGTGTGCATGTGTAGTGTGTGTGTGTGTGTGTGTGTGTGTGTGTGTGTGTGTGTGTGTGTGGTGTGTGTAGTGTGTGTGTGTGTGTGTGTGTGTGTGTGTGTGAGGATTATGTCTGTGTGTTTTGATGAAATTTATTTAATTTAAACCACAAGTTTTCTACTGAAAAGAAAATCAGACTGTAGATTAAAAAAAACAAACTGTTCACTATTTAGTCAGTGCTTGAAGAGTGCTGAGAGATCAGAAGCCAGATTTAAATCCAACTGATGTGAGAAAAAATATGTGACCAGTTTAGCACTGAAATTCTTACCCAGTGAGAAACATGAAGGTCTTTCTACAGACAAGTCAGTTCATCATGGTGTATGAAGTGCGGGGCTTTTTGGCGCGTCTTCTGTTCTTTTCTGCGACTGCATTCTGTAGTTCCCCCCTTGCCGCGTATTTGAACTGAAGATTCCCATCACAAGCAAGTCCAGTTCATCTGGCACAACAGATACAAATCACATAAGAAACTCAATTTACAAGCTAGAAAGACCCCCACCCAAAAAACATCTGTGGACCCCTAATCTCAACACACACATTGTGACACCTCACACATTCATACACTGACCTCACCCACCCTCCTCTCTCCGTTGCTGCCCCCCCCCCTCCCCCCACTCCACACACGCATACTTTATGCATACACACACAGTGAGTCAGTGATAACAGGCATACACACACTCCTCCCCACCCCCACCCTTCTTTGTGTCCCTTACACACACACACACACACACACACACACACACACACACACACGATGATACACATGCATGCATTATACTGTATGCACCACCACACCCCCCCCCCCCCCCCCCCCCCCCCCCCCCCCCCCCCCCCGCGAGTTCCCCCTTCCCCTCCACACACACACACACACATATGCAAGAACACAAATGATTTCAACATTCTAGTGTTAGATTCAATACCTAATCTTAACTACTTAGAATTAAAGTTCATACTGTCAGTGAAATACACATTTAAAGCAAAGTAAATAATTGCTCATTGATCCATATTCTGCTGCTCAGTATTTCTTTTGTGGTGGCTAGCAAAAACAAATCAATGACAGCAATGTTCAGTAAACAATAGGTAAATAAATAAATGAATAAGTGATAAAGAAGTAAATACACAATAAATAAATAAATAAATAAATATGAATAGCACATGATTACAGTGTAATATTTCAATTGATTAAATCAGTCACAGTGGAGAACAGTTGGTTTTAATAATCATCTTACTTGGCAATCAGTCACTCACCTGGAGTCAAGTCAAGGCAACTCAGCTGCAATGCCAGAATTTCTTGGGGAGAAAACTGGGAGATGCAGCCTCTCTTCTCTCCGGCACACTGATCTGTCTCCGTGGCCACTTTGATCTGTGTGCAACTGCACTTAAATTCTGCGGCAGTCTGAAGCGTGGGATATTGTGGTGCACCGTTAACCACATGTTGCAAAATCACTGTCGGATTCGGGTCAACAAGTGGCGGTGCTTCGTCAGCGTCACAATCACTCGGATCGTCGTGTTCCATTTCTTCCCTCCGATTCATGATCACTGTCTTCTGAGTAGTCTTCATCAGACTGATTCGGATCATCAATGAAAAAATCGTTGATCAGTTCCTGCAGCTCCTCACCTTGAGGTAAATTTGCCGCTTGAGACTGATTCAACAAGTCGATCATTCGTTTTTTTGCTTTCGCCTCTCCATCTTCGCACACGAGTGACCGAATGACAACAAACAGACGGAGTACTTTCCCTTGTCGAAATTAAGACCAATCCGCTTTCTCGGCTCAGACTGTATCCAAGCAAGATTTCTAAAGTCCGTTCTCATTGGTCATGGGAACAGCGTCTGTTTACCTTATTTGGAGGCAAATTACGCATTGGGGTCAGGTTGTATATTCTTGTGAATGAAACGACGGAAACGGCGGAATGAGACGAGTCCCAACGGTATGCCACATGCCACAACGTTTTGCCGTGTCATGGCCGGTCGCTTCGTGGCAAAAATGGCCTTTTTCGCGAGTTTGTGTTGGATTGAACGGTGAACTGTCCAAATTAAACATCAAAATTAATGCATTTAGAGGTCGAATGTGTGATTTAATATGCATACACATGATGTAAAATTGATAATAGAATCCGAAAATGAGGAAAACTGAAAATTGACAAAATCGACCCCTCCCGTCCTTTTTGCCTGCAGCGGCGATCGCCGTGAGCGACTTATTGTACCCTTCGTGGGAGCGGGTCACATATATGAATGAAGAAAAGGAAAGGCAGGATGGATGAATGAAGTCGAGAATGAATGAGGGAAGGGAAGAAGGGCGAGATGAATTTACAAAGAAGGGAATAAACGGGAATAAACATATTTGTGTTTTAAGGATGCTTTCTTTCCTTGTTTTTCCAGGTGTCAACCAGGAATACAAGATACAGACATTTGGAATAAATTGAATAGGGAATGAGCAATACTCAAGAGATGCATCCACTTAGTGGATGAAACTGGACTGTATGGTTCCAGGCTTGCCATTTTAGGTGATAGCTCGCTCAGCTGTAGATAGAAGCTGTAAGTATCCCATAAGTAAATGCCCTTGATGGGAATCAAACCCACAGTCTCCCAACTTGTAAGTCAATGGCGCTGAACACTGCATTGCGGTGGCTGGTGAAGATATAAATTACGTGTTTATTGGAATCAGTTCATGTTCAAATGTACCATGTCTAAAGCGAATGTCAACAGTGGCATCTGCTATTCTTGACTGTAAACACTTCCTTTAGGTCAATACTAATGTAGATGTGAACCAGTAGAATTGATTGTTAATTATAAAGTAAGTTGAAATATTTTGACTGCCAGGACAATGTCTTTTGTTCCTACTGTTTTTTTTGCAAACCAATGGTATTCAGTTTTGCATGTGTAACAGGCATGTTGGCAAGAGCTGCTGACCCTGGTCAGTATGGCCACTCAGTGCTGTTACCTTGCCGACAAGGGCTGGCAGTGGAGCTTGGACGGTCAGGTGGAGCGATGCAGTAGTCCCATGGTTCAGAAGCTCACTCAGGCAATCACAGGTAACAGCTCCTTCATGCTGGCTTGGACTGGCAGTTTCTTCACTTCTGTCATCAGTGGAGGATGAGGAAAGAAGCATGCAGACATGTAGTTCGCGCTAAGAGATTTCCATGTGTGGAGACAACTTACTGACCAAAGATCCCAAGAGAAAAAGGGCTGAGAATGTGGTGCCATTATGTGACGTGGACATTACATATTGGATGTTTGCTGTAAAGAAGGTATCTTGAGTTTTCTACACCTTGTAGAACTGGCCTGTGAACTACACTGGACCATGGATGAGAATACATATGGTATGCTTGTGTTAACCTTGTTTTTCTCACAGGCAGTATACAACGTTTGACTGTGAAGGTGTTGAAATTACAAAATCCTGTTTTAATGTAACTTTCATGGACATCACATCTGCAAACATTTGTGTAAGAAATGCCTTAGTATTTGGCGTCAAAAAAATCCACCATCTCACCAGGGTAAAATATGAATGAAATCAATAGAGCGATTTGTAACCTGTTTCAAATCTACAGGCATGAGAGAGTTGGACACAAATGCAGACCAGGGCTTTTAAAGTGATCAAAATGTTTCTAGGATTAGCCTTAAAGTACAATATTTCATCATGTTGGACTCGAAATGTTTATGAGTGAAAAGTAAAGTATGACTGCTGTACTCGTATTCAAATAAATAAAAGGGAAAAGGTGGCAAAAGGAGTATGGAGAGGGGATGTCAACGTTTCGTGTCGTAGACACTTCAACAGGGAATGAAGCTTGATGATAGTTGATTGGGTCACTGAAACACAGTTCATGGTTTGAAGGGGTGGAAAGGGCAGAGGTGGGAGTGGTGGACAATATTGAGTGTAGGGTGATCATAATTCACATAGAAATGGGGAGTGTTAATGGACAGCAAAGGAAGGGGGAGGGAGGGGGGGAAGGGGGGGAAGAAGAGGGGGGGGCAGGGGGGGAAAAAAGGGGGGGGGGGAGGAAGAGAGGAAGGGGGGGGGGGGGGGGGAGAGGGGGGAAAGGGAGAAAGAGGAGGGCTGATGGTTCATTCCCTGACATTGAGCCCATGTGGGCTCAAGGTGCCAAGGCGCTGTATTAACTGGCTTTCCATGTATTTTCGGTAGTTCCCTTCTTGACGACCATTTCTCCAAAGGGCTGCTACTCTGATGTGGGAAAGATGGTGATGGTCCGAATTGAAATGGTTTGCCACAGGCGTGTCTTTTCTGTGAGGATGCTGTCTCTATGTTCTTTAAAACGTTCGTTTAGAGATCTGTATGTTTCACCCACATACATCTTGGGACAAAGGGTACAAACTAAGAACATAGACTATATTCTGAGTCTGGCAGGTGAAGTGAGACTTCATGTGGAAGCTGCGTCCGGATGGGCCTTGCACAGTAGTTGTCGGATTAAGAAAGTCACAGGTTTTGCATTTGGGTTTCTTGCACTGGAAATTGCCTGGTTGGGTTGGGGGGGATGAAGGGTGGAAGGTAGAGTGCATCAGGTGGTCACCAAGATTTTTGTCCCTTTTGAATGCCACCATAGGTGGTAGACTAAAAATGTTTTGGAGAGCTGGATCCTCCTTCAGATAGTGAAGTTGCGGAGCAGAACGTTTTTCACAGGTAGATTGTGTGGGTGGTAGGTCAGAGTGGCAATGCATCGGTCATTGTCTGTAGTCATCTTTTCCTTGTCTTGTAGGAGCTGGTGTCTGGGGATGGACTGTGCTCGTTCAAGGGCCATCTGAACTGTAGCTTGTGGGTAGCCTCTAGTAGTAAAGAAGGTAGTCATGGCCGCTGCTTCTTTGGTGTAATTATCATCAGTGCTACATAGTCTGAATTCCTTCGAATTTGGAAACGAGGCCTACCAACAAATCAAAGGAGTTGCTATGGGCACGCGCATGGGCCCATCATATGCCTGCCTCTTTATGGGGCACATTGAGACACAAATCTTTGCTCAATACCCTGGATGTCTACCTGAAGTCTTCAAAAGATTCATAGATGACTGTTTTGGAATCAGCACTCTACCCATACAGGAACTCCAATGCTTCATTGACTATGCTAACGCCTTTCACCCTTCAGTCAAATTCACATACGAAATCTCGGACTCTTCCCTCTCATTTTTGGACATCAAAATCAGTATTCAAAGCACTCCACAGTCTCTCCACACAACAGTGCACTACAAACCAACTGATGCCCACTCTTACCTCCTGTTCTCATCAAGCCACCCTCCTGCCATGAAAGAAAGCATCCCATATTCTCAGTTTCTTCGACTTCGCAGACTATGTAGCACTGATGATAATTACACCAAAGAAGCAGCGGCCATGACTACCTTCTTCACTACTAGAGGCTACCCACAAGCTACAGTTCAGATGGCCCTTGAACGAGCACAGTCCATCCCCAGACACCAGCTCCTACAAGACAAGGAAAAGATGACTACAGACAATGACCGATGCATTGCCACTCTGACCTACCACCCACACAATCTACCTGTGAAAAACGTTCTGCTCCGCAACTTCACTATTCTGAAGGAGGATCCAGCTCTCCAAAACATTTTTAGTCTACCACCTATGGTGGCATTCAAAAGGGACAAAAATCTTGGTGACCACCTGATGCACTCTACCTTCCACCCTTCATCCCCCCCAACCCAACCAGGCAATTTCCAGTGCAAGAAACCCAAATGCAAAACCTGTGACTTTCTTAATCCGACAACTACTGTGCAAGGCCCATCCGGACGCAGCTTCCACATGAAGTCTCACTTCACCTGCCAGACTCAGAATTAGTCTATGTTCTTAGTGTACCCTTTGTCCCAAGATGTATGTGGGTGAAACATACAGATCTCTAAACGAACGTTTTAAAGAACATAGAGACAGCATCCTCACAGGAAAAGACACGCCTGTGGCAAACCATTTCAATTCGGACCATCACCATCTTTCCCACATCGGAGTAGCAGCCCTTTGGAGAAATGGTCGTCAAGAAGGGAACTACCGAAAATACATGGAAAGCCAGTTAATACAGCGCCTTGGCACCTTGAGCCCACATGGGCTCAATGTCAGGGAATGAACCATCAGCCCTCCTCTTTCCCTTCCCCCTTCCCCCCCCCCCCCCCCCTCCTCCTTTCTTCTTCTCCCCCCCCCCCCCCTTTTTCCCCCCCTGCCCCCTCCCTTCTTCTTCCCCCCCTTCCCCCCCTCCCTCCCCCTTCCTTTGCTGTCCATTAACACTCCCATTTCTATTGTGAATTATGATCACCCCTACACTCAATATTGTCCACCACTCCCACCTCTGCCCTTTCCACCCCTTCAAACCATGAACTGTGTTCAGTGACCCAAGTCAACTATCCATCAAGCTTCATTCCCTGTTGAAGTGTCTACGACACGAAACGTTGGACATCCCTCTCCAGGTACTCCTTTTGCACCTTTTCCCTTTATTTGTTTATGAGTGAGCTGTGTCCAATTGTCTTCTGTGAGCTTACATATACACTTGAAATGATTTCAAGCTGGCATGTATGCACTTTAGTGCTCATAAAGTATTTACTTCGGCTGTGTGAAACTGACTTAAGGAATGTAAATTTACTTGTCTGTTCCAAGCCATGCCAACAAAGAAAATACTGGACTTGTTGCTAGGCATTGTATGCACAGTTTTAGAAAGCTCTGGAAAGGTTGAAGTTATGGAAACCAAGACCTCTGTATGGTTACACACACTAGGACAAAGAGAATATTTCTCGGTGGTGCACAATAGCCACAAATGTAAAGTCCAGTCCATATCACCTAATCACACAAAAATCACAGAAAACATCACAAAAAGATTCACCGTCATCCACTTCCTCTCCTCTGTCATCACCTCTTATTTGTGCACCTGTATTAGCTGCTCACTTTGTCTTCTTCACACGACTGAAACATAGCAATCATAATCTGTAAGTGTTCTTTGTACGATTCATGAATAGAAAACTGACTAGTATTACAAATTTCCACACATCCAACTATGTCTGTTCAGTCAAAAACATCACATGTGCAATAGCACACAGACAAGAATATGGCACCACTCTCATTTGAACAACAGGGAGATAGGGCAGAGGGGGAGGGGAGGAGGGGTGATGCGGGGGAAAGGGTCTTTGCCTGTCAGTTAAAAAAAAAAAAAAGCCCGTCTCATGACTAGGTAAGGACGCAGGATTCGCAATAATGACACAACACATGCAAATTTCAAAGTGTTCAACTTGAGAACTGACTTTCCAGGCTGCAGGAACAAAAAGGAATGCACAGCCTGGGTTTACACTGTCAGGGGAAAATAGGGTCAAATTTTTTGCAAACTGGAAAAGCGGACTCGATGAAAAGAAAGAGTGAATGATTTGTACATCGCAGAGATTCAGACTTTTTTTTTCTTCTGAAAACTGACAGTGGTCCCTCTCACAAGCAGTGCTTTGCAGGTGGGGGAGTGGACAGTGCAGTGCAGCTGCAGCAGGTGTTGGCCTCTGTGTCTCCCCCCTGGCTGCTGCGACAGGTGGTGGCCACTCTGTTGGAGGACTATGATGATTACCTGGTACCTGGAGGCTTCACCTCAGACCCCATCACCCTGAAGGCATTGTGAGTCTTTGTCTCATTCAGCGTTCTTGTGTGTGGCTGCAGCTAGCGATGCGAACCATATGAACAATTCTCACTTGTGCTGAAGTGAAATTACTTTAGCTTGTTAGCTCATTCAATGTATACAGGTTTCTTTAAATCTATTACAGTGTGTTCACTTAGAGACATGGTTGTACGATTTGCAGTCTAAGGTAATGTCATATGTCTGAGTAGATTTTCTGGTCTGCTTGCTTGAGATGACTTGGGTCGTCGACAGTAAATTGACAGGTAAAAAAAAATGTTGAACAGCTGTCTGCTTGAATGAATGATGAACAGAATTTACAAATTTGTCGTAAAACTTGAGTGAAGTTGTTTTTGGTTTTTCTGTATCAACAGGTGACCAAGTACTTTTTTTCTCCTGTGAAGTTGTTTTTTGGTTTTTCTGTATCAACAGGTGACCAAGTACTTTTTTCTCCTGCCCAAGTTGTCATCTGTGGACAAAAGGTGAGTTTGAATTGGGGTGGTCGGAGGAGCAGAATGGGTTAGCCATCTAATGACATTCTTTGTCTTTGGAGCAGACAAAAATAAATTAAGAAAAAGGAGAGGTAGGCAGGAGAAATTTACCATGGTGGAGATAGAGTTTTTTTTCCTTAGAAACGTGTCTGTTGCTTGACATTTTTTCTATGTCAGTTAATACATTGAATAGGATCTTGAGTTACAGGTAAACATGACATGGGCCTCAACTATACATGTCAGTTTACACATTATATACTATATATGAAGTCTGGAGTAAGTGTAAGCCTGATGTGGGTCTTGACTAAATGGGGTCTGGAGTAAAGTGTAAACATTGTGATGTGGGTTTTGACTATACATGTTGGTTCACACATTGCCTACTGTAAATGGGGTCTGGAGGTAAGTGTTAACATTATGATCTGGGTCTTGACTATACAGGTCAGTTCACAAATTGCATACTGTGAATAGAGTGTAGAGTTATGTGTAAACATTATGACATGGGATTTGACTAGGCATATCACTACACACATTGCATACTATAAATGGGGCCTGGAGTTATACGTCAGCATTATGATGTGGGTCTCCGCTACACATGTCAGTTCACATATGGCATCCCATAAACAAGTTCTGGAGTTATGTGTAAACGTTATGACTTGGGCCTCGACTTCTCACCTCTTTGAAAAGGCAAATTGGGATCACCAAAAGTAACTTTTCACAAAGTTTTTTTTATACCTTAGTTGTTCATGGTGCATTTTAGAAATTTACAGGGGTAGCAAACTGTGAGAGTACAGCTAACAGTTGTAACATTATTTGAAGTTTCATGAACATTTGATGATAAACAGTTTACTTACATAGAAATTACATTTTAGAGAGATGTATTTTTCTTTAAATATTTCTTTGTATGAGTGAGAGCTGAAGTTGAAGCAAAAACAGGCGCCAACATCTCAGAATGTTAACTGGATGAGGTCATAGGTCAACCCATATTTTGTGGCATTTGGTACAACTGGAGCCGCACTCTTGTGTCCTTCACAGTCAAAGTCCCAGTGCCAGAAAGAAGCTGAAGAGAGACCCAGAAGAGAAGGATGAGAACAAAGCTGTGATTGTGGACCCCAAACTTACTGCTGAGAAGATCAACAAGAAGAACCTTAAAGGTCAGATAACATTTCTGGAGCTTTTCATGGGTTACAAGCCGTAGTCAGGGTCCATGGAGACTGTCCAGGTTCTTTTAAGTCCCTGTGAACTAAATTTGCCTCAGTAGGCCTTTAAGTCCTTTTATCTTGGTTAAAAGTCTATTCCTGTACACCTCCAAGATCATTTCAAGTTCGTTGAAATTTGCATTCCATGTCATGTTTAAGAAAACAAAAAACAATTGTGGCATTTGAAATTAAAGGTAAAGAATCTTCTATGTAACTCTCCTTGAAGGATTCTGTTTTTTAACTGATGGTCAAAGGATAAAACTCAGAATCTCAAACTTGTAGTTAAAGACAGAGCACATTGTTCAGTTGCTGTTCTTAGAACTTAAAATTTGTAAACTGAACTTACATATGTGTGCCAGTAATACTAGGAAAATGCTCAATTCAAGATAAAAATTTTTTAAAGGAGACGGTGTTACTTACCCCTACAATTTACATTTTGCTTTATTTTCCACCCTCAGTCACTCATTTTGAAACTAAATCAATTCAAGATAGTTCAAAAGTGGCTTTGAGAAGATCCAAACAAGAAAAAGCATGAATACAGAAATTAGTAAAGGACAAAAGTGCATGATATGCATTTTGTGAACACTGGATTGGGATATATGGGTGAATCCCATCTTGTGCTAGCACATCTGTGTGGCTTATCTCCAGAATTATGAAGGAGAAATGGGATGAGATGCTTCATGCAGCTCCTGAACAGCGTAGAAAAAAAGAAAAGATGAAAATGATCCTACGCACAGAAACGCTCAGAAGAGTCGAATGCAGAGAACAGAGACTGTGAAGATCACTCTGTAAGACTTTTAAGGACCATTTATTGAGGTTTTTACCATTAGAATTATGCTCCATATAAAAGTAAAGATCTTTGTTGTTACAACTTCTAATCTTTGTAAGATATTAGGAGGTCCTTGTAATGTGTGGTTTGTTGTTATGTGAGAAGCCCTCTGGAAGCTTAGTGGTGGGCTGCTTTTGCTTGGGCAAGGGGGGGGGGGGGGGGGTTTCATGCATCTTTTTTCCCTGTAGTGTTCAAGTTTTATTTGTCTTGTTCTTAATGATAAATGAAAAATATATGAAGAAGACAAATTTGAGAGTTGCGCAATACCCCCCCCCAAAAAAAAATTGAGTTGATTCCATCATTTTTCTTTGAAATGCATTACGTGTTAGGACACATATTTATGTATTCTTGTGTTTGCGTTATTAACAGTGTTAAAATAACTAACTTCTGGGACTATAATGTGTGTGTGTGTCTCTGATGGCAGTTATTTCAACCTTTGTTTAAACGAGATGATGGTCAATTTCAGGAGAGACCATGCTTCACCGAGCAGCCATCAAGAACAACATCGCTCAGTTGAAACAGATGCTTGCTGTGCCAGGTACTGTTTTGTGATACTGTGCTGTCATTCACTGTTTATTTCCATGACTGTTGCTGTTCAGAGAGAAAAAAAAGAAAGATACTCCTATAATCCAAGCACTTATGGAATGGAGGACTTGAGGAGGAAAGGATGATGGAGATGTCAACTTTCCTCAGGGTGGCATTATGAGAGGGGTTTCCTGTTTCGTTACTGTTGTTATTGTTGTTGTTTTTTGTCCCACCTTCACTGGCCCCTAAAGAGCAGTTGGTACCATGGGGTGTTGAGTTCAAATCAGGACAGCAGTCTGGTCACCACTCTCTCGGGAGCCCATGCTCTAACCACTGTGCTGACCCAGCCCCCACTGCTGGAATAATCCTGCATGAATGCAGCTTTAAGCCAGCGTTTTATGCAAGATCTTTCTGCTAAAGCGTAACACCAGATCTTGCGGGGGGGGGGGGGGGGGGGGGGGGGGGGGGGGGGATGGATGGATGGTGAGGAAGACATTTTCAACGATTTAGGATATCTGAAAAGCAGTAGATTCAAAGCTCTTAGACTTGCCGTGATCTGGCCTTTAAAATATCTTTGAAACTTGGCAAAAACTGCTGGAACGTTGTCTTGGAAGCAGAGGGGAGCATTCGAAGAGACTGATTTGTGTGTGCGTGTGTGTGTGTACACCTGTGTATGTGTGTGTTAAAATGGGCCACTAGTTTATGTTTTGTACTCCAGTGAACAGTATCTAAGGAATTGTTCAGATTTACACTTACAGTCAGATGGTGGAAGTTACAGTGTGGTGCAGATGCGCTCCACTCTACTCTGTCGTACTCTTGTCTTGTCCTGTCAGTGTATTTCTCATACTTGCTGTTTTCCTATCCTGTCTTGGATGGTCTCATTCTGTGTGCCTCCAAAGACCAGCCTGTGCTGTATCTGCGTTATTCTGTGTACTGACTGATGAGGCTCATTCTTGGAAGGCAAGACCTGAAACAACGGGGACAGATGCTAACGTGACCCAAATATGCATGCAATTGCATAGCCTAAGATTACTAACAATACATGCAGAAACAAATAAAGGCACAGACACAGAATGATACAGACACATAGATGACAGTGGATAGGCCAGAGACAGAGATAATGACACACTGGGCCAAATATAGGTCGAGAGATGAGCACAGTGAGAACTGGGATTAGAACAAAGAGAAAAAGAATAAGATTACAGCCATAAACTGTTCACCTGTGCTGTCTGTCTCTCCTTCTATCTGATGTAATGTACGAGCATGTGGGCAATCCATTAATTAATCAGCTTGGAATGTTCAGGCGTTGACGTCAACAGTCAAGACTACGCTGGATGGACTCCCTGCATGAGGCGTGTAACCATGGCCACGTGGAGTGCGTGAGGGCACTTCTGAAGTTTGTGCCAGTGCCACCCTGGATAGTTTCTTCCATACAGGTCAGTTGAGTTAGTGCATTGGATACAGTTCGTCCTGGTAATTTTATTTATTCTTTTTTTTTTTTATCTTGTTATCGCAGTTGTGATGTTTTTGTTGTTCATTGCAATTGTCAACCTCTTAACAACAGATACAACAGATACCAGATATCTGTTGGAGAAATGTCGAACATTTGCTGATAAAAGGGCTTCATATTAAAACATCAGTATATGATCTGCTCAAATATCACAGTAGTTTGAGTTTTTTTCATTGCTTTGTTTTTGAAAAATACAAACACACACACACACTCCCACGCTGATAAAAGGGCTTCATATTAAAGCATCAGTATATAATCTGCTCAAATATCACAGCAGTGGGAGTTTTTTTCATTGCTTTGTTTGTGAAAAATACACACACTCACTCGCACTTGCATACACACACACACACACACACACACACACACACACACACACACACACACACATGTGCGCGCACACTCACATGATTAACTCACACACACACACACGCATGCATGCACGTGCATACAGGCCCGCAAGCATACACTTGAAAATGGGTTTTAACCCGTTGACTGCCCTGGCACGAACGGCGTTCGTGATGGTTTCGGGAAAGCTGCCCTTGAACGAACGGCGTTCGAGATAATTTCATCATCAAAATTCGGCGATTTAAAGAAGGGGGCAAGGAGAAACAAATGGTTTAAACGGTTGCAGGGACCCTAAAGGACGGTTTCTTCCCTTCGCGGGTCAGCTGACTGAACGGCTCGCGTCCATTCGGTCAATAACTTCGGCAAAGTTCGGAAGTTATTCTCGGTTGAAGATGGCGAGTCGAGCAGGCAGTTCAATCAGGCGCGTGCCGTTTTCAAACGATCTAATGCTCTTGAAGTGCTTCAAGAAGTTATCTGAGACCATGAAAGCGATGACGAAGACTTCAAAGAGTAGAATGAAGTGAATCGGATGAGGAATAAAGTGATCACATCAACACCACCCTTTGCTATCGGAGGTTGGTGTTGATGACGAAGCTGATCCCCGACTTCAAACCGAGCGATACCGGCGCAAGTGGGGCTGAATCGGAGAGTGACGAGCCGATTCCGTGTATGTCGACTCCCCCCTCCTCCTTTCGTGAGAGGTCGGAGGAGAGTCGAGGAAGGGGAGGGGGTTTTGGACAACGGCGAGGGTCCAGTGTGAGGGGGCGTGGCAGAGGAAGAGGGATTGGCACTCGTCAGTCAGAACTTGTTTCAGAATGGACAGAAACCAGTGCTGATTGCCCAAATCTCGACCTTTCTTTCACGGGTGACCCAGGTATCAAGGTAAACATTGGCAATTTCAAGCCCATGGATTTCGTGGAGTTGTTTTTGTGGTGTGTGGTGTGTGTGTGTGTGTGTGTGTGTGTGCTTGTGATGGGGTGTGTGGTGTTTGTGCAGGCTGTGTGTGTGTGAGAGAGAGAGAGGGAGGGAGAGAGAGCAGTGCTGTGCATGGTGTGGTATACATTGTGTGTGTGTGTGTGGTGTTTGTGTAGTGTTTGTGCATGGTGTGTGTGGTGCTTTTGCATGTGGTGCTGTGTGTGTGTGTGTGTGTTTTACATGTGTGTGTGTGTGTGTGTTGCTTTTGAATATGGTGCTTGTGCACAGTGTGTGTGTGTGTACCCAAATGTGTGTCAGTCAACTATAACTTGCATTTACTGGCAGTAGTGTGGGATCCTGATCCTTCTGTCCATAGGTTCTGTGGTGTGGTGTATTCTCTGCGACACCAGTGTATTTTTCAGTTTTAGTGTGCTTTCATCATCTGTGGTGTGGCCTTTTGTAGCTCAGTCCTATCTTTAGCAGTCTCTGTTTTTTGGGGGTGGGGGTTGGGTTTTGCAATGTTTTATTTATTACCTTCTGTGGTAATGGCTTTTATCAATCGCACTTAGTTCATGAGTGAACCAAACCCCCATGTGTGAAAGAAAAACTGACAGAATAATTGGAAGTTACACTTAGTGTTGTTATTGTTAGTTCATCTCTGCTAAACAAGACCAGTTCCAAGAGGCTTGCAAGATGTGCAGACTGATGCTGTGGATAATGTTCAATTCCCTTCTTCTTTCCCACGTTACTGGGCTGGATTGCCCCCTATGATATGGGTTGCTAAACATTTTATGCATTGTCAAGCTTTATTGTGAATACAGATGTTTGTCCTGAAGTTCAAAGGATACTAACACCAGTTTTTGTGGTATTTCATTGTGATTTTAGTGCTATGTTTTGTTATGTTCTGAAAGTGTCTGTTTTTCAAACAAAAACATTCATCATTATATATATTTTTGGTCTACTCATTACAAACAAATCAAACTATTGTGATATCTGGTTGTAGCCAAGGATATAACAAGAAAATTTCCCAAGTATCTAAGCTATATGTCAAGAATTGAAAGAGCACTGGGCATATCATGAACCTACCCAGAAAACAAAAAATGTGTCCCTTGATCCCTGGATTGTACTGTACCCCAGAAATGCATAAATTTATCATAAAAACAACAATTGTGGGTTGTAAATTCACTACCAAATATTTACACAGGGGTTCAGTAAACACTAAAACCACTTTTGGCTGGGTTTGTGTGTTTTTTGTTTTGCTGCTGTGGGTTTTTGTATGCTTGCAAAATATAATTTTTTTAAAAAAAGTTGAATTATAAGATTATTTATTATACTCAGAATGAACAAAATCAAATATTATTTGCAGGTATTATAGCCCTGGTTGATGAAGAAAACATGCCAATAATCTAAGAGATATCTCCACAAATAAATGAGCACTGATCAAATTAGTGAACCTACCGCAAAAAGTCAATTTTGCTCCGGCACACAGAAGTGCAAATCTGATACAAAATAGCGGCAGTCAAGGGGTTAATTGACTGGTTACTACTATTTATGTTTTGCCAAGCTGCAGAACAGTTGAACTAGCCAGTGTCATCGCTACCAAGAATGATAGTTGGCCTCCATCCACCGTCCTCTGCACCCACCCACCCCCTGCCCTTCCCCCAAAAAAGTATGAAAGTCGGGTTGTTTGCTACTGGTAACAACTGGGAGACTCAGGACACAAAGATGACGGTTGTTCAGGTCTCCACAGTTTTCTGGGTAGAGCATTCCAGTTGCAGAGAGTGTGTGAGAGCTAGCTTGCATGCATATGAGTGGTGCTACAACTGCACCAAAGGAAGCTTGAGTATATTCATAGTGCTCATGTATGTAAATTATTTTGGTTGAAATGTGCTCATGTACGATATTATTTACTTTTTCGGATAGTCCTTTTCCAGGATTTCTGCAACATTCAAATGCTTATTACCGTATTTCATTCCTGCAGGTAATGGCAAGAAGATGCGGAAAGTGGACCTCCTTGTGGGGAACAATGATGGGAAACACACCTCTACATGATGCCGTTCTCATGAACCATATTGGTGTAGTCAAACTGCTGCTCAAATACGGAGGTCAGGCAATGAATAGATAAATTTATGGTTATATAAATAATGTGTGCTTGATTGGTGGGTTATGGATTGGTTTTCGAAGTCTTACACAAATTTAGGGAGATGATAGTAAAGAAGAGATGTAAAAATTGGTATAAATCTGCAGTTGTTTCACTCATGCAAACCTAGATTGGTGGGGGCCATAAGAAGTAGAATACCAGACCCTGTTTTCTTGCCAGTAAGTAACAGAAAAGAATGTACAGGCAGAAAAATTCTGTTTTTTTAATTATCGTTTCGCTGCATCAGACAAAATTATTATTATGTCCAGACCTGTCTCCGATTGTGCCAGTTGTCAACAAGGGAAGTAAGTGGAACTTATTCATACTCGGGGTATTAAAAGTTGCTTACCCTTTTGGTTCTTCCCACCAGCTTTGCTGTTTGGATGTTTATCCTTCAGTTTTCAAAGTTTTAGCTTGACAGGACATCATAGGTCATCATCTGATGTCCTGTAGACTCTGAAGGGGTTAATTTTTATTGTTTCTGCATAGTGTTCTGTGCCCTGTCTGTGGCATTCCATACAGCACCACTTATTTGGTATCTGAAGTGCATAAGCATAACCAGGGTGCCCAGCCATCACAGGGAATGTATGAGGTAGCGACAAGGCAACCCTCTGAAATAGACGGACGTTGTTGCTGAATATTCGTCTAGCGTTGCCTGTTTTGACCCAACATGTACAGGACACCACATGCTGTGCTGTCTCTGTGACATTCTTTGTGAATGTGAGTTGGTTGACTCAAAAGACTTAACACCACTGATCAGAGACAGGTGTGGATGGTAGCTGGAAATTACTACCATGAGATCAGGTCTGTAAGGGTCATCATCTATTTACTGCCAGCAAGGGAGGTTAGCATAGTATTGAGATTTGATTGCCAAGCCAGGTCTGTAACCTGGACATGAAAGGTATATGTTCTTGAAACATATTTTTGTGGAAACTGTCTTTTCTTTCTAGATTTACTTTTAAAATATCTTTGAGGGAAACAGTATTCTTTTCCAGCGTTATCTTTAAAGCATAATTTAGGGAAACAGATTTCTTTTTAGAGTAGTCTTTTCACACATAGTGTCAGGAAAATATTTTATTTGCAGTTACCTTTAAAACATAATTTGGTGGAAAAAGTGTTTTATTTTTATCAGTTTTGGGGGGGTTTTTTGTTGTTTTTTTGGTCAGGCACTCGCTTCTCTTCAAGTTGTATTGCTTATTGCATGCACACAAAAAAAGAAGAAAAAATTCAGAAACTTTGACATCACAGATAGAACAGTAAAGTCTCTGAACACTGCCACCTTCAAAAAAAGAAAAAAAAAGTGTTCTTTTTAGAATGCCTCCCTCCATGCCTACAAGCTCTTCCCTTGCATACTTCTGTGATTCGATGGTCTTGTGTATGCTTGCTTTGCTTACCTAATTTTCAGTATTGAAAAGTTTTGTTTGTGCTGTCTGGATGGTGTGAACCAGTTTCATTTCATGAAATGTGAGAAGGCTCAAAGTGAATTTCAGTAAGATGGAATTCCATTTTAGACCAATCCTCATGCGGGCCAAATGTCATATTATTGATACAACAAGGGAAAAGTTCTTGCTGGGCTTGAGTTCACATGCTACCAGGAAAGGAAAATGGCTGAAGGAGAATGAAATGAATAATAATAGAAAATGCCCAAAGTGATTGTTCAGGGGAAGTCAAGAGGATTTCAAGAAAACATAGAACTGGGCTTGTTAAGAGATTGTTCAAGGAAAGTTAAGAGGATTTCAAGTAAACATAGAACTGGGCTTGTTAAGAATTGTTCAAGGAAAGTCAAGAGGATTTCAGGTTCATAGAACTGGGCTTGTTAATACAGTACTGGCTTTTTTTCTCTCAATAATTTAGCACACATACACACACCCTCAGAAAAAGAAAAAAAAAGGATATGTTGAACATCTTATTTCACATTTATGTTTCCAGGATCCAGTCTACTGAAGCCTAAGACAGTGAATGGCTACACTGCACTGGATCTGGCTAAACGGAAGAAATGCGTCAACTTCTGACCAGAGATCTGCGGACTTCAGCTTTTCCCAAGGTCAGCACAAATATTACTAAGAAACTATTTTGCAGTTGGAAGTTTGGTAAAGTGTACTATAACAATGCAGTTATGTTTCAAAACTATAGGTACGTTTATCAATGTCTCTTTCAACGAAGGTGTATGAATCTTACTGGAGCAGAAGGACTTCTCTGAGAAAATAGTGATGTTGTGGATCCTTACTGGAAAGGAAAGACTCCTCTTAGAAAATGATAATGTAAAAACAGAAAATGAAATCGTATTGAAAGAAAAAAAAGACAATTTTCTGTTGATGTTGTATCAGTTTTATAATCCAAATTTTGAACAGTAAAAGTAAGCTTTAAGGATATTAGCGTTATGCAGAGCGTAAATGCAGTAAAACATAATGAAAGGAAGAATGTCTGAAAGCTGTGGAAATTGGTTCAGTGAGTGTCATCTTCTCCACATACATCCCCTTTTGCCTCCATTCTCGCTTTTGGTTTTTTGCATGCCTGGTAGACTTGTGAAGGCGTGGTTTTCCCTTTGACTTCATGCAAACTCTTTCACTCGGAAGACCCCAGGGGCTCTTTCAGCCTAAAGTGTATCATCATTTGTAGAGAATTCAGTGCTGGTCGTTTTCCTCTTTCCTGTCTATCTCCTTTTTGTTTTTATCTTTCGTATGGTTGTCCACTCTTTGTCCAGCTGTTGTGCCCATTTACCTTTGTTCTCAACAGTTGTTTCACTGTGTCTGTCATTAAGTGAGACTGTATACTGTCCAGAGTGGACTTTAAACTGTGTGCTCTGCAGTGCCTATTTGGCCATCTGGATTGTCAAGTTTTTTCTTGCAGTATATCAGTTTTGACAACATTTTCATTGTGTATCATTTCAGCTATCATAAAAAGAAATAAGCTGAATTGCTGATACTCTCAGCACAGCAATCACATTTGCAGTAAGAATGTCAGTTTATTAATTATAATATGAATTTGATACACCATGAATTCCAAGCCTGCTTCATTTTTTTAAAAAATTCTAACCTTTGCAGTTACTGTCCTGGCAGCGGCCTGTCTATGGATTTTTCCAGTTCTGTTCTTAGCTTGCCATGGTTATCTTCTCTTGATCTGCAATAGATCAGACCAACTGAATCCCAATGTTCGCAGAAATAAGATTTGATCACATTTCAAAGAGAAAACAATTCATGCACGAGCGACACACAATCTCGAGAGCCATTAACAATAGCTCATTCGTCAGCACCACATGATTAAAGCAAAAATGCTGAGGTCAAGAAGCTAACTACGGTGTGGATTCCTATTGAGGTCTGTTGATTTGGCTGATCAAAAGCGCCACCATACAACAGCTCAGCTAGATGTCGATGGTGAGGTATTTAGCAGGTTGAACTTTCCTGATGCAAAAAAATTGCAACATCTGCATTACTAACACTTAAGCAAACACACACACACACACACACAAGAGGCATAATCTCAACAGCAAACGACACAGAAACCACAGCAAGCACAAGCACGGAGGCAGAAGTTTCTGAAGTTGGTGTACAACATGTGCTCTGTCAATGAAGAATCCTTGAAAGCCTTTTTATCTGATTCCTTCAGTGTTTGTAGTGCGGCTGAGAACATGGATGAAAAGAATAGCAATAGCTGATTTTTTTTTCTGTCATTTTATGTATTGTCCTTTCCTGTTTGCTTGCCAGTTTATGATAGTCATTCCTCAGGACGTACATTCTTTGTTTACTTTTGTGTTTTCCATTTTTATTATCACTTTACACAACTGTTTTCTTGTGGCTAATTACTTGGTTGTGACTTACTGTGCTGGTGTTTGTTTGTTTTTTCGATTAAAACAAAGAAATTCGTGGGTGTGTTTTACATAACAGTGTGGTCTATAAACCTGGAAATGATGGTATATCTTTTGTCAGTAGCATGTTTATCAATATTGTTTGTGTTTTTCTGGGAGGGCATGTTGTCCTAGGTGAGAACAGCCTTAAAAAGGCCACTGTATGGTTGACAGGGTGATGATTAAACTGAAACTTAAACAGGAGCTAGCAAGACAGGAGAGGATGTCAATGGGCTGCTGGTTTCACATATCATAGGTGGTCATTATCATTTCGATTGTTGCAGACTCTTTCACTCAGGACCTCGGAAGTCAGGAGAGGGAGACGGTCCCCTCATCGTTCATGTACAGAGAAGTTCTGGACAGCAGTAACGGCGACACCCAAGTCTCCGCCTCTTTGGAAGAAGTCCACAAATTTTGACGCTCATAACTCTGCTTCTGCGTTCTCATCTCCAGGTGCAGCGGCAGCAACAGCAGCTGCAGGAGCAACAGTCCGAGCTGCAGCCTGGACTGTCACAAAACCAGCAGAACACACCAGAAACTGAGAAATTTGACAAGGACATGAGATTCTATCTGCAGAGTTTTGAGAGGCATGTGAAGAAGATCACCACGGAAGATGTGTTCCGTAGGCTGAGGGTACCGATGTGTGTGTTGGAGGCGTTGTTGATGGAATGCCGGTGAGGTCTGTGGATATCATAGGTGTGATTGGCTGCGGTGACTGAGTATGGAAGTATCACTACTGGTGTCTGCACGTTGAGCACGACCACCTGTACCTCTGCAGTGTGAAAGTACTGCTTGTTGCACCTCCATAATGTGAAAATACTTCTACATCTGTTGTGTTGAAATTCTGTTGTGTTGAAACTCTACCTCTGTTACAGCGTGGAAATACTGCTCCCTGTGTTGTGTTAAGATATAGCCACCAGTATAGTGTGAACACACTGCTATTTAAGAGGTTTTTCAAAGGTAGACCAATGTCCAAATGTGTCGGGGTTTGTTTTTTTTTTGCCCTTCCACTGTCATGTTTTGTGAGGTGTTGTGAATTTCCCTTCTGTGAGTGAACTTGCTGCTTCAAGTGCATGGTGACACTGATTTTGGAAAGTTGAGCTAATTACTGTGTGTTGATGTTCATGGGCACGAGTGAATGCAAATCATGCACATGATAGTACACATTGGAACAGTCTGCAGCATTCTGAGTCAAGGTGTAAAAAAACGCTGTCCTGTACGTTGATAAGCACTTCAGAAGTCTGGGTTCCTTGGAATATTATTAAGATTGGAGATGCTTGCAAGGGATATTGGTGAAATCTCAGTGGAGCATGTCTTGTGTTGTCTTGAAGCATGCAGCTATTTTTCACATTCTTACCTCTCCAAACAAAAGTCCCTATCCCTCTCTGGCTTCGAAACAGCCATGTTATCTGGATCTTAAAGAAGAAAAAAAAATTGGGAGAGAAGAGAGCTAACCACTCCTCCATAACCAGCTTGGCCAACAGAGTGATAGCCTTAATGCCAGTTCTGTCTTAAGACACGCGCACTTCTCCCAGCTAAATCGCTTTGTTATCCGTACTGAGGTGCATGGAGAAAGAGCAGCAAACTCCCTCCACCCTCTCTGTGCTCTGACCCCTCAACACCTTAAAAGTGATGGGAGAGTGGTTGGGGCAGTGTATTGGTCAGGGACATGCTTGGCTGCCTTCCCTGGCAAGGCACAGGTTGGACAGTTTCCTGCTGAGGGGTCTGTGCTGCAAAAGGGCAAGCCTCGTTGAACACTGGCTGAGAGGCATGGGCGTCCTCTAACTATGACCAACCATTCATGACACAGGTATGTTTGATGTGAATGAGATGAAATGTGGTGCGGGTGACAGCATTGTTGAGTTGATGATGATTTCGGAAATTACAACACTTTAGTTCTGAATTCAGTGATCTCTCATGTCATGCGAATTGTGTTTTTAATGCCTGGCCTATCGTTCAAGACTCCTTTCTTCTTTTGTGAAGTCCTGGATTTTCGAAGTTACCAAGTCTCTTTCCAGGAAGGGTCAGGTTTCTGGCCTGAGAGTGGGTGCTGAACAAGCATAGCTGCCAACTGCTACTAGATCGCCGTAGTTTGCTACGCCAAGAGAATGCTTGCTACGACGCTACTACGATCATTAAATTGCTACGGCGAAACAAAAAAATTCGAAGATACTTTCGTTTTGTTTGGACAGCGCTAAGTAACGTCTCTATCGGTCTGTCGGAACTGCATTTCCGCTTTCGGTTTTACTGTAGCACGTAGATTTTTTTTACAATTTGCCCTCTTCCTCTGCTTCATCTCTGTATAATAACATTTATAGATATACTAAGGTACTGTAGCTTTAATGTGGTCCGTAAAACTGGTTATAGGCCCGATTTCTTTTTAGAACGCGCGCAAATTAAGTTGCTACTGTCAAATTGGAAATGCTACTGTGAAAATTGTGAAATGCTACTGTAAGCCGCATGAGCAGGTTGGCAGCTCTGAACAAGGCTGTTTTCAGGTCAATTTGCCAAGTTCTTGGAACCCCTCACATCAACCTGTTTGCCACCAGGTGGCACAACCAGTATCCAGGTTTTGTGTCTCCTGTTCCACACTCCATGGTGTTTGCTGTGGATGTGTTGGCAGTCTCATGGATGGGGATGTTTTCTTATGTGTTTCTTCAAACTCGTATCATCCCAGTTGTTCTGAACAGTTTCCATCAAAAAAGTGCCAGGTGATCCTCATTTATCCTCTCCAAAGGTTGAAGGGCTGGATCAAATTCCTGATCAGTCTGCTGGTGAAGGTTTCCATTCCCCTCCCTTCAAGTGCTTCCTCTCTACAGAGACACTGAAAATCATTGCTGGTCAAAAAGACAGTCTACACTGAAAGTACATGACAGGAAACGGAAGGCTTCTCTAAATGGTGCAGGGTATCTCCAGCTACACCTGAGATGTGGCCCACATTCCGGAGGACCTTCAGGAGAAAGGGGGTTCAGGTAGGCCAAAGCTAAAGTCTTCAGACTTATGGAGCTTGTAGCATCTTGTTAGGAACTGCTAGAGCTAGTTGGTACCCCCGAGGGAGTTAAGCTCTGATTCTGGAGTGTTTGGCCTCTGGGGTATGTTCTGTTGATAATTACACTCAGAAAATACGCTGTTTGGTCACCTTGGCTTCTGCCTGTAGAATGAGTAAGGTTCATGTTTTCTCAGGGACCTGCTGTTCCAGATTGACATGATGATGGCTCAGTAACTCTTTCCATATGCCCTTCTTTCCTAGCCAAAAAATCGGCAAGCTCAAAGAGAGGTCCTTGAAAATAACCTTGCCTCTGGTTGGCCCTTTCATCGTCCAATCCCAGGTCCAGGTGATTGGAGGTGGAGCAGGTTAACTGTCCTATCGGAGCACTGAAGATGTACTTTCAGAGGGCAGAGTCAGGTTGTTGGTGCTCCCTGTACAGGGAAGCTTTGAACCATGTTATTATACCCTAGGTAATATGAACACCTGATGAGCAGTAATTCACCAGGCTTGCAACTTTGGCCAGAAACTGTTTCCCCCAAGAGCTGATTAAAGGGCACATGAGGTCTGGGCCTCTCAACCAGTTCTGTCCTCTGGCGAAGCCTTGCTGTAGCAGACATTGTACATGCAGCTGGCTGGAAGTCATAGACAACCTTTGGAATGTTCTACTTCGGGGACATGTCTGAAGATAAGCAGGCACTTGATTGCCTAAGGGACACGGTAGTTGCTGGAGTCTGTAACACACACTTATGCCCCTGCTGATTATCCACTGACCCAACCTGTTTAGGGCAATCTCATCACCAATCACCATCACTCCCTGCCATTTGAATTGTGTATTTTGCTTGTATGTGTGCTTCCATGTTTTCAATTTACCATTGTTATGCTCTTGGTGAGTTTTTAAAGGTTTGCTTGTTGACTCCATTTGCTAGTGTTCAACTGGAGTAGGTGAAATCACAGTGGAACGTTCAACTGGATAGGTGAAATCAGTGGGCTTCAACCTGGAGTAGGTGAAATCACAGTGGAACAACTTACGAAAAAAAAGAATTATTTTAAAGCATGCTGCTGTGGTTTGCTAATATTATGTTAGACTTTTTTGGTCTGATTCCTAGGAGCAAATGTGTGCATGTTAGGCAGCATGTTCATTGATATTCTCCTATATGATGCATTTGATTTGGTAGTTGTTCTCTCATGTATCACCTATTTATTGAAATCGTATTACAAACTTACATTTTAATATAATAGTATTGGTTCTCTTTCTTGTTGTAATACATTATTTTGATTAATGAAGTGGTTGTGGTTTCTTTCTTTATGTGCTATTTCACCATGTAAATTACCTCTGAACTGAAAGCAGGTCACAGTTGTCATTCCAGGATTAAGATTATCAAAGCCAATATTTGATGAAATTTTTTTATATATCATCTTGAGGTTGATCAGTTGCTTTAAAAGATAAGCAGTCTTATGTGCATAGTGATGTGTGTCTGAATGTGAGTAAAACATGTTTAGTTGGAGGGATCTCTGCTTGCTTCAGATTTGTTACACTATCGCCAGATTTTATACTTAATATGAATTCCCTTGCACATGATACCTCTACCAGACTTTTAGGTCAGCTACTTTTATGGAAAAAAATAGAAAGGGAAAGCTACAGAAGTTTTTGTTTGTTAACATTACATGTCTACTGAATTATTGATGAAATCTAGACAAGCCTATGTGTAACGTGCAAACATTTGAAAAAATGATTTACTGTAGCATATGGAAGAAAACTAGATAACCGTGCATTTCATCCAAATCATATGCTGTGAGCAATTTTCTTTTTTTGTTTTTTTTTTGTTTTCTTTTTCCCTTTTTCTTATTTTTGTTTGTTGGAAACATGAAAAACCCTGTCTTGTTTTTTACTGCCTTAGTCTGTAGACCCCCCCCCCCCAGTATGTTCCAGAGAGATATTAAGATTAGCCACAAGAATTATACTGATTAAAAAATTTTGTGACTGCTTATGAAATTAAAGGGAGTCAAGAGCATGATCTCCTGACACAGATTTTCCCAGGAAGTATTTTAAAGCATTGTATAAAGAACAGAATCACAAAAACGAAAAGTGTATTAATCTTGCGTCTTCTCTGCGTTTGGCAGGTCTGTTGTGTTCAGTTTGTTCTTAGGCATCTCTTCAAATGGTAATTGTCTACTGCTTCCATGCTTTTTATCATTCATGAAAAAATGCCTTGCATCCCACAAAGCAGCAATATCCATAGGGCATCATGTAGTTTTGTTGTGAGTGAGTCGATAGACATGAATCGAAGAGAAGAAATGTCTCTCAACTACAATATTTATCTATACATTCATTACAAACCTTTTATGGGTTAGCACTTCGCAACAGGGAGATAATCCCTGCTTAATCCACAATTTGTTGTATGTTGTGTAAATATGAATGTTGACATTTTACTCAAAGCTGTTTGTGAAAATATTAATTATTGTGATTCTGCTCATGTAAAGTGTTTTCCAGGTGAAAACCGAACCTTTTATCCCAAGGAAGACCAAAAAAAAGAAGAAGAAAAAATCTCAAGACCTAACTGGGTTTTGAAATGTGTATGAAGATTTTGAAAATGATAGGGATATCACGTTCATGGTTGTATTTTAAAAGTTTTTACTTTTCTTGTCACGTTTTGCAATCATGAGAAAGAATCTGAAAATGAAATACCAGAAAACTGAATTAAAACAAGTATGTATACAGTTTGCCAGGTGCATATCAAACTTGCAAGCTGTTGTTCTTTTGGATAAAATTGTAGAGTATTAGAGCTCATAGTAACATTAACACTGATCACAGATCATCTTGTCTTTTCGTGCAGTGTCCACCTTCATCTTATTGATGGTTATGAAACTTACGTTTCATCCTTCAGGTAATATGAAATGTGAGGATTTGACAGCTGTTTATGGGTTGTTTGAGTGTTCTTGTGAGTGTTTGTGCGAATGAACGCTTGCTTCAACAGATTTTCTTTTCACAGAAACTGATGGGGCCAGTTAAAGCTATCTTGTTGACTTTCATATGTAGGTCCATTATGTAGTCTTGTATATTGCATTTGATACTAGTCATTACTTTTTTCGGCCTGGTTATATCTGTGTACATGTATGTGGGGTACATGCAAGCAGCATTAGGTTTTTTTTCTAATTTCTACTAACATTTTCATCTGGTTATGTCTATGGCCTGAAAAATTGAACCATTGGATGGGATTTTGGGGATTTCCCCCTTGATAAAATAGAAGATCAGCATTCTGTGATGTCTTGAAAATTGTTTTCCTTGCATAAATATTACCATGAGAAGATATTTTCCCAGACTGAAGTATTTTTAAAGTTCACAAATATTTTCAAGTGGGGACAGGTAGATGGTCTCTTATTTCATTACTAATCGGAATAAAAATTTTGTTTCTTCCCCGAAGATGGAGTATGGCTGCCTTAATGGCGGGATAAAAAAGGGTCATACACACAAAACTCCACTGCCTGGCTATACAGGGAGTGTCCGCAGGAGTATCAGCCTGCGTACGCAGAAAAAAAAAAAAAAAAAAAAAAAAAAATTTTGTTTGGATGAACTTCTGTGTTTGTTGTCAGCTAGTCTAAAATTATGAATGTATTGGCTGATTTGATATCCAAGTTGAGAGAGCAGGATATGTAATATATATGAAATAATTTTAGATGAAACAAACCTGATTCTCTGTCAGGTTTTCTTAGTGTAGTGCAAGGCGCTCTGTTTTTTTTAAATGACCATCCAAATCTAGTAATATTGATTTGTGGGGCTGGCTGGTTTGGAAAAATGTGTAACCCACCTTACAGTTAATTGAATGTATCAATGAGATTAATGTAGATGGAATGAAGGTGAAACATTTAATTATGAGCATTAAATTTAGTATCTCAACAGATAAGGGAAGGAAAATTGCAGCATAATGTTTGACATTTTTGTGATATCCCCCAGATCTTCCCATTGTTGGGAAAAAAAAAAAAGAGCTTGAGATTAAACCAAAGAAATTTGGGCTAATATGTGTTTTTCCGAGTGGGGGGAACAGGGGCAATCCCACAGGGCCTATTTTATTTTGTGATTCATCACCCTCCCTTTTTAAATTGAATTCTAGTCATTTGTTATTTTCATTTTTCCAAACCCGGAAATATGCCCGTTTTCCTTTTGGGAAATCATTTTAGTGTTGGTATTTTTATGTGTATGTGGGGGTGAGAAAAAAAGGGAAAGCAGAAAAAAACTAAAGGATGTCATTAGGGCCCGGGATTATGTTGCAATTGTTTGTTCCCCCATTGAATGATGACTTCCAGGATATAAAAAAAAAATAACTGGTTTAAAAACACTGTCGGGACTTGCTGCCCTGCAATATTCATTTAGGACAATTTTGGGGGGGGGCAAGAGAGGGGAATTGTAAAGGGTTCTTTTGCTGCTCTTTTTTTTTTTTTTTTAAAAATGGGGGGGAGGGTTTTATTTTTTTAAAACGTTTTTTTTTTTCCCCAAAAAAGCCCCAAACCCAATGCCCTTTTTACAATATCACTTGGGCCAGTGTTGGGTTTTTGTAAAAAGATGTAGATTTAACTGCCCACCCAAAAATTTTTGTCTTGTTTTCCCTTTTTCAGGGGTTTTTAAACTTTTTAAATTTGGGGGGGGGGGGGGGGGGGGGGCGGGGGGGGGCGGGGGTTTGGGGGGGGGGGGGGGGATTAATAATGATTTTTTTTACAAAAAACAAAAAAAATGAAAAAACTTCGAAAAGGACTTGGAAAACACACCCTCTCAGAAAATTTTTTTTTTTTTTGGGGGGGGGGGGGGGGGGGGGGGAAAAAGGGGTGCAGTAAAAAGACTGGTAATGAGGTGCTGGAGAGGTTTGAAATGAAGAATTTTTTGGGGGGGGGGGGGGGGGGGGGGGGGGGGAAACAAAATTACACAAAAAAAAGGGGGAAAAGGGAAAAATGGGAACCCCCAAAATTTGAATAAAGAATTCCAGAAAAGGGGGCAAAAATTTGGTATCTCTAAATGAGTGGTTTTTTTCCCCAACCTTCCCCCAAACGAAACCCCAAAATTACACAAAAAGGGAATGTTGGCATTTTCTAAGTGAGAGGGTTTCCCCCCAAATTCCCCCAAACCCCCCCCCCCCCCCAAAATTCCCACAGAAAAAGGGAATGATTGGATCTTTTAATGAAAGGTTTTCCCTCAAAACCAAACCCCCCCCTAACGAAAAACCCGGTTTTCCAAAAAAAAAGGGGAATATTGGAAATCCCCAAGTGAATGGTTTCCCCCAAAACCCTTTCCCCCCTAACGAAAAACAAAATTACACAAAAAGGGAATGTTTGGGCCCTCTCTAAGTGAGAGGGGGGTTTTTCTCACCTTTTCCCCCCAAACGAAAAACCCGGGTTTTCAAGAAAAGGGAATGATTGGAAAACTAAAAGTGAGAGGGGTTTCCCTCAAAACCACCCCCCCTAACGAAAAAACAGGATTTCACGGGAAAAAAGGGAAAAATTTGGCTTTCTTTAATTGAGATGGTTTTTCCACCTTTCCCCCTAACAAAACAACAAAATTCCAAGAAAAGGGGAAATTTTGGCATCTCTCCCAAACCTTTTTCCTACTATTAATGAGGGCGAGTTGTTTTCCCTTGTTTTTGCTTCTGATTCTGCCAGTGTGTTTTTTAAAAAAGGGAAAATAGAATGTAAACAAATTTTTTTGGGTACTTGTCAGCCTTTTTTTCAACGGGAAAGTCGTGTCTATACTTTTTTAAAAGAAAATGACCAAAAATTACTATGTTCGTTTAGTTGAGTGTTTGTTCTTTGCTAGGGGACCCCAAAGCGCTTGTGTCCACAGACCCCCACAGAGTACAGAAAAAGTGCGGTTGCGTTCAAACTCTATTTATTCCCTGATTGTCCACAGCAGCCAGTCCGCTCCCGGAAAGACTTTTTCCTTTTCCCGCACAATCTGGGTGGCAGCAAGCATGCCAAAATATTTTTTGGCTGTACGGGCAGAAAAGGTTGTGATTTGGTGCTGTCGTCCTTTTTACACACAATCCGGCCCTGAACCCACACAACACATTTTTCAAAAACTGTGCAGAAAGGAGGATGCAAAGCTAAATTTAATGTGTGCAAGCAAGACCAAACCTTTACGATAAAAAAGACAAAACGGTTTACCAAAAAAGAGATTTTACCCGGGCGGGGGGAACAAATTGCTTCAGAATTAAAAGAGCAAGGGAGGCATTTTATCCTGATTTTTTTTTTTTTTTTAACAAAAAAAATTTCAACCCCTGAAAAATTTATTTTTCCCCTTCCCCCCCCCCCCCCCCCCCCCCCCCCCCCTCCTCTTTTTCTGCCCCCGGGCCTTCTTCTCCCCTTTTTTGTTGCCTGTTTGTCTGAGGGGAAATCCACGTCCAACTACAAAATTGTTCCAACAAGCCCTTTAAATTTTTCCCTGGCACACTTCCCGAAGGGAACAAAATAGGCACAGAAAGTGTTTCCCCAAAGGGATTTTTCTTTTTGGTTGCTGTTCTTTTCCCATTCAATCACAAATGTCATCTCTTGTCCCAAAAGCTGTTTTCCCCTTTTTGGGGCTTGTTAAGCGCTCAGGGTTTCCCCGCCCTAGGAAAATTTTGAAGAACACAGATTGCCCTTTTTCGACTTTTAAAGGCTTTTATCAGTTTTTTGTCTCAATCGCTTTGGTTTAAAAACCTTCCTGTGTTAGAAAAATGGGCCCAAAAGCCAATTTACCGTCTGCGAGCTCGCGAAAGGGGATAATTGAAAACCCTCCTTCAAAGGGCAGGGTTTTTTCGTGGGGAAAAGGGGGGCATCCCAAATTTTCGCAAAAGCGGGAACCCCTTCAACCCCCCCAAAAAACGGGGGGCCCAAATTTCTCTGTTTTTTGGTTTAAACCTTGGGGTGGGGTGGCAAAATGTAACCCTTTTCCCCCAATACCCCCCCCTTTTTCCCCCCAAATGACCCCCCCCCCCGGGGAAAAACCCCCCGTTTACTGCCAAAACCCCTACTTCCAAAGTCTATAACAAGAAATCTCCCCCGCGTCTACTACCCCAAAGCAAACCCCTGAGGGAATAAACCTTTATAAATTCCAGTATGGGTTTCCCCTTACAGACCGGTTTTTTTAAAAACCCCGATTGTTTTCCCCTCCCATTTGGTCCTAAGCAAATTTGGAAAAATTTTAAATTGAGTAGAAGTCATTAGAAGAGGTTTTTCCACCCCCTTTTCGTTAGGGTTTTGTCAAAAAGAATTTTTTTGCAGTATGTCCCCCAAGACCTTTGGTGACTGACAAAGCGTTTTGCACAGTGCCAAATCCTAGTCGGAAGGAAAAAGCAAGGGCTCCGGGAAAAAGGGTTTCCCCTACCCAAATACCTGTAAAAATTTGGGGGAGAAACAAAAAAAAACCCCAAAATTTGATTGCAAAAATAATTTGTTTCCCCAAAAAATCGTTTTTCACTGAAGCTAAAAAATGGTTTTTAACCATTTTTTGTTTCAGCCCGAACTATCAAGAAAGATGGGCTTTCTCAGGGACTATTACAGAAAGCAAAAGAAGAAATTTATGGGAAAAACGAAAATCCCGGGGTTTGGAACTGAAAGGGAAAAAAAAAGTGGCCACTTTTTTTGATGCTATGTCCTTTTTTTGAACATTTTTTGGTGCCACAGAAAATTCACAAAGTTGCTCTGCCGCCAAACCAAAAAGAAGCATCAAAAAAGTGTGAAGAAAAGCTTCGAACCCACGTCCCCTTTTCCAAGGACAGGCAAGAGCCCAATTTTAACCCCCGACCTACAACCGACAAAAAGGGGGCTGCAACAAGCAAGGGGGAAAACAACCGTTCGGGCCCCCCGCCCCCCAACAAAAAAGCCAAGAAGGGGGACATAATGACTTTGACAGGGAAAATTCTGAATGGGGTTTTACGGAATCTGAAAAGGACAAAAGATCCCGATGGACATTGAAGTTTCTTGGAAAAGGCTTCAGCCAAAGGACCCAGCTGGGCCCCCTAGAAGCATTAAAATTCAAGCATGAGGTCCACGGCCTACTCATTAGCTATTTAGAAAGGGCCAAAGCAAAAAGTTCCCATGTTCCCACGTTTCACACATTTCACCCACCCAGACAGGGAACTCGTGTACAACCAAGTCCTACCCCCAGCAGTGTTGAAAGCTATGCCAATATGAGGAGAGTAGACAAGGTGGCCAAAGTTGTCACCCATCGTATTTGGAAGACCAATACTACACTCAACTGTAAAACTACAAGTATGAGTTTCATTTGTGAGAGTAGTTTTCATAAAGGTATTCTTTAAATAAAAGAATAGAATATTCAATAAAGACATTTCTTACAATGTAAATTGTTCTTCTTCTTGTTATTTGGCAGTTTAATGTCCTTTTATCACAACAAGATGATGTCATGGACAAGGGAAGTGTACTTTTTACAACTACAAGTATGAGTTTCATTTGTGAGAGTAGTTTTCATAAAGGTATTCTTTAAATAAAAGAATAGAAAATTGATATGATTTTCAGTTGATGCTTTAACATTTGGATTTGATTTTTCAATAAAGACATTTTTGAAGATGGCTAGTTTCAAGAATGTAAATGAACTGATCTTACCTGAGTGTGACTACCAATCTTTCTCTTGGTGAAATTGATTTCCTCCAGTTTGTGTTTTGTTTCTGTAGCCCACTGGCACATAACCGCAGCAACGATTGAAATGTTTGTCTCATTCGAAAGTATTCCAAACATTTCTCCTCGTCTGTTAATATTTGGGGCAGTAGTTTGAATTCTCCTAAAACTCCCCGATCTTTACAAATTGGGTGCACCCAAAAACGTCGTTTGGATGCTAGAGATCTTCTTTTGTACCACCACCAGAGCAGAAAAATCTTGCGCTGCCTTGTCACCGCCATCTTGCAAAGCGGGCAGAACTATGCGGACCCTGTGGAGACGGGTAACCGCACTTTTCTGTCCATACCTTTTCTGGCCCGCAAAAAGTATGGTTTGTGCAGGGTCTGTGGACACAAAGCTTAACACAACACTGTCAGTTGTTGTCTAGCTACCGTTTAAAAAAATTTTTTTTAAAAAGGCGAAATATGCGTGTCAGCAGGGACTGAGCGCCATGCACGAGCGTGTGGGACCAAAGAATCGTGCCATGTGTGCCGCCCACGGCTGGATAGTATTAATGGCGGGATAAAAAATGGTCATAACACACAAAACTCCACTCCATCCGTTGGTTAGATGGGATTAATCCTTACCTGTCCATACAGGGAGTGCCCGCAGGAGTATCAGCTGCATATGCAGAAAAAAAAAGTCATATATATATCTATTGAAAAAAGAACACAATGTTCTTTCGGTCATCCTAAGTTTTTTACAGCAGTCTCTTTCATGAGGATCTTTATCCAACCGACACGTATCAAACAAAAGTTCACAGGAATTCCTGTTGGGTGAATACATGCTGAAAAGGTTAAGTACGTTCGAGCTACCTAAAAATCAAGGGGTGTTGTGGGTCGGGGGGATGTAAGTCGATATTATTGTAACCCTATTTTGACCTGTCTCTTGGATAAATATGGCACCTGAAGCAAGGATTTCACACACTTGTATCTATAGTTTCTCTCTTAATTCTCTCCTTCAAAACAACAACAACAAAGATACAAAAAAAACTGTATAGATATCAAGTAGATGATGGAAATTATTAGCGACTCATCAAAAGTTCTTATAATACTGTTTTAATTATATTGTATGCCAGTGCTTTTTCCCTCCCAAATGGATCCTACATTCAATGAATGTAAATTTGCAATAACAAAGGAAAAAAGGCAAGATGACTTTCAGCTATAATATCATTTATTCCACCAAATTCAGACATGAACAACAGACAAATCATTGGTATCACACAATGGTATCCCTTATTTATACTTAAGTGAAAAAAAGAGCAAAAAAGCAAACATGAAGTAAAAATAAAATGACAATGTAAACAACGAAACAGTCTGTTAATGTGCATACCTGACCTTTATGTAAGTGTATGCAAAATGATTTTCACAGCAACATTTAACTGGAAATACTGCATACATTGTGGCAAACACAATGACTGAAAATCTGGCTGCTTTAAGTCCGTAGTAAGATTCATAAACATCCCCACCTCCCCAATTTCAATGTAATGTATTTCCACTCCTTCAAAATGCTTTCTTAATTGTGATATTGATACACGCTTTACAGAGAAATTTTCACACTTCAATGCTGAATGGATAACGCATAGGCCAGACAAAATTCTAACATGATTACAATATAAGACTGCAGTTAAAATAGTCTTGATCTGCGTTTAAAAGGTGTGATGCACTCAATGAAACAAGACACAATTAAAACTTTCTTTTCAACAGATTAAAAAACTGAATCAAGGACAACATGCCTTTAAGACTGAATCAACAAGCAGTAATATTCGTATAAGTGTCCATACTTAACGAAAAGTAAATGCCCAACTGCAGGTTTCCACATACAAATGGAAACATACTGAAAGATACTGGAGTCCTAACATGCACTCAAATTGTGGAAGATGATACAAGATAAGCACTCCTTCCCTCTCATGAAGACGAGTTCTAGCAAAGTGATTTTTTTTTTCAAACTTGTACACTTATCTCTATTTGGTATAAACATGCATACACACACTCCTGTACACACATACATGTGCTCTCACATGCACACAATCTCTATAGGTTGGCTGACATGAGATTCAGAATAATTCAAAGAGGTAGTAAAACCAGTAACAAATTTTAAACTTAACCAAAAAAGGTATCTCCAGTCTTTCTTTGGGCATGGAAGACTGAACAATCCTGTACTACCTGATCATGGTATTAGAAGGGGGAATATCTCCTAGAGAGTCAATACTTCAGCCAATGCCATGGTTTGTAAGATGTGCAATTCTGCATCGAATCTGTACAGGTTGAGGGTGCATTTTTTCCCCCTCGATATCCACTTTTACACGCTAGAATCGTTGACAAATCTTGCTTTTTCTTTTGCAAGACTAGATTGTGTGGGTGTACTTCTTGATTGTAAAAACAAAGGCAAATAAATGAACTTTTATCAAGTCTCACAATCGACAACCATTTCCACCATGATCACTTTTTTTCTGTCAGTAAACATGTCCCCCCCCCCCCCCAAAGTTTATTACCTTAGGCATCTAACTGATGAACAGATATCACAAAGTTTCTGAAATAATCACATGTGGGGAATGCATATTATTGTCATATCCCTGACTAGTGTTTCAGCTGTGTTAATGATCTTTTAAAAGAAATGATAATAAATGACCTTGAATTACGAATTTCACACGGTGCAAATAAGGGTGAGATAACGGTCTTTCTCTCAACAGTAGCGTGAGGAATTACTCCGTAGGATGACCAAATTGAGTTCACTTGTCTCCTATGTTATAGCATCAACTCCCCTCCAGTGATTTGCACATTTTTACAGAAACACACTATGGATAATGCTGCACGCACACCGCTGAAATGAGGCACCAGCAAGCTGACGCTGATCAAGAGGCCATGAGCAACTTGATACAAATCATTACGTCCCAAAGCATCTTTCTGGAACTTTTTATCATTCTGGACACTTTTTTTCTGCCAAATTCTAGTTAACAAAAAAAAAGGAACAGATTTCAAGGTCTTTTCAAGTACCTTTGATTGAAAAATCAATTATTCAGGCCTTGAAATCAGGGCTTCAAATCTAAAAGACTTGAAAGGGTTTTCAAGGACCATATGAACCTCATGTCTTGACAATCTAATCTATTCACAGTTCATCAATCATACGTTGATGCTGTCTGCCATGGCCCATCTCTAGACTATCATCAGTTATCATTCATTCGTGGATATTCATTTTCACCAATCTTAGTATGTTTAACTGTCAGTCAATCTTATATTCGTTTTCACCAGTGTTAGTATGTTTAACTGTCAGTCAATCTTATATTTGTTTTCACCAGTCTTAGTATGTTTAATTGTGAGTCAATCTTATATTTGTTTTCACCAGTCTTAGTATGTTCAACTATCAGTCAATCTGAGAACAAAGCGCAGGCACATGTGAACATGGGAACAATTTCACATAAGCCAGTACCAAGAGAATAAAGTTTGTATTTAAAAAACGCTATTTCCACTTAACAGCCCATTGTAGCCTCCATCTTAAATTACTACCACTTTAAGCAACAGACCTGAAGATCATTGCCCATGACATCTACATATTGTGCATGTGCTGCAAAGACAAAAACAGCAGAGAATATCTGTGGTTTAAAGAAGACATATCTATGTATCATGTGTGCTTGTATGCTTATCAAAAGAAATCCCGAGCGAGATGGTCTGGCCACATCGTCAGAGTGCCAGATAGTTGACTGCCGAAACAACTGCTGTATGGAGAAATGAGTCGGGGGCAAGCGCAAAGTTGGGGGGCAGAAGAAACGTTTCAAGGACTGCCTCAAAGTGTCCCTCAAAGGCCTTAACATCAACCTCAACACCTGGGAGTCGCTTGCCCTGGACCGCCCAGCCTGGTGAAGCAGCATCACAAATGGTGCATGTATATCAGAGAAGAGACACACAGCAGAAGCTGAGAGAAAGTGAGCCGCACGCAAGGCCAGAGCTACCTCCACCTCCACTGTAGCAGCCACATGCCACACGTGTCCCACATGTGGGCATTCCTTCTGGGCCCAGACTGGCCTCACCAGCCACCTGCGGACCCACACTCAGCGATCTTCCATCTGAGACTGAAGTCATGGTCATCTTCGAAATCGAAGGATGAACAACAACGTGCTTATTTATAGTTTGGATTTTTAACAAAGCTTCATACAGCTTTTCATAGGTCTGGTGGTCACCCTTTAACACCTTACAATAGCCGTTGACAGAGTCAGCAGCTAGCTCTGACAATGACAGATCATCCAAGACTACTGTCATACTGAATGTAGAAATGTCTGATGTCGGCAATGCATGTGGGATCAACTAGCGGTTACTGAAGTCCTTCCGTTGTAAATGATCTGGCTGGGGATGTAAACCTGTCTCTGAACTGCAGAGAACAAACTAATTTGGACAAACTGCCAGATATAAACACTATTTTGGAGAAATGCTGCAGAATTCTGTCAATGTTTTCTGCTGTCTGTCAGCTTTCGGAGCTGCCGAGGACTCAAATGCACAAAATGTAGCATTTTGACATTTTAAGTGTAGCATTACAAATTCAAAACAACAGCAGGATTACGTAAGTGTTTCGCTCAGTAGCAGTGGCAGATTTCCTCTAACTGTACACGCAGATGGTTCACTCCTTCCTTTATGAGCAGGACCACATGTTAAAATTCTTGATCCAGTGGATCCTAAACTCCAGACACAGTGGCTTTAAACATAGCACTTGTAATAATAATAATAATAATAATAAGGAACATTTAGTGCGCTTAATCTTAAACAAAAGCCCTAAGCGCTTACAGCAATAAGCCCTAACACACACACACACACACACACACACACACACACGCACACACCCACACACCAGCGAAGGAGCAGAAAGATTATGTTTTGAAGAGAGTTGTTTTGAGGGAGGACTTGAAAGAAGAAAGACTGTTTGAGTTTCGGAGTGCAGAAGGGAGATTGTTCCAGCAGGAAGGAGCCTGAAAAGAAAAAGAACGTTCACCAAGTGTTCTGGCCCGAAAACGAGGGATCTGCAGAATGCGAGTGTCAGAGGAAGAGCGAAGCTGTCTAGAAGGAGTATAGGTCGACAGAAGTTTAGAGAGGTAAGATGGAGCGAGGCCATCCAATGCCTTGTAACAGAGCAAAGAAAGTTTGTACTTGATGCGTTTTTCAACAGGAAGCCAGTGCAAAGATTTAAGCAAGGGAGAAACATGAGAGGTTTTCGGAGATTTCGAGACAAGGCGAGCAGCATTATTTTGAACTTTCTGCAATTTTGCAAGAAGATTCTGTGGACAGCCAGCAAGAAGAGAATTACAGTAGTCAAGTCTTGAAAGAATGAAAGCAGAAACCAGAGTCTTGGTGGCTTCTTCAGACAGAAGGTGGCGCACAGAACTGATTCGCCGAAGCTCCGAGTAGCAAGCACGGCAGATAGAAGAAATCTTGTACACAATATCTAAATTCAAACTCAACAGCACTTCCATACTCGCCTAGCTTTGCATACGACATGATAGAGGATTAAAAGATGGAAATCCCACTAGTTATCGCACAGTTTTGACTTCACCGTAAAAGATCAAAATGGCAACAACAAAGCCAGTCGATACGGCAGCAAAGCTGCTACTGTTTTTGTGGCAACAGGATTGAAGATCTGACGCAGCCAATTAAAATTGACCGCAGAAGAAGAAGCTAATTATTCTCTTTACAATTTTTCTCTAACTTTTTCATTCGTTCCTTATTGAACAGTGCCTTTTTCTTTCGTTTTTTGTTTGTTGATGAAATAAGTCTACAGTCTAAAGATCTATGTTGTCTTGGTTATGATTAAGCAGCCGCTTTTTGGGGGGTTTGTTTAATTCTTTTCTTTGTTTTGGCATTGCATTTTTATCACAAAGTGTAGCAGCTTAACATTATCAACAAAATTGTAGTATGCTATGCGAAAAGGCGTAGCTCTTGACAGCTGTAGTGACTTTCATGTATGACGTCCCTGACAGCTTTTCTACTGAAATTGTCACGCATGTATACCATTTCCCTTGCAATCAAATGTTTTAAAAATGCAGCGGCTTCATTTAAACCTCCCCCTCCCCAAAGCTAAGAAGTGTCAGTATTCAAACATATTTAACTGCAGACCATGAAAATGAACAATCCTAAATCTACCATATTAGACACAAAAGTCATGAAGTGAACCTGATAACAAAGGCTTCCAAACGGGCTGATCAAAGGCTAAGATAAACTGAACCATACGACGATGAAAAAGAATGTGCACCAACTGTAAAATAAGAAGAATGTGCATGAACTATGAAATAAGATCATGTGACATACAACAACTATGCCATGAGCAACCATTACACTGGCACTAACCATGCTATGCCTGAGTCATTATTGATTGAATTATATTCCATGATGACAGTTCACCGATACCTGTCCAAAATTCAAACCGCAAGTGTTGACAGAGAAGCACAAGACCAAACAAAAAAGCATGCACAAACAACATTCAATGACACACATAATGGGTCATCACAACATTAATCAAAGGTGGACGTTTATGTTTTAAGGACGGGTGGGCTTGGGAAAAGGTTGAGGGGAGGGAGGGGGGGGGGGGGGGGGGGGGGGGCAGGGGGAGTGAGGAGGGCGAAAGGATTTTTGATAGAAGAGACGATGGAAACACAAAGCATCTGGCACAATCAGCATTCAACAGATCAATACATCAGACTAGTTGTTGACCACTTGGGGAAATAAATGACTGAATGTAGCTTCATAACTGAGCGAAATGGCTGTATCAGTTTGGCTTTCAAAGCAACAATGTTCAACCAATCTTTCATCACCAAAGGATATCATAAACAATGAGAGGGAGAATAAGGGGAAAGGTACATGAATGCAAAAATGCTCTTGAGAGAGAATGTGGAAAGAAAATGTTGTCCTTAATGCAAGTGTTGCCGGAGGTGCAGGTTTAAATCTAGCAGCAGGCCCTCTCCCTCCAACCCCCTCAAAAAAAAAAACAAAAAGAGACAGCAGAGAGGAATTCAGGAATTGTGACCTGGATACAGCATCTGTTCCCCCCCCCCACCCCCCACCCCCACCCATAGTGTAAAGAATTCCGGGCACTTGGCAAAAACACTTCTATGAGGGGTGTGGGGAGGGAGGTCTCTGAGAGCTCTCCTACCAAATTCTTCCTTATGTCCTTAATCAAAAACCAGTGCTGCATGCACACACACCACACACACACACGCGCACACGCACACACATACACACACACAAAGACACACATGCACACACACACACACATTGTGTACACTTTTATACACAAACAGAACACTTGCCAGACAACAGTAAAAAATGCTCAGGAAGACCATTTAGAACACAACCACGGCAAGATTATCCTTGGAGATAAAACTACAGAAATCGATATGACATCACTTGTATAACAAGTTTAAAAACTGTTTTGTTATGGGATAAACGCAGAAAATGTGCAACGTAAATGTCAACTGCAATGCAAACAGGTGTAGCATCAAGAAGTGTTGAAAGCAGTTAATTCTCCTTTTACTATTTTTCTTGAAAAAAATGTTGAGAAATCACAGATGCGTGCGCACACACGCACACACACACACACACACGCACACATGCAATTAAAGCTGCCACACCTAATCTCGCCAATGATGTGTACATAGAATGAACTCAAAACACCATTCAAGCAAAACCTATTTATAATAAATGCGATAACATGACATTGCCTTAGCGACACTTAAGATAAATCCAACCTGCTGATACCTCTATCCTACAAAATATTTCTCCACCATTGTACCTCTCCACTTTTGAAAAAAAAAAAAAATAAAAAATAAATAAAACCCAACTGAATTCTCCCAGGACACAGAAAGTCGAGTTACACGTCATGAAAATTTCCAGCATCAATCCATACGATATGTATACAAAGTCTGCATGATCCTCTCACAAATCAAATCCCATTTCGTTCACATTCACTATCACAATAATTCCAGCCATCAAAAAGCTAGACTACAATGACGACCAACGTCAACTCCCAAAATACTCTCTGTAAACTCTACACCAGACCCAGACCTCTGGTAAGGTTCCCACAATACATATTCACGCAAAGATATTTAATATCAGCCAGTATCCAATTACTGGCCCCCCTGACAAGACAATGCAGTCATTCGCCCATGTATGAAAGCATAATAAAAATGACGCATGGACGATTGTGCTAGTTGTGACTGTTTGAAGTGTGATGTGCATGCCGGTGCAAGCTCAAGCATGCGCGCATGCGTGTGTGCACACAATCATATTCTGTGTCAATGCCAATATGAATGCCCTAATATGTACATTAGTATGCATTTGCTTGAACATACGTGGTTTATGTGTATGTGCATGCCTGCATGTGCTGCGTGTGTGCGCATGTTTGTATGTGTCAATACGTGCATGTATCTGAGTGAATGTACCAAGAGACCCCAAGTTCAAATCAAACTGTACACAGTTCATGATTGACAGGCCACAGTCCCTCCCAAAACTCTATGACTGCACACAGGTGATCAGGTGATGTCCCGCTGGGTGGGTGGGCGAGCCATCACATTCCTCTTGATGCGCTCGGCCAGCCAACTGATGCCCTCCGACACTCCGTCTCTGAGAGAAAACATGAACAAAGGTGCTTTTTGTTTTTTTTTCAATCCCAATTATGCAGTATTCCACTAGACACCTCTCATCTTCCGCTTCATTTCCACACCTACACCACGAAAAGTCATTTTTGTTGACAATAACAGTTTTTCTTCAATCTTTATTAAGGCACATTCTTCTTTTTGGAGTCAACGTCTGCGCAAACTCCAACCCCTCCAAATCCTTTGGGTGAGACTTTCAAACAAAGCACTTTCCATGGTTCCATCTATTTGACAAAAGAATGCACAAAGCCCTAAATGCGCATTTCATCTCATGCCATCCTTCAGAGAAAAGCAGGCCACTGTGTGTCAGTGAAACACACACACACACACACACACACACAAAAGCTAACATGGACCCTGGTGGTGTGGTTACGACATTATTCCTGTGACTGACAGTAGCTACCTCCATGTAGGATTAAACATCCTCAGAAACACAAAGAACTCATCTATGATAAATCCAAGATCTCTAACTCTGGAACCTACAAGAACTTAAACTTGCGGTTTGATAAGATCAGAACTGCTGGGAGTGTTGTCATCAGACTTTGATGGAAAACTTAACAATCTCGAGTACTGTATGTTCAAGGTGTCTTTTTGGGGCTTGACAGATTTTTATGTGACAATGTGCTGGTTTCCATTTGGACAGGGGAGAGCTTGGTACCTTTCATCTCTCATTTTCTTAATGTTTTAAATTACATATATGGCCCCACACTTTCACAATTATGCCAACAGTTTCTCACCAACAAGGCAAAGGCAAAAGAAAGTTGTGGCTTCTGCTGGTACAAGACTTGTTTGAGGTGTGTGGCTGCAGAATTTTGAAATCTTGAATGCTTATTTTTAAGAACAGAAGAAAACCCTAGTGTTCTACAAATCCTTTCCTCAACTTTAAAATCCCTTCATGCATGCTGAGAGTTCATCATGCCACAGAGCACTCGTACCTAACTAAATGATACTAAGAAACAGAGGGAAGGTGGGGGAGGGGGGAATTCAGGCCAGGAATTAGTGACAATAGGGTAGAGGGATTAGCCCTCCTTGGAGAAAAGAACAGTAGACTGTCTGCCCCTGCCAACTCCAAATCTACACTAGATCTAGCTGCAAAGTGAGGGGACTGCAGGCGGAAATCTAAACAAACTTGAAAAGTTAATGGATAAACACACCGCCAAAAACCGTAGACAAACGAATCACAAGACTTGGCGGTGCGTTATCCATAGCTTTTCAAATTTGTGCAAATCTAGGCGCTCATTTACGTAATGATACACCAGGAGCCGGAATAGCTCAGTTGGTAGAGCGCCGGACTACTCGTCATCTTGGTGATCCTGGGGTTGCGGGTTCGAACCTCCGCCGGGGCGTTTCAGTACAGGGGGATTTTTCCTCGGAGTTACCATTGGTTCCGACTCCATTTCCCATACAGTCCTTCAAATGAGACTATAAACCGAGGTTCCGTGTGTGAACGCACGCATAACATCTTGCACACACGTAAAATCCCATCACCAACTTTCGGAAGAGTAGGCCAGTTTGGCCGTTGGTATGGATGACACATTACACATAGCATGCACCCTGCATGAGAAATGGAAAGAATGAAGGAAGTAAGGAAAATGAGTGATCGATATCGAATGATACTGACTGGATGACACGGGAAACGACTGAATGAAGCGCCAGCTGGCAGCTCTTCAGTCAGCACTACCCAGGTAGGCAGCCCGTTGTGTAAACGAGTGTTGATTGTAAAGCGCTTAGAGCTTGGCCTCTAGCCGAGAATAGACGCTATATAAGTATTCATTATTATTATTTATTATTATTAAAGAAGCACATCATTCATGTCTAAGGATCATTTGCTCCCATCCAGAGTTTACCATCATTTCTTTTCTCTGTACATTTCTTGTCAACCATCGCAGACACTTCAGTGGCCAGCTCACCCTCTTAATGCTGACACACCCTCTGTGCTGCACTCTCTGTCTCCCACCACCTGGGCAATGGGATTGAAGACATGTCTGACGTCATCCACAGACAGGCACCCCTGAAACACACAGCGATCACGGTGTGGCTTGAGGTTTTCTCTCCTGGTCTTTTTTTAAGTAAATGTTGTCTTCCCCCCCCCCCCCCCCCCCCCCCTTTCTTTCATTGTAGCTTATAGAGGCCTTTTCTTGGGGAATACAAATATTTTGTATTTCGTTTTCCCAAAGTATTCCCTCCCTCTTTTTTCATCACAGTTGTTATTTTCCAGGTGAGTGATACAGACTGCAGCATTACTGAAAGCAGGCCAAAACACATCAACATGCAGTTTGTTTTAATAAATGATACTGAACAGACAAGTAAATTTTTACCAAACATGTTTTCTTCAGACATTGCAAACTGACAGCAAAAGAAGCACAAAATACTCCTCCCAAGTCACAAACATCTTTTATATTTTTTTTATGTCTGTTTGTAACAGAAGACGTATTTGTCTGTATTTGTCAACAATTTATATATGTCACTTAGTTATTACTTATCAAAGCAAGTGTTACTTGCCCCTTTGTGTGTATGCATTTGGGCTTGTTATTTTCAACCCCCTCTTGCCTTCGTTGAAATTTTATAATGGACTATAACCTATTGAAAAAAAAATTGAAGAAAAAAAAAACCCATACATTGAGTTCTTTGAGATATTCTCAATCTTTTTTTTTTTAATGTCAACTGAACCTATGAAAAACAATAAAAGATACAATTTCAGGTATATATATATATACACAGTTCTTCGAGAAATACTCTCAATCTTTTTTCAATGTCAATCCAGAAAAGAAAAACAATGCTAGATACAATTTTAGGTAAAAGGCAGAAGAAAATGTATGTATATGTTCAGATATTAATTTCGCACTCAAACTGAAAAAATGTTAGTCTTCATTCATGCATTACAACATAGGTTTCTGGTTTTTCTTCTCCTTTCTTTTTCTCAGCGTCTGTCATGACTAAAAGCGGTGTCAGCAGTCACACTGAACGTAGCTCTTACCTCCAAGTCCTGCTTGTTGGCTAACAGCAGGAGGGGCACACCATGGAGGGCAGAGTTGACGACCATCTTGTCTGTGCAAACATTGTACACAGGCTACATTGTAGTGTTGAGATCTTTTTAAGGGCAATAACAAAATAAGAAGAAACAAACAAACTAGCATCAGGGAAGCCTGGAGAGAGCAGGAATGTTTTTTTTTTCTTTTTTTGTGAGAGAAAGGGGGGGGGGGGGGGGGGGGTGGAGGGAGGGAGATATATATATATAGAGAGAGAGAGAGTGTGTGTGTGTGTCTGTGTGTGTGAGTGAGGGAGAGACAGAGAGTGAGTGAAAGAGAGAATGAGAGAGAGAGTGACAGAGTGTTTGAGTGTGTGCGTGCGTGTGTGTGTGTGAATGTGTGTGTGTGTGTGTTTGTGTTTGTGTGCATGACAACAAACTCTCTATCAATCTACAGTCAGCTATCCTTCTCCCTGTGGTAGATACAGTGATTATGTACACAAACTGAACAGATACATGCAAATCATTTCCATGTGATGTCATTTAAAAATGTGAAATCTGATAAAGAAAACCGAAAGACATTTATAGAGCCATTTTCATATTATATGCTTACGTACAAATGCAAACACACACACACAAATACACGCATATATGTACATGCACACGCACGCGCACACACACACACACACACACACACACACACACACACACACCACACCACACACATGTGCGCACACATCCACAGTGCAGAGGTAGCCCATAGGTAACATATTCATCTTGGAATCAAGAAAACCCAAGCTCCATGGTTTGAGTCAAGCTCGAGGCAAATTTTTTTTCCTCTCTTCACCCAATCTTCAGTTGTGGTCTGTCTATATGCTAGTCTTTTGGACAAGACAGATCAAACTTCTGGGTGCACTCTTGGCACTCATAAAACCACCATGGGCAGTATCAGAATCCCTAGCAAACTTCTGCTGAAAACCAGCTGCCGACATGCCGACAGAAACACAAAGTGGGATACTGGATTCAGGGCTCACACTAAGAAAAACAAAAATCCCTGATTTTCTAGTGAGGTCCAGACTAATGACTCCACTGCACTCTCCCCCTCCCACTATCCTACCCCTCCTCTTCCATCCATGTACAAATGGAAAAAATTTGCATTCAGAATCGTACAGTTCATCCAAATCTGAGCAGAGAGCGGTGTACCGCCCCTTTTCAGTCTGCCCAGGACCAGGAAAACTTGATTGCACAGCTTTTGTCAATTTCTGTTGCTTTGTGCAGCATCTTGCTGACACTACATCAGAGGGTCACATGATTTTGCCTTCGACTGGGCAGACAAAGTGGTCACTGCCGGCTCTCACAAAGAAGTCAGCATGGGATCTTAATATGATGTCAGTGTCATCATGCTAGCACACTGAAAACATGACCAGCGCTGCGCCGATTTCTTTGCTACTTTATCATCTTCCCCCCCCCCCCCTCCCCCTCCCTAATTTTTCCTTGCAGACATATTCCTTTTTTCACGGCTTCTCCTTCGTTACATCTCTCTGAAATCCTGAATTTTGTGGAAAAGTAGGAGCCCTGTGTACCAGAGCAGTATGCTGCTCCCAGGCAGGACAGCATAAATTTCTCAAACAGAAAAAGCAGTTATGCCAGAAAAGTCATAGCGCAGTACATGTACATATACCTTCATGCTCACATCCACTCGGTCACATACATACTCAAACATGACAGGCATGAATACCACTAACCAAATGCTGCTTTGGATTCTTCAATTCTCTCTCTGTCTGATGAATCAACAACGTAGATAATGGCATGGGACTCGGCATAATACTGCAACAAAATAAAACTGCTTTCCTCTGGTAATAATCCTCTTTTTGGACATTCACACAATAACATGACAGAACCGTCTTAAAATAGTCTGAAATATTTTAAAGTAATACGACAAAAACACTACAGAATCCCAGAGGAACATTTCTGAATATGGTCTAATCATTTTCTCATGAGTGACCACTATTTCTGCCTACCAATCATTCCCTGTCTGACACTGCTCACTCACAGCCAATCTGCTGGTCAAGGAATCAGTTTACATTCCATTATCGTCACTGTTATTTGAAAAGAGTTCTGTGTTGCGACATGCACACGCACATCAAGCTACATCCACTATGACTTGCACACTAATGACTTGCACAATTCTTCCAGTTTTTTTTTTCTTTCTTTTTTGGGGGGTTAAATAAGCGTTCTGTCACAGTTTGTGTAGCACACAAGAAAATCAACATTTTTTTCTTCCATGCAACTTTCTTGAAACAAGTTGGTTAGAAAAAAAGTTAACTCACCTTGTCCCATAGTGACTGCAACTCTTCCTGTCCGCCCAAGTCCCAAAAGTTGAGACGAGTTTTCCCCAAATCAATTTTCCCAACTGAAAAAAAAGACCTTGTTTGCTAGTTTGTGAACCAGTCTATTTCATATTTTTCCACAGCAACTAGGATAAAAAAAAATTTTAAAAAGGAAAAAGATCTTCAATTACTTTTCACGCTTGAAACAAATTTCCCATTACTACATGGTTTGCATTAATTATTCAATATCTGCTACACTGCAAGAAAATTCAACAATAACAATTTAATAACAATTAATAACAATTAATGAAAAAAACAAACAGACAAACAAACAACTAAACTAATTACGTTCTGAAAAGAAAAAAGATGGGGAAAAAAAAGACACAAACAAAAAGCTGTGATAGTGGATTATCTCTGCAGCTCATACATCTATTATAACTATTACTACCTTAAATCTCGGCACCTGCTGTACTAAAAAAAACAACTTCACCCATCTTACAATCTAGAGCCATGATCCACTAAATCTATCAAAGATGCTTGCAGATGGATTTTCAAGTAGCCCAGATAATTTCATCCAAATTGTGCATCCACACATGTGTGCATGCATGTGTGAGTGCCTGTTTGTATACGTGTGTGCGCTTGTGTGCACATGTGTGTGTGTGTGTGGTGTGTGTGTGTGTGTGTGTGTGTGTGTGTGTGTGTGTGTGTGTGTGCGTGTGTGTTGCATGTATGCATGCGTGTGTGCTTGTTTGTGTATGTGTTTGTGTGTGTGTGTGCATATATATACATATGTGTGTTGTGTGTGTGTGTGTGTGTGTGTGTGTGTGGTGGTGTGTGTGTGTATATACTTGAGTGCAAAAATTTTGTAAGAAACACAGGGAGTGCATATACATGTGTGTTCATTTTGAGACCTAAATATGTGTTAACACTTGAGTAATTAGCACATTCACGCATTTAAATTAGTGTGTTTATTTGTATCAAACGTTTACAATCCATCATATTTTGACAACTTATATAATGGTAATTTTACATACTATTCAGTCCCACTGTTGTGGTCACTTTGGCCAAGTTCATCCCTTTGTAGCCTTTGTTGAATTTGGTTTTTGTCTGTTCCAGGTATGTCTGAAAGAAAATGGTCACTATTTAACATGTACTGCAAAAGAACATCAGGTTTATGACTGAGCAAAAAGATACATGACATAAAGGTAAGATAAGATAATGTTGCTTATAGCCAAGCCGACCGCAAAGGGCCACATCAGGGCTGTATGACATAAAGGACCTACACAAACAGAGAATGAGGCTGTAAAACAACATCAACAAAGAGAAACTGAAAATGAACGATGTAAATGGCCCGGCAAACTTCAAATGATGGAGTCAGAAGATGAGACAAATGGAGCGTGGGAAAATATAGACTGTCATTATCACCAACAATGGTCCATACCTATTTTTCTTTAAATTGAAACAACTTCTGCATGAATCATAGCTAATGACCTGCTTCAACTAATTTTTTGTCAGTTGCTATCTCTCTAACAGTTTTGCCATTTTTTTTCCCCCCCAGAAGTGAAGAGAGAAAGGGGGAAGTGGATGGGGGAAGCTGCGCACACAGATCAAAACTGAGCGTGTCTATAATTTACACATTTATATGCTATCAACAGCTTTCCATCATTCTTGAAATATCTGCATCAATGAGCAGAACAGCAAAAAACATGAATGGATGCATACACACAAAAAAAAACATGTTTATCAGCTCTGTATTTCACTTACACCACAGATTCACTGACATAAGTGACATCATAGCCTGTCACACTGCATCACCTTCATGAAATGTCAAATTATCCACTGAAAATGAATGTCAGGATACAGCAAGTAAGTGTGTGTGTGTGTGTGTGTGTGTGTGTGTGTGTGTGTGTGTGTGTGTGTGTGTGTGTGTGCAAATGTGTACACACCACACACACACACCACACACACACACACACACACACACACACACACACACACGTGTGTGTGAGTGTGTGCATATGTGTGTGTCTTTATGTCTGTGTCTGTGTGTATGTATTAAGATAGAGGGTGTGGGTATAAATTATATCCAGTCTGATAAAACAAACATGTTCTGACTATGGATAGAATTCCTGCAGTTTAAACACATGCCTGTTTGTCTTAATTTGCCACATTAAGCTCCTGAAGAACATAGTGCTGAAGAGGGCTGATCATTATGTCCAAAGATTTACACTAAAGTCATTACCAGTGGTTGATGAAATTCTTGTCATTTTAAAGTGAGCTTTTGTAACCTGCCAAATTTACAGCTCTAAATGCAATCTCCAACTGTAAGATGTCTATGAATCCCACCCTAATCAAATACTCAAAATTATCAATCCCAGACAAATGCTGCAGACAATTAACTGAACTTGAATATATGACCTTGTGGTATGTAAATTGAATATATGACCTTGTGGTATGATTTAAAAAGAAGCAAACTAGTGAGGTTCTCTTTCTCATCAAGATTCCAATTCACCTCCCCCTCCTTCAGATCTCCCATACCCACCCATCACCATCACCACCACCACCACTACCACCCCTTATTTTACAACCTCCCAAAACACATAAAAAAAAGCTGGATATCTTAAATACAGACACACAGATCTAAACTTGTGCGGAATACAGAGTACATACACATGTACGTGCATACATGCACATCTGCACAGCACCGCCATCACCACCACCACAACTATTACAACACCACATGGTCAGTTTCTAATGACAGAACCATTATGCACTCACAGTTTTGCCTGCATTATCAAGTCCCAAAATCAGCACAAAGAACTCTTCCTTCTGAAACCAGTACTTCCAAAAACCAGACAGCAACGTGTACATCTGCAAGAAAAATGTAAATGTTTTCCTCACAGTGAAATTTCAACACACCAACAACATCTTCCATTTGTTTAACTCACTTCCAGGCATCTGCTAGGCTATGCCCATGAGACTATTCAAAAACATTTATCTATTATTTACTTCATACATTCATCTTGCAGTAACCCCCCCCCCCCCCCTCCCCGCCTTGCACAACTATCACATGCCGTAGCAGATGTGCTATATGCAATGCCAGCTCCTTGATGAAACTGATATTATCTATCTTCATCATGAGACTGTCCTTAACAATAAACAAAATGCTCTATAAATTACATTTGATGATTTTGTGCATTAAGATAACAACTGAATGTATCAAACACAGATTTACAAGCTCTGTGACTGTCTCACCATTCCCCACCTAAAAACAAAATCAGGTTCTGAGAGTGAGATAGAGAACAAAATTTACAAACAGAAATGATACCAAGTTAACCTTACCTCCAGATCAAAACACACACACACACACACACACACACACACACACACACACACACACACACACACACACAAATTAATACAATAACAAACTTCATTGTTGTTTATGTCACTTTGGGAAAGTAGATTAATGTAATGTAATGTTAAAAGGATATTTATAGAGCGCTTTCCCTCGCAAGAGCCCAAAGCTTGAACAACATTCACAATCAGTCCTCATAAAATTCTTTCCAAGAGAACTCTAAATAACAAGGAAGTGTCTATATTCAGTTTTATGAAACATTAAAAGCAACAGCTGATGTTCATAATGGTGCAAACCCTCAATGTCAGAGTGAAATACAGACAGATGACCGATTTATTAGAACTTCTTCCATCCACCATGATCATTCTGATGCTGCTGTGTCAGTGGGAGGTTTCTAATAGTAAAAGGGAGACTATCAACAATCTGTAAAAGATAGTCTAGTGATGTATAGCAGCTTTCTGAATTATTTGTTAAGCCTGGGAGGGGATGAAAATGGAATGGTGTGGGGTGGAGGGAAAGCAGTGGGGAGTGTGAGTGGGTTAGATCCAAGATGACGTCTTCCACTGAGGATAATAAAACTGCCTCTGGTGGAAGATAGTACTCTGCAAAAAGGAAACCTTCTTGTCATCTTACAGGCTGGAAGAAGGTACAATTCTTGTTTTATCTTTACTTCCTGGTGGTAGGGGAGTCTGGGTTCAGAAAGGCCTCTGTGTTGTGCTCATGCAAACTCTCCCTTGGACAGGGTTTTCAGCCTCACAGTTCTTATCCCATGTCCTGTCCTTCAGTGGGTACCAGTGCCTTTTAATTACCTGTTCAGAACTATCAAATTGTAAATAAACTGATTGACATGTAGAGCGAGGAGTGTGACTCTACTGGGACAGGGAGGGAGGGGGAGGAAGAGGCATGAGGGAGCGGAGGGGGCTTTCCTAATTAAAAGCCTTCTTCTTCTGTGACATGTGGGGAGATACTAACCACTATATGATATCACTTCAGTAAAGCGCCTGCGATCATCAGTTGATTCTGATAGTATTAGACAGGCAGGGGCTCTGGAGAAGAAAGGAATGAACTCGTGAATAAACGAAGAAATATGCTGAGAGGAGGGGGGTGGCGAGGGGTGATTCGTGGTACGGCCAGTCACTGACTAAGCCAATTCTTCCATAAATTCAGTATCTAATACATTGGCTAAATTCATGGACTCATCTTGAATTTAAGATCAAGATCAAGATCAAGATATTATTTTGCGGCTGTTCCATTTCATCAACTCGATGTTCAGAATTCTACTCTTGAGTTTGCTTGTAACCATTCTGCACACTCTGTCACAGATTCCCTGTAGTTCTGAACTTCCAGCTATCTCTACAAATACGCGGAGTGACTGACACAAGCCAAACACTTTTCAAAAATCTAAAACCATGACGTACCTTTTGATGGTCTCACTCACATTAGACACATAAATGCTATCAAGCTATTAATGGTGTGTAATCTGTATGTAATGTCAAAATTCTTTGTGATGTGTTGGCGTTTAGTTGTCTTTTCCTCTCATCTGCTCAAACAGGGCAGATCACTCTGTATACCGGAAATTGTTGGAACTTCTCAGATTTTGGTCCGTGTCCGCAGTTACGAATTAGGCCCACAATTGTGTATATTACACAAAAAGGAGTTAAGCAACGTCGGGCGTGGTCAGTACTTGGATGGGTGACCGCCTGGGAACACCAGGTGCTGTTGGCACTATTTTTGTGGGGGCCGGATAGCTCAGTTGGTTGAGCGCCGGACTCGTGATCCTGGGGTTGCGAGTTCGAATTTCGGTATAGGGGGATTTTTCCCTCGGAGTTAACATTGGTTCTGACTCCATTCCCCATATAGTCCTTCGAATGAGACTATAAACCGAGGTTCCGTGTGTGAACGCACGCATAACATCTTGCACACACGTAAAATCCCATCACCAACTTTCGGAAGAGAAGGCCAGTTTGGCCGTTGGTATCGATGACACGTGACACATAGCATGCACCTTCCCCGAAGATGGAGTATGGCTGCCTTAATGGCGGGATAAAAAAAGGGTCATACACACAAAACTCCACTGCCTGGCTGTACAGGGAGTGTCCGTAGGAGTATCAGCCTGCGTACGCAGAAAGAAAGAAAGAAACACAAAAAGGTACATGTAACGTCTTCTAGAACATCAATCCTCGTTTTAGAAACACAGCACACAGATCAGCCCTAAATGTATACTGTATCTGACTTTCAGACAGCTCCAACGTAGGCTTATTTTATGTGCAACACAATCGACATGAGCCTACATCAAAATGTTGTTATATTCTGCGTAGTTATGTAGGGATTATCTTCAGTAGCGACAAGCTCCTAGCATAACATTATCAGTTTCCAAAATCCCTCGAAGTCGGAGTGTGGCTGCCCACGTGGTGGGGTAATCAGAAACGGTCACACACGTCATGTTCTCATCCCTAGCTGATGCATTTGTATTATAGTGGTCAAGTACTTCGGTTGTTCGGATGATCCCTGGAGTCTTTTAGCCAGGGTACGACAACAACAACAACAAACTACATTGTTACTACTTGACCTCTACCGTAACCCTGAACTCTTGACTTGTATTGATTTCTGTTGTTTGTATGCCCTATCACGTTTAGGCGCTTATCATGTTTACAGAACACACACACACACGCGCGCATGCGCGCGCGCGCGCGTTTGATGAAAAATGTATTTATTCATTTCATTTTCTTTGTTTTCTTTTTTTCTCAGTAAATAACTGATTGATGAGACACGATGTATATATCATGACTGTTTTTAAAGGATGATAGAGTATCAATAGCTGAGTATTAAGTTAAGGGGGAAAAAAAGTGATTAGAGACCTTTACGAAGATGGAGCAAAAGGTTGATGTGACAGTGAAAGGGAGATAAATTAAAGTTCTCAACCAGCCTAGTGAGAAGCAGTAAATGAGGTGGCTCCCCCTGGGTTGTTCTCGTCACCGCGATGCTAACATGGTCTTTTTTCTTCTTCTTTTTTTTTTTCCTGCTTCCCCCGTTTTATAGGGCAACAACAACAACAACAAAATCTCTTTTTCATGATTCATTCAATTTCGTTGTTTTGTTTGTGCATTCATTGTTTATTTGTTTGTTTGTTTATTTATATGTCGGAAATGACGATGTTATTCTAGTAACTTTTTTTTTCTCTGTTCCATTCTACCCACTAATGTTCCTTAAAACATAGTGTATCATGCATACTTCCTATTGCTGTTCCGCTTTAGAAATGGGAACTTTGGTAAGGAAATGCATGAACCTAGCGCTTCCATTCCCAAAAAAATACCAGTCTGTAACCCAAACCCTAACGTACTCTAACCCTGAAACAAATCTGAATCTAAACTGGCCCAAACTGTACACAACGTCTTTAAGAGAATAATAAAATAAGATAAATGCATAGATAAATAACCACAAGTGGTTAAAATGAAGTGAAATAAATGAAAGGTGAACGCTTAATAAAATGCAGTGGAACAGTGGTGGACTTAGCTTCTTTTCTCTATTACCAAAAGAAAGAATGTCAGCCTTATTACTTTGCCGCCATTATCATCATTCTCATTGCTACAATTATTATCAGAGGTCATGTCAAAGATTCTTCTCTGCTAATAATGGTGGCTATGCAGCCCAACACTATCTGTCATTTGTAGGGGAAAAGCCGACGAGACAGTCCGGCTCGGAGAGGGATGGGCCCGCCAGGTTTGATTTGCCCCAAAACACATGACATGACTGGTCGGTGCCTGTATTAACAATGACCACGCCATCCGTCAGTGTGGACCAAGACAGTTGCAAAATGTGTGCTACTGTGGGATGAGGGGTGGGAGGAAAGGACCACAGAGTCTTGTGGAAGGGAAACTATGACATTCGCCTCCTGGAACTGAAGAACACCCAGGCAGGTTTGAAAATGGAAAGAACTGACCCATGAGATGGATAGAGATGCTCCTGTCAAATTTTCAGCCTTGGTGAAGTTAGATGGAAGAACAGCAGAGAAGTACAGAAGGGTATGTCCTATTCTGCGGTGGACAAAGAACATGGATTGATATGTTGTTGTTGTTGTTGTTGTTGTTGTTGCTGCTGCTGCTGCTGTTGCTGCTGCTGTTGTTGCTGTTGTTGTTATTTTGTCAACAAGAATGTCAAGGACGCTGTAGTGGGATGCTACCCGTTTTGAGCGGGAATCACAACCATCTTCCTGCCAACAAAGCCATTCACCATCACGGTATTGCAAATGCATGCTCCCAAACCATACTATAATGACGACCAGATTGAATGAGGAATCCCTCAGCTCCAAACGGCCGTCAACAGGGATGATCAGAAAGACGTCCTCGGCGTTCAGGGTGACTGGAACGTCAGAGTTGATGTCGATGCCCAAGCAGAATGTCTTCAGCCTACTGCAATGAGACCCCCGGGAGACTATGCCTGCAACCGAGAATTTGCCAGTGACTATGACGTGATCCTTGCTAAGACGCTTGATAAGCATACAACATCCTGACGATGGACAAGGCATTCCGCAAACGGTTATCAATAAGGACAGATAGATATATAGATAGATATATATAATAATATAGATAGATAGATAGATAGATAGATAGATAGATAGATAGATAGATATTGGTGGTGACCACGACCTAGCCATGATGAGCATTAAAACACGTTTAAAGAACAAGACGAGAGTGGAAAAAACAGCCTCTCAAATTCAGTCCTGACAAACTGAAAGATCCTGACATCACGGAACAATTCCAAAAAGCCATAGGAGGAACATTTACCCAGCGTCTGTTACTGGAAGAAGACCACGAAGCCTTCACAGAAAATTGGAACCAAATGATGACTGAAAAAAGCAGCACAGGCCCTTGGCTGACGAAACTGAAGCCCCGTGCTGGAGATGTATGAGACCAGCAGGAGTTCATAGCCGCTACACACACACACACACACACACACACACACACACACACACACACACACACACACACCACGCACGCACGCACGCACGCACGCACGCACGCACGCTCGCACGCACGCACGCACGCACGCACGCACGCACGCACGCACGCACGCACGCACACACACACACACACACACACACACACACACACACACACACACACGGACGGACGGACGGATGGACAGGCAGACAGACAGACAGACAGACAGACAGATAGGCACACACATACGGACAGACAGACAGACAGACAGACAGACAGACAGACAGCAACAGATAGATAGACAGATAGATAGACAGATAGATAGATAGATAGATAGATTTTTTAAGGAGGAGAGGGGAGGAGGCGGAGAGAAATATAGCGCTGTAAACAATGGGGTCAGTGAAGCAACGAAGAATGCAAAGAAAATCTGGATCGATCGGCAGTGTGAGTACACAGAGAAAAACCTAGACAACAACGACAGAAAGCACGTTTTTTACAACTGTAAGAGACCTGACCAGCCAAACGCGGTGTCAGCACCGTCCAGGACAAAGACGGCAATGTAAGTGTCTCGTACAGGAAGAAGACATCATGAAAAGGTGGACTGAATGTTGCCCTGAACTCTACAACAGAGCAAAGGAGATCCAAGTGTGCTTCTAGTGCAGGATTCATCCAATGAGAATGACTTTCCGATGCTCAGTGAAGAAGCCATAACTGCAGGGAAATCATCGAAATGTAGGAAGGTTACAGGCATTGACATCAACCTGCAAAAGTCGTGAAACATGGGCGGAAAGGTCGTGACTGATATCCTAACTGTCATCTGCGACACAAAGTCTGGCACACTGGGGAGTGATCCACGCCATAAACTCAACCACTAATCGTCACCCTTCCCAAGAAAGGAAATCGCCAACGAGGTCAGAAACATCGCGCTATCAGTTTTACCAGCCATGCCAGCAAAGCGATTGTCAAAATCATTCTAAACAGATTACAGCTGCAAGCAGTTACTTTTAATACTGAAGAATGGACTGGATTCAATAAAGACAGAAGTACCATCGAACAGACCTTACAGACCTTTGCCTTGCTGCCCTCTGTGAAAAGCATCTTCAACATTGGAAGGAGCTGCTACGTCTCCATAGATTTCAAAAAAGCGTTCAACAGAGTCTGGTAGGAGGCGCTATGAGCCACAATGAAGAAATGTAACACCAGACAAAAGCTAGTCAACACCACCCAGCACTTGTACAAAGCGATAAGTGTGATGATTGTACAGTCTGCGAGAGAGGCTCCAATCTTCTGTTGGAGTTCGTCAGGGCTACCTTTAGTCTGCCACACTTTTTAACATATTCATGGGACGAATGACTGATGCACTTGAAGATCATGTCAGCACAGTCAGCATTGGAGGAGGCTTCGATTTGCAGATGGCATCTACGGCCTGGCATGTAGGGAACAACAACTCGTCGAGTGTGTCAGGAGATTGAATGAAACACAAGATAGGACATGGAAATCAGCGCCAAGAAGGCAAAGTTGGTGGCCAACCACAACACTACCATTCAATACTGATAGAAACAGAAGTTAGAAATTGATCAACAGTTCGCTTTACTGGGATTCATCAATAGCAGTGAAGGATTTGAACCAGAAATCCTCTAAAGGGGAGCAAAGACATCAACACTGTCCAGACACTAAAAACCTGTATGGAAGGACAAGAACACCTCCCTGAAACCAAGAATAGGATCGTGTGTGCACAGGTACATTCCATCTTCCTGTATGCATCTGAGGCATGGATCCTCAAGGTGGATCTGGAAAGAGGAATCCACACCAGAAAGATTATTTATTGCCGCAAGGTAATGAACACCAGATATACTGATCAGAACACCAATGAACAATGACGTCAAACCATCAAGCAACATATCGAGCCATATGAAGATCTACTGACAACAGTTAACAAAAGATATCTATGTTGGTATAGTTTTGTAACTAGATCTATCGGCCTTACTAACACAATATTCCAGGAATAATTGAGGGAGGGAGCCTGACGAAAGGACAGAAAGTAAAAAAACAAACCGACGGACTGACAGCATCGTAGAAAGGGCAGATTCAAAGACCCAGGCATTGGCACTCAGCCAGTGGAACTAGAGGAACCAGCAGCGTGGTGCCCCAGTGACTCGGTCGGTCAGAGGGAGATGAACGCCCTATTTGGCCAGAAGCCCTTAAGGACAGGATACACTCGCAGACTGAAGTCTCCATACTCTGTGGCCGTTGTTGTCGTTGGCAATAGTTTGTCTGGTTCCGCGTGGGGGCTGTTGGCTGTCACTCTACCAGCTCTGGTTCCTTGTGAACTTAGGTTCACTTTGAAGAATTAGTCGGCCGACTATGGGCGTCGGTTTACTTCGCCTCGTTCCCCCTCAAAAGGCCTGTCTTCAGGGCCACCAGGCGGCCTTCTTTATCCTCGGGTGGCGATGGTCCTGTCCCGCGTGAGGCCGCCTCATAGGGGGTGCAGGACGAAAGTGGCTCGAGCGCTGCACGAGTCCCTTCTATGGTCCATACAGACAACGGCCAAGAAGTCAAATTTTCAGCCCATCCCCGTGTGACGCGCCCCCATGCCCGGCCCAAAAGCATGGTATCCCAGGCCACGGTAATCGTAGTCAGGCAGCGTTCCATCACCGATCCGCCCACACCTCCAAGGGTCGTTCCCCGGCGACACAGGCTAGACCCGCCGTCACCCATACGTTGCAGGCTCGCTGCGCCGCCTGACACTGACCTCTCACATCAGTTCCCCTCAAAGGAGAGCTGCCACCTCTTCCTTTGTGTTCGCTGCTATGCCACCTCGCTGGGAACTGCCAGTGCGAGGAGAAGATTATTATTATTATTATTATTATTATTATTATTATTATTATTATTATTATTATTATTAAAATTATCATATCATTATAATTACCATTATTATTATTATTATTATTATTAACAGCACAGCAGCAGTGCGTGTGCGAGAAGGCCTAGAGAGAGCATGGACATGTAACACAACAAGGGAAACAATCCTTAAATTTTGAGTGGTACCAAACTTATGCGCAATCGATAATAATGTCCCTTTCTGTATGAATCAAAACGGTTTGTAACGACAGCAATTCAACGTTGACAAGCGTAATATTTTGCTGTTGTTGTTGGTGTTGGTGTTGTTGTTGTTGTTCCTGTTATTGTTCCTATTGTTGTTGTTGTTGTTGTTGTTCTTCTTCTTCTTCTTCTTCTCTCCTTGTTGTATGTGTGTGAGTTGTGTGTGTGTGTGTGTGTGTGTGTGTGTGTGTGTGTGTGTGTGTGTGTGTGTGTGTGTGTGTGTGTGTGTGTGTGTGTGCTCGTGCGTGGGTGCATGCGCGCGTGCGCGCGTATGTGTGTGTGTGTGTGTGTGTGTGTGTGTGTGTGTGGTGTGTGTGTGTGTGTGTGTGTGTGTGTGTGTGTGTTGGAGAGAGAGAGAGAGAGACAGAGAGAGGGACAGATTTCTCATAATCCTCTCTGCCTGCCTTTAGTGAACTCTTACTATCACACATCTTAAAGTTGAAGCACAGTGGCATATTGGGTTGCAGATACTGCCATGTCGTGCTTTGATTTTAAGACAGTACGAATTTGATTCTACTTCTTCTTTTTCTTCTTCTTCTTCGGTCGATTTTTATTTGGCTGCGTCAGATCTTCCAATCCTGTCGCCATAATGAATCCCACAATCTTGTGAAGGTCATGACAGCTGCCCCCAAACTGCATTTCTAGCTCTGCGCCCCCGCCCAGTGTTGACGACGCCGAATTTGATTCAACCCTGGTGTGTAACTTTGCAGTGAAACTGTTTTCATCATTGTCCTTTTGCCGGGGTTACAACGTAAGAACTACAGCACCACCATTGTCCCAAGTGCGGAAATACCGGATGAAAACTACTGAACTTGAATAAACTACTGCCTAGGTTCTACCAGTCTTTTCATAACAGATCTCGGCATCATCACCGCCCGAGAGATCCAAAAACCTGCATCGTTGGTTAGGAAATTCAGCCCCCCCCCCCCCCCCCCTCCCCCTCAGAGGCACCTCCATTAAGTGAATGAAACTCGACTGTATGGCCCCAGTCTTTCCAGCTGAGCCCGCAACAAACTCTGCTCATGGTAGTATCCGATTGGGACCGACAAATTCCTACAGAAACATGCCTCAGGTCAGATTTGAACCCAGCTCCAAGTGGCGAGTCAGCGACGTCGCTAACGACTGAGCTACGGCGGGCAGGAACAACACTTGAAGCCCCGTTGATTTGGAAGAGTCAGCCCTTTTTCAACTCCGTGGTCCTCTTCTTAACCACCACAACACTTGACCACCTCCAGTGACGTCTGCGACCTGTTAAAAGGGCCTTTGTCTAGCTGAACATCCAGTTCCTTTTACCCCTTCCTCTCCTCTCTCATTCTTTATCAATCCAACGGGCCTCACGGGGTTTTGTTCAACGTTCTAAGTCACTTTGGAGTGGGTCAGTTATTATTATCTCGGTTCGGATGCCCAGGAGGACGGCCAAAGCGGGACAACTCTTTAAGAACACCTGCTCCCCCTCCTCATTTGCCCGCCTTTCTTCCTCCCCGTTCAGGGCGATCCATTTCTTAGGGCGGTAGTCAAGCTGTGTTTGTTTACGCTACCTGCCAGCCCCAGGTCGTCAAGGCAACGCAAACGTCCACTCAGGTGCACGTGCGTCCATTGAAGTCTTGACAGCCTTTGACCCACAGGTGGGTCTGACGCAACGTAACGGGGGGGGGGGGGGGGGGGGGGGGGGGGGGGGGGAGACAACCGTGAGAATCCCGCTCGGCCAGGGTGAGAGTTACGTACCTTTGGTTTGTGTCCGGTGATAGAGTGTAAAGCCCCTTACGACACACGGGACGACAATCCCCTGTCCTATCAGGTAGCAGTAATTATCGGCCCTTGACGCGGGGTGACGTTTGCAGCGGACCTGCCCGGGATTCAAAGGGCCATTCCCAAGCCATCAAGTTGGAAGGAAATCGCTTTCTCAAGACAGCGTGGATCGTCCTTTTGAATCGGCTATGGTAATCCACTGGCTTCAAAACGTCATGTGTACAGTTTTCGACATTGAAATTGTAATTATCATAACGAAAACAGTGATAGTTACTTTTCTTGCCGTGAAACCAGTCATGACAATTGTGAGGAATGGCAATCATAACATTAAAGCAGTAATTTTGACATCAGAATTATTTCTATCAGTTTTGACTCTTTTAAGACATCAGACAGTGAGCAAAAACAAAAGAATAAACGTTGTGACCTCAATAAGCCGTGAGCAGTGAAAAAGTTTATAATGGCAATCACTGTTAGTTTCTGGCAGTCTGTGCCCGGCAGCGTTGCAATGGTACCATTGACAGCAATGCGCATGCTACACTACTCATAGTTCCCTTGTTTTTATGGTTTATGATTATCTCTTATCGAGAGCTATGATAATATCTTATCTTACTGTTTTCACAATGATCACATTTTGACCACTTTAGCAGGACATAATCAGGCCAAACGAAGAACGAAGAAGCAAGAACACTGTACCCATGATGATTCCTGTTTTCATGTGAAAATAGTAAGTACGGACGTTTTCTTTGAAACAAAAGTTACTGTTGTGAGAGAAAGAGAGAAAAAAAATGTTGTAGGTTTTTTGAAGACAGTGAGCCCTCATACTTAGTCCCTCCTTCTCTTCCCTTGCTCTCCGACCTTTCCTACCACACACACACACACACACACACACCACACACACACACACACACACCACACAACCACACCACACGCACACACACACACACACACACACACACACACACACAAACACACACACAAAACACACACACACACAATACACACACACACAAAACACACACACACACACACAAACACAACACACACACACACACACACAAAACACACACACAAACACACACACACACACACACAATAACACACACACAACACACACACACACACACACACAACACACACACACACACACACACACCACACACACACACACACACACACACACAACACAACCACACACACACACACACACACACAACACACACCAGCGCGCGGCGCGCCCACGCACACACACACACACCACACACACACACACACAACACACACACACACACACACACACAATATAACACACACACACACACACACACACACACACACACACACACACACACACACACACACACACACAATAACAAACACACACACACACACACACACACACACACACAACACACACACACACACACACATAACACACACCACACACCACACACACACACACACACACACACACACACACACACACACACAATAACACACACACACACACACACACACACACACACACAACACACTTGTCTCTTCATCTTTATCGCCCGACAGGCCTGATGGACCAGGAGACTGTGGTGGTCCTCAAGGGGGAGGAGAGCCAAAGGCAGGTAATCTGACCAGCGGTCAGCGGTGCGCGGTGCTTTGATCAGCTGGGTCACCGGCACAGTCTGCGCTGGCATTGTCCGGTTGCCGGAACTGACTGTATGCCATATAGAGACTTCTTGTCTATGATTATGTCTAGATGTCTGCCTGGGTTTGGGCAGAAAGGATGCCGTTGTCTTAAGGAATCTGATAGTCTAGTTCGTTTGTTCGTGTTGACCTTGCTACTGCAGATACATGGCACTAGTTCAGATGTATGTCAGACTCACTCGCACACTTACAATTACCCCCCCCCCTCTCTCTCTCTCTCTCTCTCTCTCTCTCTCTCTGTCACGTCACCCACCCATACACCCCTGTGTGTGTGTGTGTGTTGGTGGTGTGTGTGTGTGTGTGTGTGTACACGTGTCTGTTTGTCTCTGTCTGTCTGTCTGTCTGTCTGTCTCTCTCTCTCTCTCTCTCTCTCTTGCTGGGGGGCGCTTTGTGCGTGCAGGAAGATCGAGGTGTGTATTGCGTTGTCTCTACGTTTTTGGGGAATTTCTCTGGATTATAACTGTGTATTTTGTTTGAAACTTGACAAGCTGTTTGCTGTAGTATCATGCCTCCGTCCCGCTGGTTTTTAGATCAACATGTGGTACATTTTTTGCCAATTCTTCAGTTGTGTGGAAGAGGTGTATCGTTAAACAGTCGATGCGTATCTCCATGTTGACAGTTCGTGCACGGCGAACCGGTGTTCTGTTCGACTAACCCTCATCCTTCTGTTCTGGGGGACAATTTGTTTAAGTGTCATGGTAATGGTGTACTGCTCCTGCGCTGTGGTGATGTTGAATCGAACCCCGGCCCCAATCCAGATACAAGTGTTTCCGGTCTTCTGGTACCGACGACAGACCCGTCTTTCTTCGTACTACCCACGACCGGGAAAGGAACCTTCAATGGCCGACCTGATGTCAAAACTAAGTGATGTGGAGAGCTCTGTTAACGGCAACTGGACAATGTGAAGGAGGAATTGTCTCTCCTACGACAGATCATGGTGCTCTCCGTGATCTTGTGAGTGGACTGAGGACGAGATAGACGATCTTCGACGCGAGAATGACTTGCTGCAACAAAAGAACAGTGATCTGACCTCTAAAGTGGATGACCTAGAAAGAAAATGTGACGATTAGAGGGCAGGTCTAGAAGAAATAACCTGATTTTTATGGTATGGAGAAAAGGAAGGGGAAACAAGTGAAGAGTGTGAGGCTTGATCCAGATTTGATCACAGACAAGCTTGATATTACTGATTCTATCGAATTTGATCGTGTACATCGACTGAGCTCCAGATCTGATTCCCCGATAATCGCCCGATGTTCCTTTATATAAGCAAAAAATTAAAATATTAAAAGCGAAGCAAAAACTGAAGGGAACAAACGTGTTTGTCGGGGAGGATTTCTCTCGAGCGTGGCGTGACATCAGACGTAAGTTGGGCCCACACCTGAAAAAAGCTAAGGCTAAGGCAAACAGGTCCGCATGGTGTATGATCATCCTATTTATTAATGGTAAAAAGTATGGGTTTGATGTGCACGATTCACTTAGAGAAATAAAATAGGAAAACGGCCGGCCCGATATTCAAATAAATGTTTTTGGACTGAATTTGAGACGGGTACAAATAAAGCAACTACACCAGAATTTCCCCAGTTGATTCACACAGCCCGTCGATGACCACACATTTTGCACGTGGGATTTAGAACCGGTTGGTCCGGTTGGGTTGAAATCGTCAGTCGTCCCTTGTTTTCATGCGAAAATTTTAGCATTCCAATAACTTGTGAGAGGGAGAATAATGGAAATCTATCTTGTGGTAATATAAGACGATATCTCCACTTCTGTAAATAAAATTTGCGTTTTGATGCTGATATAAAATCGTTTTCTCTTATGTTCTTGTCATGAAATGTAAATGGCTTGCGCTCTAACTTTATATTTCATGATTTCTTTCAACATTACATCTTTTGATTTTGTTGTCTTCTTGAAACTTTTGAAGAAACTGTGACCCTGATCTATTTCCTGATTTCGGTATATTGTAAACCGCTGTGAAGTTCACCAAACATGGAAGGAGATCGGTGGAATTATATGTCTTATAAGGATGAATTTGCTCCTTTCGTGTGTAACTTAGATATCAAGTATGAAAATAATATGTGCGTTTGTCATGATAAAGGGTTGTTTGGATGCCTGAATGATGTACTTTATGTATGTGCTTATGTTCCACCGGAGGGGTCTCCTTCTATTCACACTTTAATTATGACAGTGAATAATCATGCTTGAAGAGTGCTTGACAGACTTGTTAATTCAGATGGAAGATGTTTACCTCATTTTATGCGTGATCTGAACAGCAGAATCTCTAACATTTCTCCATCACGCCCTGTTTATGACAATGACAATGTTTCCATTAAAAAGTCATTCGGTTATTTGTGACCGGCATTCTCAAGATAATGTGTTAAACAGCTACGGTAAATCTTTGTTAAATATGTGCACTGCATTGGATCTGACTATATTGAATGGATTATGTAATGGCGACCACATGGTTGTTATACATATACATGTGAAAACGGAGCAGTGTGAATGATTATTTTCTTATGTCCAGTAATCTTTACGACTTATTATATTGATGTGTCTGAATTGACTGTTGCTGAACGATTCGAATCTGATCATTTTCCCATTGAATACTGCATTGCTTTTTGTCATGATAATTTATATAAGAATGAAGATAGCGATGGTGTGCATGTAAATTAAAAAATGTGTGTGGTGTGATGAATACAGTAGTTTTTTTTTTTACAGGAATTTATGCGAGGAAGAAGTCCACGATAAATTACAAGCTGCCCTTGAACTTATTGATGTTAATATCAATGATGCACTGGATATGTTTAATATATGTATTCAAGAGTGTGCTGCATGCATGAAGAAAACTGTGAAGCTAGATTTGGACAGTCGTAAGCAGGTTGGTTTGATGAGACTGCAAAAACAATAGAACTCAACTACGCAGATTACTAAGAACATTCGTAGATCATCAAAGCAATATGATTCTGTTGTCGGAAATGATGTCAAGGGAGATAAACTTAAAGAAGACAGTAATGGATACACAAAAGGCTGGAAGAGAATACAAAAAGCTTTTGAAATAAAGAAAAACAATTCAATAGGAACACACTAGACAGTTATTGGCTTCAATTAATAACCAAAAGGAATTTTGGACGTGTATGTCCGATATTTCGTTGAAAAAGAAACAACCAAAAAATAATATACCTTTTGATAACTGGTTTCTGCACTTAAAGGTCTGTTGGATAAAGGTTTGCCATGTAGTGGTAGCGATGACTTTCCGGAAGTTGATAATGAATATATGAATCGCCCAATTTCTCGGAAGAAGTTCTGTTAGCGCTGAGAAAAGTTAAAAACGAAAAGCTGCTGGACCTGACGGAATAATCGGAGAGTTTTTGAAAACTCCTTGGAAAAAGTTGTTGATTTTTTGGTTAAATTCTTTAATGCATTATTTGAAAGGGGTATTTTCCTGAAAACTGGTGTGAGTCTGTGACCCTTCCGCTTTATATAAAAGGTAATGTAAATAATACCAATAATTATAGAGGTGTCTCTCTGTCAGATGTAAGTAGTAAAGTATTCAGCGCCATATATCAATCAAAGACTACAAGATTATGTGGAGGAAAATAACATAACTGGTGAATGTCAAGCAGGGTTTAAACATGGATATTCAACTATTGATCATGCGTTACTCTCATGGCTCTAATCCAGAAACAGTTTTCCCTCAATCGCAAATTGTATGTAGCATCATTGACTTTGAAAAGGCGTTTGATTCAATCAACAGAAATTTAATTGTGGCCTGTCCTGTTCAAAAACGGAATTACGGAAGACCTTTAATTTTGTTAGAAGCATGTATAATGTTGTCAAAACAAGAATTCGATGTGGTCAAAACTCACAGATTACATAAATTGTACTAGAGGGTAAAACAAGGAGATGTCTGCAGCCCTATTTTTTTTTTTTTTATAAACGAGCTAGCACTAAAGTAATACATAACGGAAGACATGGTGCTAGGTTTACTGTAGATTAATGGAACTCTTATCTTGTTGTTTGCTGATGAATAGTTTTACTATCTGAAACGGTTATTGTTTGCAAACACAGCTAAACAGTTTGAGGACTTCACTGACCAGCTGCAGTTGAAGGTAAACATGGATAAAAGTAATGTAATATTTTTTAGGAGAGGGGGTCACTTGTCAGCCAGGGAAACATGGGTATACAATGATATGCCATGCCAGTAGTTAATGTTACAAGTATCTATGGAATCTTTTCTCAACTCGTTTAAGTTTGTAGCCGCTTGCAGAGATCTTTCTGGAAGAGCAAAGAATCGCTTGTTATGTATTTTGAAAAAGCTACACCTTTTGAATGACAATTCTTTAAACTTTTTGTCAAGAGTTTCGATATTTACATACAACCGATTGCACTATAATGGATCAGAGTTGTGGGACTGGACAGAGAAAAAAAATGCATGCGAGTCAGTCCATTAATTGCCTTAAAAAGTTTTGGGAATGGATGTAAAAACTCCAAATGATTTAGTATATGGAGAAACAAACAGGTACCCACTGTACATAAACTCGGCAATTAGGTGCATTCGTTACTGGTTCAAATTATTGAAAATGAGCATTGCTCGACTACCAAGAAAATCTTACACCATATTATACGAATTGGACTCAAAAGGGAAAAATAACTGGGTATCAAATATGCGATTATTTCTTTACGAATTTGGTTTTGGTTATGTGGGAGTGCCAAGGTGTTGGTCAAGAAAATTTATTTGTGCAAACTCTACGCCAGAGATTAATTGATTGCAGATGGCAAGACTGGAAAGTCATATAAAAAAATGGAAACGTTTAAAATGTATAGAAGTTATACGATACCTCTGGTCATCTAGTGAAGGCATTTCTTTCGTTTAGATTTGATATATATTTGCGGTTTCTGTCACTAAAATTAGATTTGGTAATCTGAATTAATGCACATGTGTATCGCTTTAAAACTGTATATGATAACGAGTATATGTGTCCATTGTGTAAGGTTCTAATGAGACGAGCTTCATTTTGTTCTAAACATGTTCTGTTCTGACTGACCTCCGTGTGAAGTATATCCAGCAAAATTCTATATGAATCCATGTTTGTTTCGATTTAGTCTGCTATGGCATCGAAAGATGAAAGAATATACGTAAATTAACAATGTATCTGCATAAACCTTTCAGTTAAGGCAAACTCTTCTTTCGTGATTTGTGGTAGAAAACAGCTTGTAATGGACTATGAATTAATGCCAGAAATTGCATTATGATATATGTTAAACATTGTACCGCCCCTCGTTCATATGGGCTTTGGCCTTATTGAATAAATTACTGAATCTGAATCTCTCTCTCCTCTCTCTCGTCCTCCTACCATCTCTCATCTCACTCTCACCTCTCTCTCCTCTCTCTGTGGTTTAGAGAGAAAGGGGTGGGAAATAAAGAGCGGAGGTGGGAAGGGGGTACTTGGAGTTGGGTGGGAGGGAGTGGAGGAGGGGGGGGGGGGGTTAGGAAAGAAAAGTGAAGACGTAAACAAAAAAGAATAACAGGACGGAGGAAAAGCTAATGCAACATAAAGATAACAGTCTTTGTTGCGTTCTTCTGAATAAGGTAGATGGAAAGGAAAAAAAGAGAAGAAGGTGACTGATGTCTAAAAAATACACAGTCCATTTTTTGTATTACTTAAGCAGCATTTAACGGGAAGAATACGTCCTTATCTGATGATAATGTTGTGACGACAACGAACGTGCCACTTCAACATCGAGGTCGGCTCGGCAATAAACATCAGGTCTTAAACTGACTCTACAAAAGGACATAAGAAAAATTTATGGTTATTTCTCAAATGCTCCCGATGTAGAGTTCAGTGGTTGATTCTCTCTGTCTGTGTCTGTCTGTCTGTCTGTCTGTCTGTCTGTCTGTCTGTCTGTCTTCTTCGTCTCATCCTCTCTCTCTCTCTCTCACTCCTCTCACTCTGTCGTCTGTCTGTCTGTCTTTCTGTCTGTCTGTCCTCTCTCTCTCTCTCTGTCCACTCTGTCTCTGTCTCTCTCCTGTCTCTGTCTGTCTGTCTGTCTGTCTGTGTGTCTGTCTGCTCTCTCTCTCTCTCTCTCCCTCCTCTCCCTCTCATCTCTCCCTCTCTCTCCTCCTCTTCTCTCTCTCTGCTCTCTCCCCCTCTCTCTCTCTCTCACTCTCTCTCTCTCTCTGGGTGCGTTGACGCTACAAGAAAAAATGAATGATCCGAAAGTTTTTTGGCTACTGTGAAGCTTATGTTCAAATCTTCCGCTTCAATGAAATTACTAAAGAGGAGTGGTATATCATTTCAACAATGTATCAATTCACTGCCTGTTGATGGTAACGATATTGATTCCTTTTCATTGGATGCTATGGAGTAATGAATGATGTTGGTTTCCATGTTGGGGAACAGGTTGATGACGATAATTATTGAAGCTTAGAAGATGATAAATAGATATTCTTGAGCGAGACATAAATAATGATGAAGTTTTGGAAGCATAACAGCACTAAAAAGGGTAAGGCTTCGGACCAGATGTATAATGGTGAATTTTCAAAAAACCCTCAACACAAATAATACAATTTCTTGTAAATACTTCAATTTTCTTTTCACGTCTGGTTCATACCCTGATGTATGGATTGAGTCTTTAATCCAACCATTACATAAAAAGGTGATACTGCTGTCCCAGATAATTATTAGAGGTAATTTTGCTGAATATAGAGTAAAATTTATGTTTATTTTAAATAAAAGACTCTCAAATTGGATAGAATAAAAAGAATTAATTCATGAACCCAAGCCGGCTTTCGAAAACATACAGTACATTGATCAGATCTTTACTTTAACAGCGTTAGTTCAAAAGCAGTTAGTTAAACGCAAGAATTGTATGTTGCTTTCATAGATTTTAGAAGGCGTTCGATTCCGGATACGGAAAGGCTTTGGATGTTTTGAAGAAAATAAGATAAGGGGTAAAATGTTCAATGCAATAAAGAGCATGTATAATGTTGTAAAAGCTAGGGTTAGGGTAGGAGGAGATGTTTCAGAAACATTTAGTGCCCTCGTGCCTAAACAGGAGAAATATGTAGTCCTGTTTTATTTTCTCTTTTTATAATCATTTAGCTGAAGAAATTACACGAACAGGAAAGCATGGTGTTCAACTTAATCCCGATTTCCATAGAAATTTTAATCCTCCTCTTTGCAGACGACGTTTGTGCGTTTCAGATACCATAAACGATTACAAACTCAACTAAATATCTTGTGGAATGTGTCCAAGCGATTAGACTAATTGTGAACCTTGAGAAATCTAATACGTTATATTTAGAAATGGTGGTTATGTTTCCATTCGTGAAAGGTGAAATATGAAAGAAACACTTCGATAGAAATATGTATAAATATTAGGATATTCCTTTCTACCCGTCTGTCATATACACATTCTCTTTTGGATTTGTCCAGTCGTGCAAAAAAAGGGGTAATTGCAATATTTCGTATGTTATGGTCAATTGTAATTCGCTCCTGCAGTATTTTCAAACTGTTGATGCCAAATACAGCCCATGCCGACGAATGGGCTGAGATATGGGTGTATAAGACAAATCTCAGCCAATTGAATCTGTTCATCTTTTTCTTAAAAAGGTTTCTCAATATACAAAAATACATTCTTCCAAATATACTAGCTTATGGTGAGACTGGACGATATCCACTTTTGTAAATGTTTATGTTTAAATGCCCTGAAATATTGGTTACGCATTCTGAGAATGCCACGAATAGGTTACCACTTAAAGCATATAACATTACTAACTCTGCAGAATCAAGATAAAGAAACTTGGGTGCCTCCATGCGAATCTTTTATATCGTTATGGTTTTGGACACCGTCTGGGAAAGCAAGGGTCGAAACTGTAATTTGTTCATATCAACCTTAAAAATAGATTAATAGAGTGTTATAAGCAGGAATGGCATTTTGACATAACAACAAGAGATAGATCTCTTTTATTGTTCATTCAATTCGGCGTTATGTATTAGTTTTCATCTAACACAGTAAAACATGTTCCTGTGCGAAATGCTTTGGGCTAGATTAAGACTTGTGTCTCATCATTGAGACCTCATCGTTACGACATTGTCAAAATGTTCAGGAGAAAATTTGAACACTGCCCATTTTGGTTTTGTTTAGAGAAACGGAAATACACTTCATTTAGTATGTCCGAAATATAAGGAACTAAGGAACAGTATATTCCCGCTAAGTTCTATAAATACCCATCATGTTTTAGATTATCAATGCTTTGGCAAACCAGAATAGTATCGTAATAAATAACCCAGCCAACATTTATATCAAATCATTGCAATTCAGACGGCTTTTCCTGATTTAAAAGATTGCAAACCATTTCAAATCATCTGGTATTCCCATGTACTTTTGCTTTCCCATTGGTGATATTTCCTGAGAGTATGTCTAATTTCGACATGTTACACTAATTTGTTGTCACATTGTACTTTGAACTCAACTCCCATGATATGGGCTGTAGGCCTAATCATTAAAATTCGTATTCGTATTCGTATCTCCTCTCTCTCTCTCCGTCTCCGCTCTCTCTCTCTCTCCTGTGTGTGTGTCGTATTTGCATTTTGCTTTGCTTTGCTTGATTTCATTTCTTTCATATAACCACGATTTTAAAACTGTTCGACAATTGTCCCTGATAAATAAAAGGACTTGCAATACATAGCGCGTATACACTATCCTTCCGCCCTTCCCCTCAAATTACAATCCTTCACAACAACAACAACAACAACAGTAACAACAACAATAAATGTGTGTGTATGCGCGTGCGTGCGTGTGAGGGCGTGAGTGCAGGTTGTGTATTATGTGCGTGTGAGCGTGCGTGCGTGGGTGCTTGCGTGTGTGTGCGTGTGTGTGTTGTGTGTGTGTGTGTAGTGTGTGTGTGTGCGGTGTGTGTGTGTGTGGTGGTGTGTGTTGGTGTTTGTCAAAACGCGCGCTTGCTCGCTTCAAAACTGCAAACGACACACACGATTTGAAGAGAGACATGAAACATACGTCAACGTCCATGGCCGCGGAGTGTGCTCTGTCGAGCGAGACGAAAAGTAATCTCTCGCACCGATGCTCATGGGTCGCCATAGATTCACATGCTATCTCGGAATTGCCCAGGTGTCGGGGGACACTCGCTAATCCACTTAATCCCTGCCCCGAGGGGCAGGATGGAGGTGGAGTAGATGGGGGGAAAGAGGGAAGGGGATGGGGAAGTCGGAGGACTGGAGTGTGTGGTGGGGGGGGTGGGGTGGGGGGGGTGGGGGGGGGTGGGGTGGTGGGGGGGGGGGGGGAGGGAATGAGGAAGTGAGGTGAGCATTGAGAGTGGAGAGGGAGGGGGAGATAATATTTTGCCCTCTGGAAGTGGAAGAGATTTTCGAAATGGGAGAGGAGGGGGGGGGGGGAGGAAGAGAGTGGAGGTGAGTGTGTGTGTGTGTGTGTGTGATGAGAGAGAGAGAGAGAGAGAGAGAGAGAAGAAGAGAGAGAGAGAGAGAGAGAGAGAGAGAGAGAGACGTAATACTATTACGACAGAGATAACAAAAGAGGGTTGGGAGGCAGACAGAAGAAGAAGGGTTGACTTTGTTTACATGTAATTTCAAAATGGCTGCTATGATAATGAAAGGGAGGTGTAGAAAACGAAAATATGATGTGTGTGGTGTGTGTGTGTTGTGTGGTGTGTGTGTGTGTGTGTGGTGTGAGTGTGTGTGTGTGTGCGCGCGCGAGAGAGAGAAGAGAGAGAGAGAGAGAGAGAGAGAGAGAGAGAGAGAGAGAGAGAGAGAGAGAGAGAAGGAGAGGGGGGGGGGGAGATCGTCTTTCATTAGTCAATACCCGGGGGAATAAATTTGAATTATTAGACATCATGTGATAGACAAATGATGTAACAGCAAAGATCTTATGAATTATTGATCATATTCTGATAAAGCAAAAGATGCTGGACTAAGATGCATAAAGAAAGGCCATGTATTTTTTTTAGAAACATACCCAAACGAAAAGAGCACACACACAAACACAACACACACACACACAACACACACACACACACACACACACACACACCCCACACACAGAGCAGAGGAGAGGGGGGAGGCATGGACGAGGAGGAAAAATTGCAGAAATCAATACTTGGAGGGAAAAAAACAATAAAAAAACAAAGCGTAAGAGATCATTATACTTTTGACAGAGCTCTAAAAGGATACCTACATCCGTGTGTGTGTGTGTGTTGTGTGTGTGTGTGTGTTGTGTGTGTGTGTGTGTGTGTGTGTGTGTGCGTGCGCGCGCGGGTTCACACACACGCGCGCACGCTTATGCGTGTGCGTTTCTGTGCGCATTGTTTAAAGGTCTGATTTCTTTCTAGTGTTTTTTTTCTTCTTTCTTTCTTTCTTACTTTGAGAGTTTTGAGATGAAATGATCATCTACATATCACACTGCCAAAGACAGGTGAAAGTTGTTGTGTTGTTGTTGTTGTTGCTTGGCTGTCAATCATAAAATCTAATATTATCTTTGGTCTCTGAGTAACGAAAGGTAATCTTTTTTTTTTCTATTCACTGACAAATGAAAGATAGTGTTTTCCTTTGTCACTGAATGATCAAGGTGTTTTCCTTTGTCACTGACTGATCAAGGTGTTTTTCCTTTGTCACTGACTGATGACAGTCGTTTTCATGGTAACTGAGCAAGGAACCAGTCTGTGATGAGGCTCCCAACGTCCAACAACCCCCCGCCTCCCCCTCCCCCCTCCCCCCCCCCCCCCCCCCACACACACACACATCATCATACCATTTCTATATACAGAGATGCATGGGGATATGGACAGAAGCATTCACACTCTCCACACTCAACAAACAAATTGTGTTGTTCGCCTGCGCGCTCACACACTCTGTCAAACGCACCAGACCCTCCACAGACATATATATAAAAAAAAAAAAATTAAAAGAAAAAACTTGACTCCAACCTCCATCCGTCACACACGACACACCTATCTGTATCATACAGAATGTAAACAACATATTATGTCGTCTTCCTCGGATCATTAAGAGCATTATTCTTAATTATCCTGAAAATAAAAGACAACATTCCAATATTCTAGTTACTTTAGCACATATGAAAACTAAAAAAGGTCATTCACATTTCCGACGTGCCAGTTGTTTCCCTTGGCTGACCTGATGATTCTTCATCAATGTATTTCATCAGCCACCTTGACCTCCCCGAAGACGCCACGCTGTCCCCCACAGCCCTCCCGATTTGGCTGAATTCCAGTTAAGGGATACTGGCAGCGCAGTGGGGGATACTGGCAGCGCAGTTGGGGAATACTGGCAGCGCAGTCGGGATACTGGCAGCGCAGTTGGGGGATACTGGCAGAGCAGTTGGGGAATACTGGTAGCGCAGTTGGGGATATTAGTACGCAGTTTGGGGAATACTGGTAGCGCAGTTGGGGGATACGGCACGCAGTCAGGGATACTGGAGCAGTTGGGGATACTGGCAGCGCAGTTGGGGATATTGGTAGCGCAGTTGGGGGATATTGGTAGCGCAGTTGGGGGATATTGGTACGCGCAGTTGGGGAATATGGTAGCGCAGTTGGGGATACTGGCAGCGCAGTCAGGGGATACTGGCAGCGCAGTTGGGGGATACTGGCAGCAAGCTGGGGATACTGCAGCGCAGTTGGGGATACTGGAGCGCAGATTGGGAATACTCACAGCGCAGTTGGGGGATACTGGTAGCGCAGTCGGGGATACTGGCAGCGCAGTTGGTGGATGCTGGCAGCGCAGTTGGGGATACTGGCAGTCGCAGTTGGGGGATACTGGCAGCACAGCTGGGGGATACTGGCACGCGCAGGTCGGGGGATACTGGTAGCGCGTCGGGGATACTGGCAGTGCAGTTGGGGGATACTGGCAGCGCAGCTGGGGGATACTGGCAGCGCAGTCGGGGCATACTGGCAGCACAGCTGGGGATACTGGCAGCGCAGTCGGGGGATACTGGCAGCACAGCTGGGGGATACTGGCAGCGCAGTCGGGGGATACTGGCAGCACAGCTGGGGATACTGGCAGCACAGCTGGGGATACTGCAGCGCAGTCGGGATACTGGCAGCACAGCTGGGGAAACTGGCAGCGCAGTCGGGGATACTGCAGCACAGCTGGGGATACTGGCAGCGCAGTACGGGGGATACTGGCAGCACAGCTGGGATACTGGCAGCACAGCTGGGGAACTGGCAGCGCAGTCGGGGATACTGGCAGCAACAGCTGGGGGATACTGGCAGCGCAGTTGGGGATACTGGCAGCACAGCTGGGGATACTGCAGCGCAGTTGGGGGATACTGGCAGCGCAGTTGGGGATACAGGCAGTGCAGCTGGGGGATACTGGCAGCGCAGTCGGGGGATTACGGCAGTGCAGTTGAGAGATACTGGCACGCAGTTGGGGATACTGGCAGCGCAGCTGGGGATACGGCAGCACAGCTGGGGATACTGACAGCGCAGTTGGGGGATACGGCAGCGCAG
>CM031600.1:35977333-35992264 GCA_018398815.1 Conus ventricosus
GGAAAAAAAGGGAAAGGAAGGCGAGATGAATTACAAAGAAGGGAATAAACGGAATAAACATATTTGTGTTTTAAGGATGCTTCTTTCATTGTTTTTCCAGGTGTCGACCAGGAATACAACTTTACAAGATACAGACATTTGGAATAAATTGTCGAAATGACAGTAACTCAGAGATGCAACCGCTAAGTGGATGAAACTGGACTGTATGGTTCCAGGCTGCCATTTTAGGTGAAGCTGCTCAGCTGTAGATAGAACTGTAAGTATCCCAAGTAAATGCCCTTGATGGGAATCAAACCACGTCTCCCACTTGTAATCCATGGCGCTGAACACTGCATTGCTGTGGCTGGTGAGATATAAATAACGTGTTTATTGGAATCAGTTCATGTTCAAATGTACCATGTCTAAAGCGAATGTCAACAGTGGCATCTGCTATTCTTGACTGTAAACACTTCCTTTAGGTCAATACTAATGTAGATGTGAACCAATAGAATTGATTGTTAATTATAAAGTAAGTTGAAATATTTTGACTGCCAGGACAATGTCTTTTGTTCCTACTGTTTTTTGCAAACCAATGGTATTCAGTTTTGCATGTGTAACAGGCATGTTGGCAAGAGCTGCTGACCCTGGTCTGTATGGCCACTCAGTGCTGTTACCTTGCCGACAAGGGCTGGCAGTGAGGCGTGGACGGTCAGGTGGAGCGATGCAGTAGTCCCATGGTTCAGAAGCTCACTCAGGCAATCACAGGTAACAGCTCCTTCATGCTGGCTTGGACTGGCAGTTTCTTCACTTCTGTCATCAGTGGAGGATGAGGAAAGAAGCATGCAGACATGTAGTTCACGCTAAGAGATTTCCATGTGTGGAGACAACTTACTGACCAAAGATCCCAAGAGAAAAGGGGCTGAGAATGTGGTGCCATTATGTGACGTGGACATTACATATTGGATGTTTGCTGTAAGAAGGTATCTTGAGTTTCCTACACCTTGTAGAACTGGCCTGTGAACTAACCTGGACCATGGATGAGAAATACATAAGCATGCTTGTGTTAACCTTCGTTTTTTTCACAGGGCATGTATACAACGTTTGACTGTGAAGGTGTTGAAATTACAAAATCCGTTTTATGTAATTTCATGGACATCACATCTGCAAACATTTGTGTAAGAAATGCATTAGTATTTGGCGTCCAGAAAAAATCCAACCATCTCACAGGGTAAAATATAATGAAATCAATAAAGCGTATTTTGTAACCTGTTTCAACAACAATCTCAGGCATTCATGAGAGTTGACATCAAATGCTTAGACCAGTGGCTTTTGAAAGTGATCAAAATGTTTTATGGATTAGCTTAAAGTAACAATATTTCATCACGTTGGACTCGATTAATGTTTATGAGTAAGCTGTGTCCAATTGTCTTCTGTGAGCTTACATATACACTTGAAATGATTTCAAGCTGGCATGTATGCACTTTAGTGCTCATAAGTATTACTTCGGCTGTGTGAAACTGACTCAAGGAATGTAAATTTACTTGTCTGTTCCAAGCCATGCCAACAAAGAAAATACTGGACTTGTGCTAGGCATTGTATGCACAGTTTTAGAAAGCTCTGGAAGGTTGAAGTTATGGAACCAAGACCTACTGTATGGTTTACACACACTAGGACAAAGAGAATATTTCTCGGTGGTGCACAATAGCCACAAATGTAAAGTCCAGTCTGTATCACATAATATCACACAAAAATCACAGAAAACATCACAAAAAGATTCACCGTCATCCACTTCATCTCCTCTGTCATCACCTCTTATTTGTGCACCTGATTAGCTGCTCGCTTTGTCTTCTTCACACGACTGAAACATAGCAATCATAATCTGTAAGTGTTCTTTGTACGATTCATGAATAGAAAACTGACTAGTATTACAAATTTCCACACATCCAACTATGTCTGTTCAGTCAAAAACATCACATGTGCAATAGCACCCCAGACAAGAAATATGGCCCCACTCTCATTTGAACAACAGGGAGATAGGGCAGAGGGGGGAGGGGAGGAGGGGTGATGGGGGGGGAAAGGGTCTTGCCTGTCAGTTAAAAAAAAAAAAAAAGCCCGTCTCATGACTAGGTAAGGACGCAGGATTCGCAATAATGACACAACACATGCAAATTTCAAAGTGTTCAACTTGAGAATGACTTTCCAGGCTGCAGGAACAAAAAGGAATGCACAGCCTGGGTTTACACTGTCAGGGGAAAATAGGGTCAAATTTTTTGCCAAACTGGAAAAGCGGACTCGATGAAAAGAAAGAGTGAATGATTTGTACATCGCAGAGATTCAGACTTTTTTTTTCTTCTGAAAACTGACAGTGGTCCCTCTCACAAGCAGTGCTTTGCAGGTGGGGGAGTGGACAGTGCAGTGCAGCTGCAGCAGGTGTTGGCCTCTGTGTCTCCCCCTGGCTGCTGCGACAGGTGGTGGCCACTCTGTTGGGGACTATGATGATTACCTGGTACCTGGGGCTTCACTCAGACCCCATCACCTGAAGAGCATTGTGAGTCTTTGTCTCATTCAGCGTTCTTGTGTGTGGCTGCAGCTAGCGATGCGAACCATATGAACAATTCTCACTTGTGCTGAAGTGAAATTACTTTAGCTTGTTAGCTCTTTCAATGTATACAGGTTTCTTTAAATCTATTACAGTGTGTTCACTTAGAGACATGGTTGTACGATTTGCAGTCTAAGGTAATGTCATATGTCTGAGTGATTTTCTGGTCTGCTTGCTTGAGATGACTTGGGTCGTCGACAGTAAATTGACAGGTAAAAAAAAATGTTGAACAGCTGTCTGCTTGAATGAATGATGAACAGAATTTACAAATTTGTCGTAAAACTTGAGTGAAGTTGTTTTTGGTTTTTCTGTATCAACAGGTGACCAAGTACTTTTTTCTCCTGCCCAAGTTGTCATCTGTGGACAAAAGGTGAGTTTGAATTGGGGTGGTCGGAGGAGCAGAATGGGTTAGCCATCTAATGACATTCTTTGTTTTTGGAGCAGACAAAAATAAATTAAGAAAAAGGAGAGGTAGGCAGGAGAAATTTACCATGGTGGAGATAGAGTTTTTTTCCCTTAGAAACCTGTCTGTTGCTTGACATTTTTTCTGTCAGTTAATACATTGAATAGGATCTTGAGTTACAGGTAAACATGACATGGCCTCAACTATACATGTCAGTTTACACATTATATACAAAATATGAAGTCTGGAGTAAGTGTAAGCCTGATGTGGGTCTTGACTAAATGGGGTCTGGAGTAAAGTGTAAACATTGTGATGTTGGTTTTGACTATACATGTTGGTTCACACATTGCCTACTGTAAATGGATCTGGAGGTAAGTGTTAACATTATGATCTGGGTCTTGACTATACAGGTCAGTTCACAAATTGCATACTGTGAATAGAGTGTAGAGTTATGTGTAAACATTATGACATGGGATTTGACTAGCATATCACTACACACATTGCATACTATAATGGGGCCTGGAGTTTATATGTCAGCATTATGATGTGGGTCTCCGCTACACATGTCGTTCACATATGGCATCCATAAACAAGTTCTGGAGTTATGTATAAACGTTATGACTTGGGCCTCGACTTCTCACCTCTTTGAAAAGGCAAATTGGGATCACCAAAAGTAACTTTTCACAAATTTTTTTTATACCTTAGTTGTTCATGGTGCATTTTAGAAATTTACAGGGGTAGCAAACTGTGAGAGTACAGCTAACAGTTGTAACATTATTTGAAGTTTCATGAACATTTGATGATAAACAGTTTACTTACATAGAAATTACATTTTAGAGAGATGTATTTTTCTTTAAATATTTCTTTGTATGAGTGAGAGCTGAAGTTGAAGCAAAAACAGGCGCCAACATCTCAGAATGTTAACTGGATGAGGTCATAGGTCAACCCATATTTTGTGGCATTTGGTACAACTGGAGCCGCACTCTTGTGTCCTTCACAGTCAAAGTCCCAGTGCCAGAAAGAAGCTGAAGAGAGACCAGAAGAGAAGGATGAGAACAAAGCTGTGATTGTGGACCCCAAACTTACTGCTGAGAAGATCAACAAGAAGAACCTTAAAGGTCAGATAACATTTCTGGAGCTTTTCATGGGTTACAAGCCGTAGTCAGGTCCATGGAGACTGTCCAGGTTCTTTTAAGTCCCTGTGAACTAAATTTGCCTCAGTAGGCCTTTAAGTCCTTTTATCTTGGTTAAAAGTCTATTCCTGTACACCTCCAAGATCATTTCAAGTTCGTTGAAATTTGCATTCCATGTCATGTTTAAGAAAACAAAAAACAATTGTGGCATTTGAAATTAAAGGTAAAGAATCTTCTATGTAACTCTCCTTGAAGGATTCTGTTTTTTAACTGATGGTCAAAGGATAAAACTCAGAATCTCAAACTTGTAGTTAAAGACAGAGCACATTGTTCAGTTGCTGTTCTTAGAACTTAAAATTTGTAAACTGAACTTACATATGTGTGCAGTAATACTCGGAAAATGCTCATTCAAGATAAATTTTTTAAGGAGACGGTGTTACTTACCCCTACATTAACTCCATTTTGCTTAATTTTCAACTCAGTTCCCTCATTTTGAAACACATCAATTCAAGATAGTTCAACATGTGGCTCTTGAGAAGATCCAAAACAAGAAAAGCATGAATACAGAAATTAGTTAAAGGACACAAGTGCATGATATGATTTTGTGAACACTGGATTGGGATATATGGGTGAATCCCATTGGTGCTAGCACTTCTGTGTGGAATATCTCCAAAGGAGAATTATGAGGGAGAAATGCGGATGAGATGCTCTCATGCAGTCCTGAACAGGTAGAAAAAAGAAAAGATGAAAATGATCCTACGCACAGAAAACGCTCAGAAGAAGAGTCGATGAGAGACTGGACTGTGGAAGACTCACTCTGGTAAGATTTTCAGGACCACTTTATTGAGGTTTTTCCATTAGTATTATGCTCCATATAAAAAGTAAAGTCTTGTTGTTACAACTTCTAATCTTTGTATGATATTAGGAGCGAGTCCTTGTAATGTGTGGTTTGTTGTTATGTGAGAAGCCCTCTGAGCTTAGTGGTGGGTGCTTTTTGTTGGGGCAAGGGATGGGGGTGCGGGGGGGGGGGGGTTTCATGCATCTTTTCCTGTAGTGTTCAGAGTTTTTTATTTGGTCTTGTTCTTATGATAAATGAAAAATATTATGAAGAAGGACAACTTTGAGAGTTGCGCTATACCCCCCCCAAAAAAAATTGAGTTGATCCATCATTTTTCTTTGAACCTGCAATACGTGTTAGTACACTATTTAAGTATTCTTGTGGTTTGGTTATTACCAGTGTTAAAATAAAACTTAACTTCAGGGACTATCCTGAGTGTGTGTGTCTTGAGGAGTTATTTCACCTTTGTTTAAACGAGATGTTGGTCAATTTCAGGGAGAGAGACCATGCTTCACCGAGCAGCCATCAAGCACAACACTCCGTCCCCAGGGTTTTTGAAACAGATGCATGCTGTGCAGGTACTGTTTTGTGATACTGTGCTGTCATTCAATGTTTATTTCCATGACTGTTGCTGTTCAGAGAGGAAAAAAACGCAAGATACTCCTATAATCCAAGCACTAATGGAATGGAGGACTTGAGGAGGGAAAGGATGATGGAGATGTCAACTTTCCTCAGGGGGTCGGGCATTATGAGATGGGTTTCCTGTTTCGTTACTCGTTGTTTATTGTTGTTGTTTTATGTCCCACCCTTCACTGGCCCCTAAAGAGCAGTTGGTACATGGGGTGTTGAGTTCAAATCAGGACAGCAGTTGGTCACACTCTCTCGGGAGCCATGCTCTAACCACTTGTGCTGACCCATGCCCCCACTGCTGGAATGATCCAGCATGGAATGCGCTTTAAGCAGCCGTTTTATGCAAGATCTTTCTGCCTAAAGCGTAACACCTGATCTTGCGGGGGGGGGGGGGGGGGGGGCGCTGGGGGTGGGGGGAATGGATGGTGGTGAGAGACATTTTCAACGATTTGGTATCTGAAAAGCAGTCGATTCAAAGCTCTTAGACTTGCCTTGATCTGCCTTTAAAAATATCACTGACATTTGGCAACAACGCTGGACGTTGTCTTGCGAAGCAGAGGGAGCATTCGAAGAGACTGATTTGTCCCGCTCTGCTGCGTGTTGCTGTGTGTTACACCTGTGTATGTGTGTGTTAAAATGGGCCACTAGTTTACTGTTTTGTACTCCAGTGAACAGGTATCTATGGAATGTTCAGATTTACACTTACCAGGGCTCAGATGTTGAAGTTACAGTGTGGTGCAGATGCGCTCCACTCTACTCTGTCCGTACTTTGTCTTGTCTGTCAGTGTATTTTCTATACTTGCTGATTTTCTTCCTGTCTTGGATGGTTATTCTGTGTGCCTCAAGACAGCCTGTGCCTGTATCCTGGCGTTATTCTGTGTACTGAATGATGAGGCTCATTCTTGGAAGGCAAGGACTGAAACAACGGGGGACAGATGCTTACACGTGACCCAAATATGCATGCAGTTGCATAGCTAAGATTACTAACAACAATCCATGCAGAAACAAAAATAAAGAGCACAGACCACAGGAATGAACAGACAATAGATGACAGTTGATAGGCCAGAGACAGAGATAATGACACCACTGGGCCAAATATCGGTGAGAGAGATGTGCACCTGTGAGACCTGGGATTAGAACCAAGAGAAAAAGCATAAGATTACAGCCAAAAAACTGTTCACCCCCATGTGCTGTCTGTCTCTCCTATATTGATGTAATGTACGACATGTGGGCAATCATTAATTATCAGCTTGGGAATGTTCAGGCGTTGAAGTCAACAGTCAAGGACTAGCTGGTTGGCTCCCCTGCATGAGGCGTTGTGTAACCATGGCCACGTGGTGTGCGTGAGGGCATATTCTGAAGTTTGTGCCAGTGCACCCAGGATAGTTTCTGCCATACAGGTCAGTTGAGTTAGTGCATTGGATACAGTTCGTTCCTGGTTAATATAATTTATTCCTTTTTTTTTTTTATTTGTTATCGCCAGATGTGATGTTTTTGTTGTTCATTGCCTTGTCAAACCTTCTTAACAACAGTTACAACAAGATACCAGATATCTGTTGGAGAAATGTCGAACATTTTGCTGATAAAAGGGCTTTCATATTAAATACATCAGTATATGATATCTCAAATATCACAGTAGTTTGAGTTTTTTTCATTGCTTTGTTTTTGAAAAAGTACAAAAACCACAACAACACTCCCACGCTGATAAAAAGGGCTTCTATTAAAGCATCAGTATAATATCTGCTCAAATAATCACTGCCAGTGGGAGTTTTTTTATTGCTTTGTTTGTGAAAAATAACACCACTCACTCGCACTTGGCTTACAAACACACACACACACACACACACACACACACACACACACACACCACATTTGCGCGCACAAACACATGATTAACTCACACCACACACACGGCATGCATGCACGTGCATACAGGCCCGCCAAGCATACAACTTGAAAAAATGGGTTTTAACCCGTGACTGCCCTGCCACGAACGGCAGTTCGTGGATGGTTTCGGGAAAGCTTGCCCATTGAACGAAACGGGCGTTTCGAGCTATTTTCAATCATCAAAATTCGGCGATTTAAAGAAGGGAGGCAAGGCGAAACAATGGTTTAAAACGGTTGCAGGGACCCTACAGGGACGGTTTCTACCCTTTTAGCGGGCCAGCAGAATGAACGGCTCGGTCCATTCGGTCAATAACTTACGGCAAAGTTCGAGAGTTATTCTCGGTTGAAGATGGGAAGTCGAGGCAGGCAGTGCAATCAGGCGCGGTGCGTTTTCAAAAACGATCTAATGCTCTTGAAGTGCTTCAAGAAGTTATCTGAGACCATGAAAGCGATGACGAAGACTCAAAGAAGTAGAATGAAGTGAATCGGGATGAGGAATAACGTGATCACAATCAACACCACCCTATGCTATCGGAGGTTGAGTGTGATGACGAAGCTGATCCCCGGACTTGCAAACCGAGCGGATACCGGCGCAAAGTTGGCCTGAATGGAGAGTGACGAGCCGAATTCCGGTATGTCGAATGCACCCTCCCTCCTTTTGTGAGCGGTCGGGAGAGGAGAGTCGAGGACGGGAGGGGTTTTGGACACCGGCGAGGGTCCAGTGTGGAGGGGGCGTGGCAGCGGAAGAGGATTGGCATCGTCAGTCAGAATTGTTTCAGAATGGGACAGCAACCAGTGCTGATTCCCAAAATCTAGATCCATTCTTTCCCGGGTGACCCAGGTATCCAGGTAAACCATTGGCAATTTCAAGCCCATGGATTTCGTGGAGTTGTTTTTGTGGAGTGTGTGTGTGTGTGTGTGTGTGTTGTGTGTGCTTGTGAAGTGGTGTGTGGGTGTATGTGAGGCTGTGTGTGTGTGAGAGAGAGAGAGGGAGGGAGAGAGAGAGCAGTGCTTGTGCATGGTAGTGGGTAATACATTGTGTGTGTGTGCTGTTTGGTGTTTGTGTAGTGTTTGGCTGGTCGTGTGTGGTGCTTTTGCATGTGTGCTGTGTGTGTGTGTGTGGGTTGTACATGTGTGTGTGTGTGTGTGTTGCTTTGAATATGGTGCCTTGTGCTCTGTGTGTTGTGTGTGTACCCAATTGTGTGTCAGTCAACTCATAAACTTGCATTTCCTGGCAAGTAGTGTGGGATCCTGATCCTTCTGTCAAGGTTCTGTGGTGTGGTGTTTTCTGCGACACCAGTGTATTTTTCGTTGTTTGCTGCTGTTTCTATAATCTGTGTGTGTGGCCTTTTGTAGCTCAGTCACTATCTTTAGCAGTCTCTGTTTTTTGGGGGTGGGTGGTTGGCTTTTGCAAATGTTTTATTTATACCTTCTGTGGTATTGGCTTTTTATCAATCCCACTTAAGTTCATGAGTGAACCAAACCACATGTGTGAAAGAAAACTGACCAGAATAATTGGAAGTTACACTTAGTGTCTGTTATTGTTAGTTCATCTTGCTAAAACCAAGACCAGATCCCAGAGGCTTGCAAGATGTGCAGAAGTGATGCTGTGGATAAATGTTCAATTCCTTCTTCTTCCCAGTTACTGGGTGGATTGCCCTTATGATATGGGTTGCTAAACATTTTAATGCATTGTCAAGATTATTGTGAATACAGATGTTTGTCCTGAAGTTCAAAGGATACTAACACCAGTTTTAGTGTATTTCATGTGATTTTAGTGCTCTAGTTTTGTTTAAGTTCTGAAAGTGTCTGTTTTTCAAACAACACATTCATCATTTATTATTTTTGGTCTACTATTACAACCAAAATCAACTATTGGATATCTGGTTGTTAGCCAAGGATATAACAAGAAATTTCCCAAGTTATCTAGCTATATGTCAAGAATTGAAAGAGACTGGGCATATCAGTGAACATACCCAAGTAAACAAACATGTGTCCTGATTACCTGGATAGTACTGTACCCAGAAATGCATAAATTTCTCATATAAAACAAACAATTGTGGGTTGTAAATTTTTTTTTCATACCAAATATGTACACAGGGGTTCAGTTAACACTAAAACCACTTTTTGGCTGGGCTTTGTGTGTTTTTGTTTTGCTGCTGTGGGGTTATTGTATGCTTGAAAATATAATTTTTTTTAAAAAAGTTGAATTATAAGATTTTTTATATATCAGAATGAACCAAAATCAATTATTATTTGCAGGTATTATAGCCTGGTATGAGAAGAAAACATGCAATATCTAAGAGTATATACTCCTCAATAACTGAGCACTGATCAATTTAGTGAACCTACCGCTAAAAAGTCAAATTTGTCCGGCACACAGAAGTTGCAAATCTGATACAAAATAGCGGCAAGTCCCATGGGGTTAATTGACTGGTTACAACTATTTATGTTTTGCCCAGCTGCAGAATCCAGGTTGAACTAGCCAGTGTCATCGCTACCAAGAATGATAGTTGGCCTCCATCCACCGTCCTCTTGCACCCACCAACCCCATGCCCTTCCCCAAAAAAAGTACTGAAGTCGGGTTGGTTGTTTGCTACTGGTAACAACTGGGAGACTCAGGACACAAAGATGGACGGTTGTTCAGGTCTCCACAGATTTCTGGGTTAGAGCATTCAGTTGCAGAGGAGTGGTGAGAGCTAGCTTGCATGCATTTGAGTGGTGCTACAACATGCCACCAAAGGAAGCTTGAGTATATTCATAGTGCTCATGTATGTAAATTATTTGGTTGAAATGGTGCTATGGACGCTATTATTTACTTTTCGGATAGTCCTTTTCCTGGGTTTCTGCAACATTCAAATGCTTATTACCGTATTTCATTCCTGCGGTATGGGCAAGAAGATGCGGAAAGTGGACTCTTGTCGGGGAACACTGATGGAATTCACACCTCTACATGGATGCCGTTCTCATGAAAACCATATTGGTGTAGTCCAAACTGCTGTCAAATACGAGGTCAGGCAATGAATAGTAAGGGTATTTAGGGTTATATAAATTATTGTTGTGCTTGATTGGTGGGTTATGGATTGGTTTTCGAAAGTCCTACATACTTAGGGAAGATGATAGTAAAGAAGAGATGTCAAAATTGGTATAAATCTGCCGTTGTTTCACTCATGCAAACCTAGAATTGGTGTGGCCATAAGAAGTAGATAACAGACCCTGTTTTCTAGCCAGTAAGTAACAGAAAAGAATGTACAGCAGAAAAATTCTGTTTTTTTAATTATCGTTGCTGATCAGACAAAATTATTATTATGTCAGGACTGTCTCCGATTGTGCAGTTGTCACCAGGGATGTAAAGTGGAACTTAATTTCATCCTCGGCGGTATTAAAAAGTTGTTACCTTTTGGTACCTTCCACAGCTTTGCTGTTTGGATGTTTATCCTTCAGTTTTCAAAGTTTTTAGCTTGACAGGACATCATAGGTCATCATCTGTTGTCCTGTAGACTTGAAGGGTGTTAATTTTTAAAGGTTCTGCATAGTGTTCTGTGCCCTGTCTGAGGCATTCATACAGCCACCACTTATTTGGTATCTGAAGTGCATAAGCATAACCTGGTGCCCAGCCTTCAACAGGGAATGTATGAGGGTTAGCGACAAGGCAACCCTCTGGAAATAGACGGACGTTGTTGCTGTATATTCGTCTAGCGTTGGGCCTGTTTTGACCCAAACATGTACAGGACACCACTCGCTGTTGCTGTTCTGTGACATTCTTTGTGGATGTGAAGTTGGTTTGACTCAAAGACTTCAACACCAATGTTCGAGGACAGGGTGTGGATGTAGCTGGAAAATTACTACCATGAGATCAGGTCTGTAAGGGTCATCATATATTTACTGCAGCAAGGGAGGTTAGCATAGTATTGAGTTTGATTGGCCAAGCCAGGTGTAACCCTGGACATGAAAGGTATATGTTCTTGAAACATATTTTTGTGGAAAAACTTGTCTTTTCTTTCTATGTGATTTACTTTAAAATATCTTTGAGGGGAAACATTTTTCTTTTCCAGCGTTATCTTTAAAGCATAAGTTAGGGAAACAGATTTCTATTTTAGAGTAGTCTTTTCACAAATAGTGACAGGAAAATATTTTATTTGCAGTTACTTAAAACATAATTTGGTGGAAAAAGTGTATTATTTTTATCTGTTTAGGCGTGGTTTTTTTGTTGTTTTTTTGAGTCAGGCACTCGCTTCGCTTCAAGTTTGTATTGCTTATTGCTGCACACAAAAAAAGAATGAAAAAAATTCAGAAAACTTTGACATCACATATAGAACCAGTAAGTCTTCGGCACACTGCCACTCTTTCAAAAAAAGTAAAAAAAAAAGTGTTCTGTTAGAAGGCTCCCTCCATGCTACAAAAGTCTTCCTTGCATACTTCTGTGATCGATGGTCTTGTGTATGTTGCTTTGGCTTAATTAATTTTCAGTATTGAAAAGTTTTGTTTTGTGCTGTCTGGATGGTGTATTGTGAACCAGTTTCATTCATGAAATGTGAGAAGGCTCAAAGTGAATTCAGTAAGATGGAATTCCATTTTAGACCAACCTCATGTCCAGGGCAAATTTCATATTATGATACAAAAAGGGAAAAAGTTCTTGCTGGGCTTGAGTTACATGCTACCAGGAAAGGAAAATGGTCTGAAGGAGAATGAAATGATAATAATTGGAAAATGCCCAAAGTGATTGTTAAGGGATGTCAAAGAGGATTTCAAGTAAACATAGAAACTGGGTTCCTTGTTAAGAGATTGTTCAAGGAAAGTAAGAGGTTCAAGTAAACATAGAACTGGGCTTGTTAAAGAGATTGTTCAAGGAAAAGTCAAGAGGATTTCAGGTTCATAGTACTGGGCTTGTTAATACAGTACTGGCTTTTTTTCTCTCAATAATTTAGCCACACATACACACACCTCAGAAAGAAAAAAAAAGGATAGTTTGCACATATTATTTCACTTTTATGTTTCCCGGATCAGTCTACTGAAGCATAAGACGTGAAATGGCTACAAGCACTGGATTGGCCTTAAAACGGAAGGTAAAGAAATGCGTCAAATTCTGACAGAGATCCTGCGGACTTCAGCTTTTCAAGGTCGCACAAATATTACTAAGACACTATTTTGCAGTTGGTGGAAGTCTTTGGTTAAGTGTACTATAACAATGCAGTTAATTGATTCAACTATAGGTAGTTTATCAAATGTCTCTTTAACGACGGTGTATGAATCTTTACTGGAGCGAAGGATTCTCTGAGAAAATAGTGGGTTGTGGATTCCTTACTGAAAGGAAAAGACTCTCTTAGAAAAAAGTTAATGTAAAACAGGGAAAATGAAATCGTATTGAAAGACACAAAAGACAATTTTCTGTTGATGTTGTATCAGTTTTTATAACCAAATTTTTGACAGTAAACAGTAAGCTATAATGGATATTAGCGTTTTATGCAGAGGTAAATGCAGTATAACACATATGAAAGGACGAATGTCTGGTAAGCTGTGGAAATTGGTTCAGTGAGTGTCATCTTCTCCACATACATCCTTATGCCTCCATTCTCGCTTTTGGTTGTTTTTTTTGCATGCCTGGTAGACTTGTGAATGGGAGTGAGTGGTTTCCCTTTGAATTCATGCAAACTTTTACCGGAAGACCCCGGGCTCTTTCCGCCTAAAGTGTATCATCATTTGTAGAGAATCAGTGTGGTCGTTTTCCTCTTTCCTGTCTATCTCCTTTTTTTTTTTATCTTTCGTTATGGATGTTCACTTTTGTCCAGCTGTTTGTGGCCCATTCACCTTTGTTCTCAACAGTTGTTTCCACTGTGTCTGTCATTACGTGAGGACTGTATACTGTCCAGAGGGACTTTAAACTGTGTGCTCTGCGTGCCTATTTGGCCAACTGGTTTGTCTAGTTTTTTCTTGCAGTAATATGCATTTAAATGTTTGTGACAACATTTTCATTGTGTATCATTTCAGCTATCAGTAAAAAGAAATAAGCTGAATTGCTGATACTCTCAGCACAGCAATCACATTTGCAGTAAGAATGTCAGTTTATTAATTATAATATGAATTTGATACACCATGAATTCCAAGCCTGCTTCATTTTTTTTAAATAATTCTAACCTTTGCAGTTACTGTCCTGGCAGCGGCCTGTCTATGGATTTTTCCAGTTCTGTTCTTAGCTTGCCATGGTTATCTTCTCTTGATCTGCAATAGATCAGACCAACTGAATCCCAATGTTCGCAGAAATAAGATTTGATCACATTTCAAAGAGAAAACAATTCATGCACGAGCGACACACACGAGATGAGAGCCATTAACAATAGCTCATTCGTCAGCACCACATGATTAAAGCAAAAATGCTGAGGTCAAGAAGCTAACACGGTGTGGATTCCTATTGAGGTCTGTTGATTTGGCTATCAAAAGCGCCACCATACAACAGCTCAGCTAGATGTCTGATGGTGAGGTTTTTAGCAGGGTTTTAAAATTTCCTGATGCAAAAAAATTGCAGCATCTGCATTACTAACACTTAGCAAAAAAAAAACACACACTACACACACACACACACACACACACACACACAACACACAGAGGCATAATCTCACAGCAAACGACACAGAAAACCCAGCAAGCACAAGCACGGAGGCAGAAGTTTCTGAAGTTGGTGTACAACATGTGCTCTGTCAATGAAGAATCCTTGAAAGCCTTTTTATCTGATTCCTTCAGTGTTTGTAGTGCGGCTGAGAACATGGATGAAAAGAATAGCAATAGCTGATTTTTTTTCTGTCATTTTATGTATTGTCCTTTCCTGTTTGCTTGCCAGTTTATGATAGTCATTCCTCAGGACGTACATTCTTTGTTACTTTTGTGTTTTCCATTTTTATTATCATTTTACACAACTGTTTTCTTGTGGCTAATTACTTGGTTGTGACTTACTGTGCTGGTGTTTGTTTGTTTTTTCTGATTAAAACAAAGAAATTCGTGGGTGTGTTTTACATAACAGTGTGGTCTATAAACCTGGAAATGATGGTATATCTTTGTCAGTAGCATGTTTATCAATATTGTTTGTGTTTTTCTGGGAGGGCATGTTGTCCTAGGTGAGAACAGCCTTAAAAAGGGCACTGTATGGTTGACAGGGTGATGATTAAACTGAAACTTAAACAGGAGCTAGCAAGACAGGAGAGGATGTCAATGGGCTGCTGGTTTCACATAGTCATAGGTGGTCATTTCATTTCGATTGTTGCAGACTCTTTCACTCAGGACCTCGGAAGTCAGGAGAGGGAGACGGTCCCCTCATCGTTCATGTACAGAGAAGTTCTGGACAGCAACGCGACACCCAGTCTCCGCCTCTTGGAAGAAGTCACAAATTTTGACGCTCATAACCTGCTTCTGCGTTCTCATCTCCAGTGCACGCAGCAACAGCACTGCAGGACAACAGTCGGCTGCACCT
>CM031600.1:35993264-35995764 GCA_018398815.1 Conus ventricosus
TCATCGTCGTCGTCGCGTTTTCGCGTCGTCCCCAACATCATCAGCATCATCGCCGTCGTCGCATCATCATTATCATCATTATCCTCCTCCTCCTCCTGCTCCTCCTCATTATTACTATGGGAGTAGTGTATTTAGTGTAGTAGTTGTAGTAGTAGTAGTAGTATGTAGATAGCAGTAGTCGTTGTAGTAACATCACTATTGTTATTATTTACTCTAACTTAAGCAATTACATTAAACAGTGTCGTTACCCAGATGTTGAACGCGTTCAGTTGTAGAGCCAGTGGTCGCGTCCGAGCTGCTATCACTGAGGTCAGATTTTTAAAAGGAATAAAATTATTTAAAGAAACTAACGAAAAACCATGCAAACCCACACATACTCTCTCTCTCTCTCTCTCTCTCTCTCTCTCTCTCTCTCTCTCTTCTCTCTCTCCCTCTCTCTCTCTCTCTCTCCTCTCTCTCTCTCTCTCTCTCTCTCTTCACCCAGCAATGAACGGATACAGGATTCAGTTCACGGCAACTTACGGCGGCAGAAGGAAAAGGGATGGGCCCCCGCCTTCTGTAATGCCATGTACTGCACATGGCGAATCTTTGTAAAAAAAAAAACAAGTCATGATATTTACGTCCAGCCGACCACGAGGGCCATATCTTAGCGTTGCAAGCCAGTTCAAAACGGGTACAATGTGCCAGTTTCAAATGCCAAGAGTTAAAAAAAAAAAATCCAACCAAATCATATGTAATGCTGAAACTAGTTACAAGACTGATCTCTGATTTTCAGGGTTAGGAGATTTTCAAAATGGCAGCGTAACTAGCATACAGCACCTCAAGTACCTGAAAACCTGTCGTTCTAATATCATACTTCTTTTCCTTTCCTCGAATTGGAAAAAAAAAAAAAAAAAGTTTTTGGTGCCAAAGGTGCACGTTAGCAGGGATCTGTGGCTTGGTACTTCTAGCTTTTAACGGAAACCCGTTCCAGACTAGTATTAAACCACACAGATACACGCCTGATAACGAGTCGACTATCTTCCAAATTATATTTATACTGGAAGCAAGACATACACGCCATTTGCTTTATCTCGTCCCTCCTGTTCAACGGCAGAGCATCTCACGACCGCCAGCCAATCGCGGGCTGCGTTTTATCGGTGTTTTGGCAGTGTGCTGGCAGGGAGACAAGATAATCGCCAGAGTTGCCGCCCTTTCGACGACGATAAATGTACGGTGGCGCCACTTGTAGGCGCCGCCATGGCGGCCGGGGTCAGGGGTCAGAGTGAGGCACAACAGCGGGGTGTTTAATGGTTTGTAGTTGGTGTCTTGTGTTTGCCGAGACTGTTTATTTTCTGGTCGACCCTCCGGAGTAGAATGTCGAAGAAAGACTGGGTAAATAACACACACACACACACACACACACACACACACAGAGTCGGATAAAACGGTGCGTCATTGATACCTTACAAAATCAAAAGCGTACACACAAGCCCACACAAAATGGTCGAACCAGCTGTTCGGTTGATCGATGAGGGGAAATCTTGGATGTGTCGGTTTTGGGCTGGTTGTTTTGGCTGGTTGTTCGGTTTGATGACGAATCGACTTTGTACCTGTTTCTTCTCGCCCGGCTGTGTCTCTGGGGGTGGCTTACTCAGGCTGTTTTGTTTGGAATTTTGAGATCCGCAGCATGAGCCATGTCTTGACAAACCTTATGTTTGTGTCAGTCAGCCCCCCCCCCCCCCCCCAACCCCCCCAACACCCCACACCCCTTTTTTTGTTTGTTCTCTTCTCGTAAACAGGACCTGATTTATTTAACCCAAAATCCACTCATAGAATGTGTGGAGATTTTCAGAAACTGGATGCGGTATCATGAAGTGGATGAGGAGGAGGGAGAGGCAGGGAAGAGCGAGGGATGGTAGTGGTGGTGGTGGTGGTTGGGACGGTGGGGGTGGGGGGGGGTGTAGGTTGGAGTGGCACATGTGCCCAGCTGTCCAGATTTTTAGAAAAGTGAGAGAAAAAAGTGCAGAGGAGGAGGGGAGTGGAGGGATTCAGTGAGAGGATGGGGGTGGGTGGGGTGCTATAGGAAGAACGGAACAGGAAAAGGAAAAAAAAAACACCTTGGGAGTATCAGTTACTAGTATTGGGTTCACAACAGTTTCGCTTTCAGTTTGAGGCGATCGTAACAGGCACTGCAGAGCTCCTTCACAGTTCCTTTTCAAAACAATCTTCCCAAATACACCCTGCAAGCACGGAAGAGACCAACAGAGAAAGAAAAAATAAAAAGGGAGGAAAGAAGGAGAGGTGTGTGCGTCTGTAAAAGCAAATAAGGAACTGTCTGCTTTCTCCAGATTGTGTACATCACTACGACTGTGTGTACATGATTCAACGCTACTGTGTCATTGTGTGTCCCTTTGTACATACCTTCAGTTTTAAAATTCGGCCCTTTTGTGGAATTTTGTCTTTTTCATATGTACCTACTGTGCACATAGTGCAACGAACGGCACACAAACCCGTGTGG
>CM031600.1:36003264-36025764 GCA_018398815.1 Conus ventricosus
TGAGGTGTTTTAATGGGTGTGTTACACATGTAAACAACATTTGTTAGTGTCGCGCGCCACTGGCGCGACACACGTGGAGGTTTATGCGAGTGAAATCGTAAGGCGTGCGTGTGGTTGTGGGAGAACAGAGCGTTTTGTCGCACGTGCCAAAAAAAAACAACACAAAAAAACAAAAACAAAAACAAAACACCAAAAAAAAAAAAAAACCCGGGTAAATTACTAGGCATTAGTGAAAGTGTCAGGCGTTGTACCGTCATACTTTTTTGTTCATTGTAGTTGTCGCTTTCTTTTAGTCTAGCCATGAACAACATCAACAATAACAACAGCAGTCATAATGATATGATTATGATAATAATATTAATCATAATAACAATACTTATTAATAACGATAATGATAACAACAGCAACAACAATAATAATAATAATGATAATAATAACAACAGCTATAATAATAATGATGATTTTGATAACGACAGTGATGATGATGATGTTGATGATGATGAGGATGATGATGATGATGAGATGATATGATGAGTGATGATGATGATGTTGATGATGACGGCAACAACAACAAAACAATGATGATAATAATAAATAATAATAATAAAAAATAATAATAATAATATAATAAAATAATAATAATAATAATATTATGAAATTATAATAGGATTTAAAATGATAATGAAGGTAATAATGATGATAACAACAACAACAAAAAGCAGTAAAGTGGTGCATTTGAAAAAATCTCCACGATTGCATTCCAAATGATCACACACACACATACCAACATGCGCGCGCGCGCGCGCACACACACACACTAACACATACACACACACGCACGCACGCACGCACGCACGCACGCACGCACGCACGCACGCACGCACCCCCACGCACACACACACACACACACACACACACCCCACTAACACTAACACACACACACACTAACACACACACGCACCACGTACGCACACACGCGTGCGCGCGCACCCCACCCAACACACTTTGGGGAGAGAGAGAGAGAGAGAGAGAGAGAAAAGAGAGAAGGGGAGAGAGAGAGAGAGGGGATATGACCGCTAGCGGGGAGTGATACTGTTTCCTTTGGGGTTTTCATGTTGTAACGTCTAATTGATTTGTAAAGCATTCACGCACGGCCGGCAGTTACAAGAGAAACGGGTGGGGGGGGGGCTTTAAAGGGGAGGGGGGGGGGGGGGGAGGGTCGACACCTCTGGAGAGAGATCGTTAACCAGTATAATTCGCTTCATGTCCATTCGTAGGACTGTTTACTTACCCTGATTCACTGTCAAACAGAAAAAAAGTCTTAAATTGGCATGAGTGTGCGATAGTGCTGATGTGGCAGGAATTGGTTAGGAAACAAGCATATATTGCTGAATGTAATGACAGGCACTGTAGGGCACTGGACCCGTTTGGACCGGGGCGGCATGAGTAAAGAGGTCCGGTTTTTTTTTCCTTTTTTAATGCTTAGTTCCACTATAAAAACCCGGCCTGGAAAAGCCCCAATTTCTTTGTCGGGTAACCGAAATCTGCACAGAAAAAAACTCACATTACCCCCTTCAACAAACTGCATTACCTCTATCGGATATTCCCAAATAGATTTGCCAAGCCAGTTTCCTTCCATCTCAGTCTGCAAAAGTTGTTTGGAAATACAGGCCGAGAAGAAACTAGGACACTGACGCTACCGAGTTTCCATATCTTTTCCCAAAAGTGTGAACAGGTCGGCAACAAAGTTTTTTGTACACGAGACTGACTGAAATTGACCCAAAAAAAAAAAGAAGGCGAAAATAGCAGGGAAGTCCGTGCAAAACGCAAAGGGGAGGAGCTTCGCGTTTCTGTATAATTTCGTCGAGCGTTCACATTGTCGACAGAAACTCCAGTCATTTATTTATAGACGGTTTCCAAAGCAGTTTCTTTAACGCGCAGACTGCCAGAGTTTCCCACAGTTTCCATAGTGTGAACCTAGCATTAACAGCGACATCCAGAGAAACAAATATACACAGCTACAAATACATATTTCCTCATCCTTATATATATATATGGTGGTGAGAACACCACAGAATTATGAACTGTGGTGTGTCTCTATTTTGACACCAGGAGCGCAGACACAATCAGCCGTGTCCTCCCCTGATGAGTCCGATCCAGCGGACGAAAGGCCTAGGAGCAGGCAATACAACAGATCTGCTTCAGAAGGGATCACGATGGTTCCCTCAGGCGGGCTAGTGAAGGGTTTTTTCATATTTATAATTATTTCCCATTTTCTTCATCTTCATTTGTTTTTTGTTTTTGTTTTTTTCTCTAAAATTTCAAATCTTTGCAAAGTCATTTTTATAAAAGACGGAAGAATTGTTAGCCTGCACTTGTTTTCTCCCACTACTTAAATTGTTCAGCATTATATATATTATATATATATATATTATATATATATATATATTATATAATATGTATATGTATATATATATATATTAGATTAAGAATAAAAATTAAGAACAGTAGATGAAAGTGCAAATGACAAATTATTTCTCACTGACGATCCGCGCCATCACTTTGTTTCTAGTCTCTTCCCCCACTCTCTCTGTCTCTCTCTCTCTCTCTCTCTCTCTCTCTCTCTCTCTCTCCACACACACCACCTCTCTCTCTCTCTCTCCTTTTCCTCTCTCTCTCTCTCTCACTCACATACACAGACACACACGCGCGCGCTAGCGCACAGACAGACAGACAGACAGACAGACGCACGCACGCACGCCCCGCACGCACACACACACGCACAAACAAAGCTATTCTGTAAGATGACTGGCACTTCGAAGAAAACAAAGAGCGGACATGCATTGCTGTGATCCGAACTCCTGACCCTCAGGTTAAATGCACTCCTATCGCACCGTAAACAATAAAAAACAAAAGCCTTCTCCTTTATGGTTGGTTCACGGCTCAGTAGCCAGTTTCTAAAATCTGTACCAAAAAAAAAAAAAATTTCCGTGGCCCACTGGGGGTCGAACCACACCTCCGCGGTTATCCACGCGCTCTAACCAATGAGCTAATGGGCCCCACTAAATGTAGCTTTAAACTAAACCCCATTATGGTTCAAATCAAGACAGTGGCAGTACGGAACAAGGGTTTCCAAACCACTGTGACGACTCAGTCTGAGAGCACGCCCCTTAAAGGGATTAAGCAGGGTTGTAAATCATTTAAGAACAAACGCGCCCCAGACACTTTATCAGTGTGGTGTCTCTGACTGCAACGCTACATAGTTACATTTAATTTGATTTAAATTTTTTTTATTTTATTTTTTTATTGGTTTTATTTTATTTTTTGTATTTTATCTTAAATTTCAATTTATATTATTTTGTTTACCGTTTAAATTTATTAACATGTATTTATTTTTTTAACGCATACAACTGTAAAACGCTAACTATTTTATGTTTTTTATGAAGACTCTAATCAAAAACGTTTAACCCGCTACTAGCAAAACACACACCCCTTCATTGAATTCCCAACCAAAGTCGAACCCGACTTTTTTTTGACTGTCCCTGCAGTTTGGACAAAGACAAGATACTCAGTAAGGTCTACAATACACAATTCGTCAAGCACTTTTTTTCCTGAAGAAAATTTCCATCTTGGTTTTTTTTTTTATTTTTGGTGGAAAAGGGGAAATGGTGGTGGGGAGGGGATAGGGGGGGGAGTGAAGGTTCAAGGGACTACTCAAAATATTTTTTCAACTTGCAACAATTTTTTTATATTAAGGCCGTTTACACTACCCAATACTTTTCTTTTGATAGTGTCCCAGCGTTGACTGTTTATATTTTGCAACTCGAGGCAGTGTGAACCACGCAGGCTGAACAGCGGTCTATGCATATGCTGCGCAACAGTCGGTTTCATTTGGGACTTTTGGTCTGGGTGGGGGTTTGGGGTAAAGGGGTTTTGGGTGTTTTTATTTCATTAAAAAAAAAAAAATTGTTGTTTGAAACGCTGAAAGGAAAGTATACTTTTTCAGGAAATTCGTTTGCCTTTTCGCTTAAGTGTCAAACAAGGGGTTAAATTTGCCCCCTTGTTTGTGCGTGGAGCGTTTGTATTTTGCCTTATTTTCAGCAAGGCTGCAGTAATGTTTCCTTTTTCTTCATAAATGAAATAATATGAAGATTAAAACCAAAAAAAAGAAAAAAGGGAAAAGGCACGCATATGACAATAACTAGAGGGGGAAGCTAGCAGTTCTCCATATGCCAAGCTTGTTTTGGACATCATTTCATCCCCATCCCATTTCAAGATCACCCCAATCAGCACCAGCGAGAGCCACGACCCAGCTGAAGTCAAAACAAGTCCTTTGGATGGATTCGCTGTGAAGGACAGTAAGCTTACATAACACAATCACCTTTTTCCCTCGCTTTCGCATGAAAAGGACCCAACTGAGGTGAATCCTGAAATTCAGACGTCCGGTTAAGGCCTCTAGGGAACCCTTAAACACAGGATATGAATGGTGATGTTCACCCATGTTTTGTTTGTTTGTTCGTTTGTTTGTTTTGTTTGTTTGCTTGTCAGGATGTTTACGCAAAACTGATTCATTAAAAAAGGGAACTTGACAGAAAAAAAAATTGATGTGACCAAAAGGGTGACAACAGGGAAAAAGGGACCGTTTTAAGTCAAAAATTTCACACCATGGGGCTCTTAAACCATTAAAAAACCCCCCCCCCCCCCCCGGACCAAAACGGACATTCACACACACACACACACACACACACACACACACACACACACACACACACACAACACACACACACACACACGCACAAAAACGGGAAGATTTTTTTTTCTCCTCCCCCCGTTTCAGGTTTGCTGCTGGATTTAAGCTGGTTTGATTTGGACGGAGGCCAGCAATTTTCCGAGTGCATTTCTAGTCTATATTGACGTTACTTCATTGGTATTAAGTTGACAAGATACTCTTTAAGTTGACTGGTGCTTCAACGAAGACAAAGAGCTACAAGACATGCATTGCTGAGATTCGAACCCATGACCTTCAGCATTCTATTGCATTCAGCTCCTGCACCAGAAACAATTAAAAAAAAAAAAAAGGTTTAAAGCGCTTATTCTTCTTTACAATTTTTTTTTTCAAAATGGAGTGACTGAAGGCGGCGAACGAAGCAAGATCAGGAATAGAGTTTTAGAACTTACCGCCAATGACATTGACAAACAAAGCACAAGACAAGACACGATGCATTTCAACCACTTGGGTCTTCATCAGGCGAAAAAATAAATCACATTTAACATGTGGGACAGTACAAACTACGAAAAACAAAAAAAAGGGAATGAAAAATGACTTATCCGTAATTCTCCATGAAGGCGGAAATGACATGAGGCCAGGGGATTATGGGAGAGGAAACAGAGGGGGGGGGGGGGGGGGGGGGGGGTTTGCGTCAGGGGAGGTGTGTGTGTGTTGATATGATAGGGTTGTGTGTCTAGTTTATTAGGATGGTATGATATCTTTGTGATGGTTGTGGTAATGGTGGATAAGATAATGAAAAAAAAAAAAAAAAAAAAAAAAAAAAAAGGGAGAAGAAAGGTGTGTGTGTGTGGGGGGGATTTAAGGGGAAGGATCAAAACAAAATTAAGATTAGACAGATGGAGGGTTGCTGTAACTACTGTATGAAGTGAGTGAAAGGATGTGTGGTGTGGTGAAATGTAAGTGTGTGTTGTATGTGTGTGTGTGTGTTGGTAGGGATATAGCCAACTGATGTGGAAGAGGTGGGTATGTGTGTTTGGTTATTTTTGGGATATTGATGCCTTGGGGGTGTAGTGTGCCCAGTTTGGAAATGAGATGGGATTCTTGAGTTGTGCGTTCAAAGCTGTCACTCTGTGACTGCCAGAGTGCCATAACTTTGACATGGTCGATGTTGTGTTGGTGTGGTTGAAGTGTAGGGCGACGGGTTTGGGTCGGTGGTGCGGATATCAGCCAGATGTTCAGCGATGCGTGTTTCAAGTGTGCGTGACGTTTCCCCTATGTAGATCTTGCCACACAGCTGGCAGTGGATGCCTCCACTGCCAGCTGTGTGGCAAGATCTACATAGGGGAAACGTCACGCACACTTGAAACACGCATCGCTGAACATCTGGCTGATATCCGCCACCACCGACCCAAACCCGTCGCCCTACACTTCAACCACACCCAACACAACATCGACCATGTCAAAGTTATGGCACTCTGGCAGTCACAGAGTGACAGCTTTGAACGCACAACTCAAGAATCCCATCTCATTTCCAAACTGGGCACACTACACCCCCAAGGCATCAATATCCAACAATAACCAAACACACATACCCACCTCTTCCACATCAGTTGGCTATATCCCCTACCAACACACACACACACATACACACACACTTACATACACCACCACCACATCCTCTTCACTCACTTCATACAGTAGTTACAGCAACCCTCCATCTATCTAATCTTAATTTTGTTTTGATCCTTCCCCTTAAATCCCCCCCCACACACACACACCTTTCTTCTCCCTTTTTTTTTTTTTTTTTTTTTTTTTAAATCATTATCTATCCACCATTACCACAACCATCACAAAGATATCATACCATCCTAATAAACTAGACACACAACCCTATCATATACACACACACACACCTAACCACCCCTGACCGCAACCCCCCCCCCCCCCCCCCCCCTCTGTTTCCTCTCCCATAATCCCCCTGGCCTCATGTCATTTCCGCCTTCATGGAGAATTACGGATAAGTCATTTTTCATTCCCTTTTTTTGTTTTTCGTAGTTTGTACTGTCCCACATGTTAAATGTGATTTATTTTTTCGCCTGATGAAGACCCAAGTGGTTGAAATGCATCGTGTCTTGTCTTGTGCTTTGTTTGTCAATGTCATTGGCGGTAAGTTCTAAAACTCTATTCCTGATCTATTCTTCTTTACGTTTTGTCAAGTGGCTACAGTAGCCGATTTTATATCTGTACCAGAAAAAAATTCGCGTGGCCCACATGGGGGTCGAACCCACGACCTCCGCGTTATCAGCACGGCGCTCTAACCAACTGAGCTAATGGGCCCCACTGCTACCTCACCTAAAAATAAATCCCATCATACTAGCGGTCAAGACAGTGGTGGTACAGGAACTAGGATTAGAATCACTCGATAACTGGGCCTACCAAGACCACTACATGTACCCAAACCGGTCTGAGAACACGGTCTTATGAAGAGACTTAGCTGGTGTAACTCGCTATAGGTGTTACCGTGCCCCAATCACTACTACCACCGCGCTTCACGTCGTACGCTTTGTTTGAACACTACATTTTTTTTCTGGTGCTTTTTTCTTCTTTTAATTTAGTTTCAAAACGAAGTGACTGAGAGCGGAAAATGAAGCAAATTTAGAAAGAAAAGGGGTTAGTTACCGTCACAGATAGAGAGAAAAAGCAGATTATAGGACAAAACACAATACATTTCGACCTCTTGGGTCTTCTTCAGGCAAAAACAAACAGCATTTAGGACAGTGAAAACGAAGAACGAGAAACCAAACACGTTACCTTCTCATATTCGGCGCAAAAAAAAAAACAAACCAGACAAACAGACATGCATAGTGTGTTGTCCTGTCATCTGTTTTTCTGTATCTGTGGCGGTAACTAACTCTTTCTCTGTCTAAATTCTGTCTCATTTTCCACCCTCAGTCACTTCGTTTTGCAACTTCCAGAAAAAAAAGTTCGCGTGGCTCACATGGGGGTCGAACCCACGACCTCCGCGTTATCAGCACGGCGCTCTAACCAACTGAGCTGATGGGGCCTCAACTGATATCCGAGCTTAAACTAATTCCCAACACGCTGTCGGTCAAGACAGTGGTGGTACGGGACCAGAGGTTCGAATCACTCGATGACTGTGGGTTTGCCCGCGACCACTGTGGACGACATCAGTCTGAGAACACGTCCTAATGAAGAGAGTTAGCAGGAGTAATACATTCTAGGTACTACCATGCTCCAGACGCTACCATCGTATGCTCTAATTGAATACTAAAGCGCGCGTGCGTGCGTGTGTGTGTGTGTGTGTGGTGCATGTGTGTGTGTGTGTGTGTGTGTGTGTGTGTGTGTGTGTGTGTGTCTGTGTGTCTGTGGTGGCGGTGGTGGTGGTGGTGATGTTATATTGTTTTTGTTTGGTTGGTTGGTTGATTTTCTTTTTATGCATTTATCTATTTATTCATTTTGTTTCTTAGGTTGCGTACTCTATAAGCACTACTATCTTTATGGGGTAAGAACTCCAACCAAGACGCTTAATCAGTTTCCCAGACAAAACATCCAAACCAACAGTCTCACAAAGTTTGTTTTGACTTCACCGATAAATGTGGACACATTAGCTTTAGCGCCAGTAACGTCAATACATATGGAAGTTCTTCAAATGCTTTATCAACAAAACAACAACAACAACAAAAAGAGAAAAGAAATCCATCTGGTTTTTGTGGGAGAGGGTAAGGGTGGGGAGGGAGAAGGGGGGCTCTTCAAAGTACCCCCTCCCATCCTCTACCCCACCCCCACCCCCCTTAGTTACATCTATACATACAGAAGTTCAAGCACGTTTTAATTCCCTAAAAAAAAGGTCCATCTTGTTTATACAGGAGGGGACGTGGATGGAGAGGAAGACTGGTGGACTCCTCAAATTACCTCCCCCCCCCCCCTCCCCATTTCTCCAGCCCTTAATAGTTTTCACTGATAGTGTTTTCATCGTAAATAGATGATGTTTGAAGCTCGAAGGTAGAGTGTTCCGGGCATGCTGGAGTAGTGGTGAATGTGTCCGCTGTAAAGACAGTCATGCTTACGGCGTGTACGCCTCAGGCATTACGGCAGTTTTCGAAGCGTAAGCCGCTGAAAGCCATTTTCATTACGATCGTTCTTCCTGCGTAAACTTACAGTCATTCTGTCGTATTACGATGCCAGTTTCCTCTTTGAGAACTGCACAACCTTTAGCTCTTTTTTTCTTCTTTCAACCGTGCCTAGGATGTCATGTTTTTACCTATATCCGGAATGTTGTCTGTCATCAGATATTTTCATATTTATATATAGTCTTCTCTCAGGGCATGCACTCGGTGAAGTTGACATATTCTTTCAGCTACTCATTGGCATTTCAAAGAAGACGAAGATCTTTAAGACATACATTATCGCGATTTGACGTCACTATCCTCAGCATTCGATGCACTCAGCTATTGCACCGGAAACATTTTTTTTAAAAGGTTAAAAGGCCTTCTTCTCCTTTTAGGTTTAGTCTAAGGGCTACAGTAGCGAATTTTATATTCTGTACCAGAAAAAAAAAAACAAACCATTATGTGGCCCACATGGGGGTCGAACCCACGACCTCCGCGTTATCAGCACGGCGCTCTAACCAACTGAGCTAATGGGCCTCGCTGTTCCAGCAGCTAAAAATAAATCCCACTATTCTGTCAGTCTGGACAGAGGTGATACGGGAACCTGGGTTGAAACCTCCCGATGGCTAGGCCTACTCACGACCACTGAAACAACTTCAGTCTGAAAACACGTCCTTAGTAAGCGACTTAGCAAGTGTAACACACTGTCTGTACTAGCGTGCCCCAAACACCACATCGTGCATAACATTGTACGCTCAGACTGAGCACTGAAGTGTGTGTGTGTGTGTGTGGTGTGTGTGTGTGTTGTGTGCGTGCGTGCGTGCGTGCGTGTGCTGTGTGTTTCTTTCTTTGTTTTTTTTTTTCCTTTGGGGGAGTGAAGTGGGGTGGGGTGGGGTGGGGTGGGCGTACACTTTAAACACCATAATGTTTATGCGGAGAGAACTCTGACCAACAGCCCAGCGACCATGGAAAACACACTTTCCCTGGAATGTTTTTGCTTTTAAATTCCCAAAGTGTTTGGACTTTCCTCACTGATTTGGAGACAGCATTTTCATTTGTGTCAGTAACGTCTATACATACAGAAGTTCTTCAAGCCTATTTTTTTCTTCTCAGAATTTGATTTTGTATTGGTGGAGTTGATAGGGAAAAGGAGGGAGGATAGAGGATTCGAAGGACACTTTTCCGAAATGATTTTTTCAGCTTGCAGAAGTTGTTTCAAATTCTCCCCCCCCCCCCCCCCCCCACCCCCTCCTACTATTCTTACCCATCGGAGTTTTCTGTGATAGTGAGTTCACTGTGACTGGTTTGCGTTTGCTCCTCAAAGGCAGAGTGGGGGCCGGATAGCTCAGTTGGTAGAGCGCCGGACTCGTGATCCTGGGTTTCGGGTTCGAATTTCGGTATAGGGGGATTTTTCCCTCGGAGGTAACATTGGTTCTGACTCCATTCCCCATATAGTCGTTCGGATGGGACTATAAACCGAGGTCTAGTCTGTGTCACATGCACTAAGATCATACACGGACTCTAAAGATCCCGATGCTCATGTCCTAAGACGGGTGAGTACCGGCTACACGAAAATACACAATGCATGCAACCTGTGTGCCAGAATAGTCTACGTGAAGACTGTGGGCACGGGGCAGGTTAAACATCCCCATCTGGAAGAAGACGGAAGAAGATCAGCACAGGCCGGATTAGTGGGGTATGCGTTGACAGTACACGACAGTGCATGCCACAGGCACTACGACCATTTTCAAAGCATAAGTAGCCGATCTCCATATTGACTGTTGGTCGTTCTTCCTACGTACCATCATCCTGGCGTGTTACAGTACCAATTTTCACTTGAAGAACACCTCCAATTTTAAGAGGTTTTTTTTTTCTTTTCAGTAAACAAGTGGGGTAACTTTTGCTCCCATAAGAAAACCTAACAGAGAGTAACTTTTATTCAAGACTGGCACAGCCTTTTAAACTTGAATAAAGTCAGACAAATACATAAACGAACAATCTAATAATGGGGAGAAAAACAAGCGCAGGCCAACAACTGAACTGTCTTTTTTTTTTTTTTTATTCCATTTTTTTCCGTTGAACAAGGTTTGCAGACAAATGTGTCATTATTCTTACTATACATGGGGTTGATCATGTAACACATACACAATGTCAATATCTAGTACAGTACTTAATAATAGACTTTATGTAAACTTAGTTCTCTTATTAACCATACAGACTTGCTCAGCATTACATCACATTATAGTCATTTTATGTAACAGTTAATCGTAAATAGAAGGCAGAACTTTAGTAAGCTGTCCACATACCGTTATGAATATATAATTTGACAAGCGTAATCATAGATCAATCATCTTATGGTCAATGTTGACTTGGGACAACCAGAGCTAATAAAAAAAAAAAAAAAACATACATCGTTTGGCAGAAAATTGTGTACTTGTGTGTATATACATGACTTCTATTAACAACAACAACAACAACAGACCCTTTTGTAACAGTATTTTACTTTTTTTGTCTTAATCAGTTTGTATCAAATTTGTGTATGATGCCCATTTCAGTACAAATTTATCATATTGCATAGAAGTGTTGAATACATATTTATCTATCACATAAGCTTCTTTTAAATCTCTTAAGAATAATTGAAGTGTTGGATTCATTTTTCTTATTCTGCATTTATAAATAGTATACTTTTTTTCTGTTTTAACAGCGACATCCAGAGAAACAAATATACACAGCTACAAATACACATATTTCCTCATCCATATATATATATGGTGGTGAGAACACCACAGTATTATGGACTGTGGTGTGTCTCTATTTGACGCCAGGAGCGCAGACACAACCAGCCGTGTCTCCCTGATGAGTTCCGACCCAGCGGACGAAAGGCCTCGGAGCAGGCAATACAAATACATCTGCCTTCAAAAGGGATTGCAATGGTTCCCTTATGCAGCTAGTGAAGACTTTTCATATCTGTAATATATTTTCTTAATTTCATGTTCGCAGTTTCTCCATCTTCAAACTCCCCCCCCCCCCCCCCCCCCCCCCCCCCCTCCTTAAGTCCAAATCTTTGCCAAGTCATTACTATGAAGACAGTTCAGTTGTTGGCCTGCGCTTGTTTTTCCCCCACTATTAGATTGTTCGTCTATGTATCTGTCTGACTTTATTCAAGTGTAAAAGGCTGTGCCAGTCTTGAATAAAAGTTACTCTCTGTTAGGTTTTCTTACGGGAGCAAACGTTACCCCACTTGTTTACTGTTCCCTGCCTCATTTCATTTCCAATTTTTTTTTTCAATCATACCGGAAAGTCATGTTTCTACCCGTATTCGGTCACTTTGTCTGTCATCCTATTTCACATATCTCTTCTGCCAAGGGCATACACTCGGTGAAGTTGACATGTTCTTTAAGCTGATTGTCAGTTCCAAGCAGGCGAAGAGCTTTCGGACGTGCATTGCCGCGAATTGAAGTCCCGATCCTCAGCATTCTATGCACTCAGGTATTACACCAGAAACAATTGAAAAACAAAAAAGGGCTTCTCTTCCTTTATGTTTAGTGGCGACAGTCGCCAGTCTTTTTCATCAGAAAAAATTTGCTTGGCCCACATGGGGGTCGAACCCACGACCTCCGCGTTATCAGCACGGCGCTCTAACCAACTGAGCTAACGGCCTCGCTATAAACCCACCTAAAAATCAACCCTATTACGCAAGTCTAGACAGTGACAGTGGGTTGAAACGTTTCGATGAATAAGCCTGCGCGCGACCACTGTGACGACTTCAGTCTGAAAACAGGTCTTCCTAAGAGACGTATCCGGTGTAACCCACTATATGTGCTACCGCGCCCAGACACTGCCATTTTACTCAACGTCGTGCGCTCTGACTGAACACGACAGGTGTGTGCACGTGTGTTGTGTGTGTGTGTGTGTTGTGTAAGAGAGAGAGAGAGAGAGAGAGAGAGAGAGAGTGTGTGTGTGTGTGTGTGTGTGTGTGTGTGCGTGTTTCAACGTAAACTCTAAACATTACTATCTTATGCGGTGAGAACTCTCACTAAATTATCCCAACTATTTTGTTGTTGTTGTTATTAATGGAAAAGAGTTTGCTAAAGAATCTAAACAATGGTAATTGCCAGGTAAACAGAAACTGAGAAATTGTTACAAAAAAATTGCATTGTTACTGCTAAAAAAAAAAAACGGAGGGAAAACCCAAAAGCTGTTGGTGTAACGTTTGATAGCTGTCTGAAATTTGATAAGCACATATAACAGTGCAATGATGAAAGCTAATAAAATGCTTGGTATAATTAGACGGTCTTTTTCATATTTGGATCCTGAAAGTTTTTACAATACTGTATTTAAGTCATTAGTTAGACCCCACCTGGAGTATGGAAATGTGATATGGTGCCCTTACTTAAAAAGGCAATCAGTGAGCATTGAGAGAGTGCAAAGAAGAACCACCTTGTTAATTAAAAAGTTTAAACATATAAGCTATGCAGATAGATTGCGAAGATTAAATTTACCATCGTTAAAGTTCCGACGAATAAGGGGAGACTTGATTGAGACTTACAAGCTATTTAAGGGACTTAACAGTACAAATTTTAACAGATTTTTTTTCAACTATAACCTCTTATCAAATTACAAGAAATTCTGCTAACAAAATCCAAATCAAACATTGTCGCACTAATATTAGAAAATTTTCCTTTAGTAACAGAGTGGCACCATATTGGAACAAACTACCTGCACACATTAAAAAAACAAAAGATTTGAATACTTTTAAAAACCTTCTGGATACTAACGCAAAGTTAAATATTTTGAAATTTCAATTTGATTGACAGAATAGAGTAAAATAAATCCTGAGCATATGCATGCTTTATGCAACCATTATTTATCTATATAAATAAGATGATTGGGACACTAACAGCTGTGAGGCTATCTAAGTCCCAAGTGAACTGAATGAACTGAAACTGAACTGTTGAGAGTTCATCAGTTACCCATTCAAAACACACCAACCTATCCACGTTTTCCAAACCAACGGTTTCATAAAGTTTGTGTTGACTTTACCCCGCTAACTTGAACTCGTTAATTTTAGTGTCAGTAACGTTTATACACATACAAATTCTTCGGGGGAAAAAAAACCATTTTGTTGTTGCATGAGGGAATGGGGATGGGGAAGGAAGAGTGGAGAATTCTTCAAATCATCCCCCTTTATCTACCCCTTAATAATTTTTTTTTCTGTGACAGTGTTTTCAGCGTAAATAGACGGTGGTTGAAGCTCCGTAGGTAATGAGATCCAAGCAGGCTGGACAAGTGAGTGGTATCTGCGTATGTCATTATAGACATCCTTCATTTTCAAAGAGAGCTGAGTAATATCGTCGACCATACCTGAAGATGAACTTAAATTAATCATTGTTTTGATATAAAGAATCAAGAGTTAAAACAAAGAAGGCACGACTTCTAAACCTGCACATCTGCATGCATGCATTTTAGTTTTCATTGACGTCTGTCTTGTTGCCATTCAGTCGTAGGCTGACGGTCACGAATGGGCCAAAGGACTATATGTGAACCAGCCATCTTGAATCTTCAGTCTATCTGTCTAAAATTAGAGAGAAATACCGGTCTTTATCATCCTCTTGCGCCCGCCCTCCCCACCCCCCTCCCTCCCCCCTCCCTAACATTCTTTTCCCCGGAACCATTCCCACCTCCCTACCTCTCTTATAGAAAAAAAATATGCAAGGCTAAACTCATTTAAAGGGAGAATCATATCAGCGAAGAATTACCTAATAAAGTAACATGTCACAAAAAGACACCGAGAAAACCTGGCAAAGTCTAAAACTGGAATCGTAGATTTTTTATTCAACAGAGGAGGGTTTGATACAGATATTCCTATTAACGAAACATGTCCTTTATTTCCAGTAGAGTGGAATACGAAAGTCACTTAAATGTTTGACTGTAGGGAATATGATGTTTTTTTCCTTTGTCATAAGACCTTTTTTTTCTTCGCCAAAACCAATATTAGGAGACATAAATGGATATATATGGATGGATTTTACATAACCGGATATAAATAAATGGGTGTATTATCAAATCACCGAAAAATTTATTAGCAAAAATTTGAAAATGGGAATACAGAAATTCATTGTGAAGCAGTCTCTTGACCACGAATGATGATAATAAAAATTTTTTTTTTTTTTTAAAAAGAAAAAAGAAAGAAACAAGAAAGGGCAGGAAAGAAAGACGAGAGAGGTAATAAAGATTTAGAATTACTGGTTACAATAATTCGAAGTGTTATGCATCTCATTGCTTTCTTTATATCTGACAATTTAGTGATTAACGTCGGCCGATTTTTCAATACTTGTTCTCCCTCCTTGAATCACCAGTGACCCATGGCTCCCGTCTTTTAACGGCCATTGACGGTGACGTTGGGTCACTGTGACCTAAAATGGGAATGTGACGCACTGCAGTTTACATGTTGTTCTGTCGATGTCTCTGTTCGGTGTGCGTGTGGTTTTAAAAGTTTGTATGTGTGTCCCATTTCAAGGCTATTGCTGTTTAGCCCCCTTGGCCTAAAGACTAGTGGATAATACTGTCAAACTGTCACATTCTCTCTCTCTCTCCCCTCTCTCTCCTCCTCTCTCCTCTTTTCTCTCTCTCTCTCTCTCTCTCTTTGAATGTGTGTGTATGTGCGTGCGTGCGTGCGTACGTACTGCGTGCGTGTGGGGTGTGGTGTGTGTGTGGTGGTGTGTGTGTGTGTGTGTGGGGTGTGTGTGTGTGTGTGTGTGTGTGTGTGTGTGTGTGTGTGTCCCCACCCTCTCCCTCCTCTTCCTTGCTTCTATCTGTCTGTCTGTTTGTCTGTCAAGGTCCCAGTCTCTCTCTGTGTCTGTCTTTGTCTGTCTGTCTGTCTGTCCTCTTCTGTCTGTCTGTCTCTGTCTTATCTCTCTTCGTCTATCTGCCGTTTGTCTGTTTCTGTCTGTCTGTCTGTCTGTCTTCTCTCCCCTCTCTCTCTCCCCTCTCTCTCCCCTCCCCTCCTTTTCTCTCTCTCTTCTCCTCTCTCTCCTCTCAAAAGACGGACAAATGAAGACAAGACTAGGAGAGATGGAGAGAAAACAAAGGTAAAATAAACTTTCTCACCTCAGGGTAAAATTCGTCGATGAAGAAGACAAAGATGCTAAAACAGAAACGTTTCAAGTCATAGAACCTTTCTCAACTGCACAGGGAAGGGGGCAAGAAGTAAAATAAAAGGCTGACGCCCCCGGAAGTATGTGCACATGTCCACCCGTATGTGCGTGACGTGTGCGCGCGTTGGGGCGCGTGCATGCGTGCGCCTGTCTGTCTTGTGCTCGCATGGTTGTAAGAAGGGGGAGGAAAGTGTGGAAGATGGAAAAGAGGACGTAAAGAGGGATGCAGAGAGAGAGAGAGAGAGAGAGGGGGGGGGGGTGGAAGGATAGGGAAGAAGAGGGAAGATAGGGAGGGGCGAGCGGGGAGGGAGGGAGGGAGGGAGAGGGTTGTTGTTTACGACCACCGTGGGAAGAGGGAGACGAAGCGGTGCAGCGGAGGGGGGCCAGCGGTCAATCGGCTGGACGGGTCACTGTGGTAAAGGATGCAGGTGTCAGGGGAGGGGCGACAGGGGATCACTTTCTTCTGCAGGCTCCGGGCCAGCTGCACAGGTGCGGGGCAGGGTGGTGGGAAGCAGGTGACTGTGACTGAGAGAGAGAGAGAGAGAGAGAGAGAGAGAGAGAGAGAGAGAGAGAGAGAGTGCGGGGAGAGAGAGAGAGAGAGAGAGAGAGAGAGAGAGACAGACAGAGACAGAGAAGAAAGAGAAGAGAGAGAGAGAGAGAGAGAGAGAAAGAGAGAGAGAAAGAGAGACAAAAGAAAAAAAAGAGAGAAAGGGGAAAGAGAGAGAGAGAAAGGAGAGAGAGAAAAGAGAAGGAGAAGAGAGAAAAGGAAAGAAAGAAAAAAGAAAAAGGGGAAAAAAGAAAGGGAGAAAGAAAGAGAGAGAGAGAGTGAGAGAGGAGAGAAAGAGAGAAGGAAAGAAGAGAGAAAGGAAGAGAGAGGAGAAGAGAGAGAAGGAAGAGAAGAGAAAGAAGGTGAAGAGAGAGGAGAAAAGGAGGGGAAAAAGAAGACAGAAAAAGAAAGAGAGAAAGAGAAAAAAAGAGGGGAAGAAAAAAAAGAGGAGAGAAAAGAGAAAAAAGGGAAAAAAGAGAGAGATGGAGAAGAGAGAGAAAGAAGACAGAGAAAGAAAGAGAGAAAGAGAGAGAGAAAGAAGAGAGAGAGAGAGAGAGAGAAAAGAAAAAAGAGAGAAAAAAAAAAAAGAGGGAGAAAGAGAGACAGAAAAAGAAGAGAGAGAAGAGAGAAAGAGAGAAAGAGAAGAGAGAAAGAGGAAGAGAGAGAAAGGAGAGAGAAAAAAAGAAAAGAAAAGAAAGAAAAAGAGAGAAAGAGAAAAAAGAGGGGAGAAAGAGAGAGGGGGAAGAAAGAGAGACAGAGAAAAAAGAAAGAGAGAGAGAGAAGAGAGGGGAGGGGAGAGAGAAAAAGAAAAGGAAGAGAGAGAGAGAGAAGAGAGAGCAGTATGCGGGTGGGCGGACGACAGGTAGAAGGTGCAGTGAAGTGTGTCCGTTGCGGTGAAACTGGGGCGGCCAGGTTGGTGGATGGGGGGGGGGAGACGGTGGCGAGGTGGGGGAGTGGGGAGGGGGAGGTCGGGGTTGGGTTTAGGGGGGGTGGGGGGGGGGGGGGGTTGAGGTGCAGGTGCCGTGGTCACTGTCTTGGCCCAAAATCTGCGTCAGGCTGTGGTTTGTCTGTCCACCCTCTTACATCTGTCTATCTGTGTGTCTTTTCCCTCCCCTCTCCCACTGACCCCCCCCCCCCCCCCCCCCCCCTCCCCAACTCCCCAACCCCCTTCCACATACGCATTGACAACAGATCACAGACAGACAAACAGACAAGCAACACACACAACACACACACACACACACACACACACACACACACCACACACACACACACACACACAATACACACAACACAAAACACGCGACACAGACACAATACGCCCATGGCGAGCGCAGCACTCACACACACATCACAAAATGCATGCCCCGCGCAAACATCACACCAAAACACACACACACACACACAAAACCACACACACACACACACACACACACACCCCACACACACACACACACACACACACACTCTCTCTCTCTCTCTCTCTCTCTCTCTCTGGGATTCTTTCACACACACACACACACACACACACACACACACACACAACACACACACACACAACACACACACACATCGTAGAGTGGTACCCCCTGGGAGCAATCCAGCCTAACCTTAGAAATGGATGTTCGGTTTTTGCCGGTTACTTAGTCCACTTTGTTTTGTTGCTTGGCTGGTTGTATTCATTATTGTCTGTTCGTCAATGTTTATGATTTTGGACTCGTACACCAGGTTTCCCCAAAACCATTGTACAATATTCAACTAAACCGTCACGACAAGATGTTTACACACAAAACGTTAGGAAGCAACAACGGCATCACCCTACCTACCCTTCCCCCCTCCCCCCCTCTCTCACTCCATGCACTTCATAAGTGCCAAAGAGCTTGTCTTTTTGGGTCAAACAATATACGAGTTCCCGTGTACAATAGAATTTCATTTCAGAGTGTGAAAAAAAACAACGTTAACAAGAATTTTAACTGTATAATCCTTAAAAAGTAACGACGATCAAAACAAGTTTACTGCTGCGAGGAACGATTAGAGTGAGCCAATGTTCTTTACACAAATACTTAAAAAATAAAAGATAAAAAAAAGTTTGTGTCGTGTCCATTTTCTTATGTCCAATTTTTTTTAATCATATGTTTTTCTCTTTTTTTTCTTTTTTTAAATTTATTTCCTTTTACGATCTTTGTGATATTCAGATCGTTATACATTCTTGAATGTGTTTTATGAGAATGGATTTTTTTATTGTTTTTTACATCTTAAAGTATGGTCTGTTTGTCACATGGATTGTGTCTTGTGTCGGTAAAAAATGATGCACACACACACACACACCACACACACACACACACACACACACACACACACACACACAGAGAGGAGAAGAGAGAGAGAGAGAGAGAGAGAGAGAGAGAGAGAGAGAGAAGATTTCCCCCCCCGGAAAATGTCTTACATTTTCCGCTTCAATTTGGAAGCAAACAACGGCGAGCATTGCTTGGGAGAAGCCTGATGCCCCAAAAAAATTTTTAACAAAAAAACCCAAAAATGACAAAAAAACAGCAAACAGTAAAACAAACAACACCATTCCCCACTTAAAAATCACACCATCACACAACGGAAAAATAGGAACCCCCAGAGGTACATCTTGCAAAAAAGATTAGCAAGAAAGAAAGAGAGAAGAGAGAGATCAAGAGAGAGAGAGAGAAGAGAGAAGAGAGAGACACGAGACAGAAGAAAGAGAGAGAGAGAACGAGAGGAGAGAGATGAAAGGAGAGAGAAAGAGAGACGAGAAAGAAAAGAGAAAGAGAATGAGACGAAGGAGAAAGGATGAAGATGAGAGAGATAAGAAAAAGAGAACGGAGAAAGAGGACAAAGAAAGAAAGAGAAAGAGAACAGAGAGGAACAAACGAGCGAGAGTCCCCCACCTACGACAAGATCAAGTAAGATCCAAAAGAAAGTGAGTAGGATCAAACAATAGAGGTCCGAGAGAAGAAGAAGATTAAGAGTGATGAAAAGAACGTTAACAAGAATTTGAATGGATAACATAGACAGAGAAAGAAGATCAAAACAAATAAGACTGGAGAAGAGAAGAAAGAGAGAAAGTGTTTTTACACAAATTTAGAGAAATAAAAGATAAAAAAAAGTGAGAGGTGCATTTTTGAGCAAGATTTTAAATAGAGATAATTAGATAAGAAAGTATGCGTTTACGATACTTGTGATTGACGTAACATCTTGAAGTGATAAAGAAAGAGAGAGAGAAAGTAGATGTTATGAATATGAGAGAGTTGACACAGGATTTATGTGCGGAAAAAAAAGAGACAGAAACACACAAGACAAAAACACAGACAACAACAAACACACAAAGAGAGAGAGAGAGAGGAGAGAGAGAGAAAAGAGAGAGAGAGAGAGAGAGAGAGAGAGATGCATTTGCTGCGGCGACAGGTAAACAGGTTGCAGTCATGTGTTCATTGAAGTAACTAAGCGGCCAGTTGTGGATTGGGTGGAGACGTAGGCCGAAGTGGGGAGATGGTTATGGAAGGGAAATGGCGATTAAAGTAGGCGAAAAAGTGGTTGAGGTAGACAAGTGCACGACAGTCACTAATACACACATCATCCGTGGTCTCGCTGTCACTTCAGTGGGCAATAGCACAGTCGTCATTGACAATTCAAGAAAATTGTTAACTCCCCTCTGAGCGCTGACGTCCTGTACGATTGACGTATGTGGAGCTACCTTTGTCAAACTGTTACAATCCCCCCCCCACCCAGACCCACCCCGTACACCACCCACCACCCAACCCACCCTAATCATACGCATCGACACACGAATCACAGACAGCACAACTACACACACCACACACCACACACACAACACAAACACACACACACACACACAACACACACACACACACACACACACACACACACACAAGTACACACAACACCAACCAGAACATGTCACTTGACACATACTATCCACAGAAAGCTGCTGCAACACACACATCACATCACAACACACAACACACATAGACACGACGACACACACACACACACACAACACACAACACAAACACCAGACTACAACACACACACAAATCTCAGGAACACAATGCAACACACACCACACACCCACCCACACACACACACACCCACCACACACACCACACACATCATCACAGCACACTGAACCAAACAAAACGACTCACCACAAAAGCATTCAGATAAAAAAAACAAACAAATAACATAATCAACAAAAGTTAACGACACAAACAATCACAACCAAACATACATACCAACACATTACACAAACAACACAAAAAACAAAGTTGTCGTCCATTTCTATCCATTTTTGAATCATCTGTTGCTTCTGTATAAATTTGCTCTTTTGATCTTGGTATTCGACGTACATTCTTAAGTGTTTTTAAGAGGAGTATTAAATTGCGTAGAGGGAGGGGGGGTGGGGGGGGTTGGGTGCAGGTGCCGTGGTCACTGTCTTGGACACACTCTGCGTCAGCTGTGTGTTTGTCGTCCATCCTTTTTTTTTTTTTTTTTTTTTAAAAAAAAAAAAAAAAAAAAAAAAAAAAAAAAAAAAAACACACACACACACACACAACACACACACACACAGTCAGACATAACGGCACGTGCGACAAGACACATTTGAGGGCGTGCGCATGCACTCACACACATCTTCAGTGCGGGGCCTGTCCAACACTCTTACTTTTCACTACTCACACTCCCCACCCCACCACAACCCCCCCCACCCCAACCCCCTTTAATCATCTCATTACACAATCCAACAACAGACTCACACCCCACACACCACACACACACACACACACACACACACACACACACACACACACACACACACACACACACATCGTAGAGTGGGTACCACTGGGAGCAATCCAGCCTAACCTTAGAAATGGATGTTCGGTTTTGTCCGGTTACTTAGTCACTTGTAAGTTGCTTGGCTGGTTGTATTCAGTTATTGTCTGTTCGTCAATGTTGATGATTTTAGACTCGTACACCAGTTCCAATACTATTCTACAATATTCAACTAAACCGTTATGACAAGATGTGACACACAAATCTTTTAGGAAGCAACAATGGCATCACCCTACCCCCTCCCCCCCCCCCCCTTCTCTCACTCCATGCATTTCCAGTAAGTGTCAAAGTGCTAGTCTTTTGATAAAAACAATATACGAGTTCCCGTGTACAATAGATGCATTTCAGGAGTGTGAAAAAAAAAAAATTAACAAGAATTTTAACTGTATAATCCTTAAAAAGTTAACGACGATCAAAACAAGTTTACTGCTGCGAGGAACGATTAGAGTGAGCCAATGATTATTTACACAAATACTTAAAAAAAAAAAAAAAAAGTTTGTGTCGTGTCCATTTTCTTATGCCAATTTTTTTTAATCATCTGTTTTTCTCTCTCTTTTTTTTTTTTTAAATTTATGCCTCTTTTACGATCTTTGTGATATTCAGATCGTTAACATTCTTGAATGTGTTTTATGAGAATGGATGTATTTATTGTTCTTTGACGTCTTATGTATGGTCTGTTTGTCACATGCATTGTGTCTTGTGTTGGATATAAAAATTGATGCACACACACACACACACACACACACAACACACCGCGCGCCCGCACCCCAGAGAGAGAGAGAGAGAGAGAGAGAGAGAGAGAGAGAGAGAGAGAGAGAGAGAGATTTCCCCCTCGGAAAATGTCTTATCATTTTCCGCTTCAATTGGTAAACAATACAACGGCGATGCATTGCCTTTGGGATGTAAGCCTGAAAATCAAGCCAGAACACTTTAATGTAAAAACAAAATGTCTATATCAAAGTACAACACAAAACATGACAAGACAAGACAAGACAAAAGACAGACATCAGCACAGCACAATACAACACAATCAGTCCCGTGGTCCTCGTTGTCACT
>CM031600.1:36038264-36043264 GCA_018398815.1 Conus ventricosus
TTACTGTATCGAAGGGTTTTCGGAAATCTATAAAGGGGACATAACGTTTTCTGTGCCTTAGCAACTGTTTTTTTTTACACACGCCATAAGATAAATACATGTAGATCAGTTGTACAATGGTTATCCCTAAAACCAGCTTGTTCCTCTCCTACCACATCATTGGTCTCAATCCATTTTTTAAGTCTTTTTTCAATACAAAACTGTGCAATTTGCTGCATATATTCAATAAAGATATTCCACGGTAGTTGTCAGGCTGATTGGAGTCGCCCTTCTTTTTGCAAAGGTTGTAACACGGCCACTGTCCAATCAGCAGGAAATATACCATTGTCAAAGATGTGATTGAACAATTTTTAACAGAAAAGGCAAAAAAGTTGGCGGTGCTGTTTTTATAAAACTCGCCTATCAATCCATCAGGACCTGCGGCTTTCTTTTTCTTCAAGACATCAATAGCGCATACAATTTCATGCGAGATATTGGTTGATTTTAACTCCGTGTAAAATTTTGGGTCTGGGTATTCACATTTAGTACTCATCACACACAGCGCCGGGAGTTCAGGGCAAATTTGCGGCACTTCGTTAAACACATTACGGAAATGTTAAACCATTCCGGAGGAGAAATAGTATTACAGACACCTTGGGCTTGGCCTTACAGAACGAACAGGTATCCCAGAACTGTTTACTGTCATTTAAATGTCGATGTAATGACTGAAGAACATTTGCCTTATGCGTTTTCTGTTTCAGCCTCAGTAATTCCTTGTATTCCCTTTCTTTTGACAATATTCCAATCTATCAGATACCTCATCAGATCTATTATATTTATGCAATAATCCCCATAATACTTTTCGGCTTTGTTTACTTCAGATCGAACCAAATTTTCTGTTTCTCGCCGTCAAGGACCACTGTTTTCTTCATACATTCTCCAGCAAAATACAAGCATTCATTAAACATGATTACAGACTGGTCACATCAGTGTCTACAAGGGTAATAGCATTAGTAACAATATCTTTTACATTTTCAGAACTCATTCTTTCATAAAAGATATCCTTTTTATCTTCATCCCCTTTGTATTTAACGACAGAAGGCCTTTTATAGGTTTTTCTTTATCCATATTTGCATTTGCCATCTTGCACAATAAAGAAAATTCCACAGCAGCATGCTTCGGTTGAATGAAATGTTTGATACAAAAATCACAACAATATGACAAGAGGGTTTTGAAATGACAAAATAATCCATTAACACTGGATCCATGTTCAGATATGCAAGTGAAATCACCTTGATAACTCAATCGCTATAAGCCCCATTTAGAATAACAAGGCCAAAACTCATCACAGACATTTAAGAGGTAACGCCTAAAGCCATTAATACTATTCCTTTGATAAATAATAATAATAATAATAATAATAATGTATAGATTTTATACAGCGCAATTCTTGGGATCAACTCATTGCGCTCAACACACACTCAAACACTCGCACTAACATGTGTTCCACACCACACACACACACACACACACACACACACACACACACACACACACACACACACACACACACACACACACACACACACACACACACACACACCTACTGACACAGGCGCACTTATCAAGTTCAATGGTTCAAGCGTAAACAATACAGTTTTGCATGCAGTACATATAAAGTCAGGTCAGAATAATAGACACAGCATTAATGGTTGAAGAAGGCTTTCCTAAAGAAGTATGTTTTTAACTCTGACTTGAATTTAGATAATGTAGGCAGATCACGTAAGCTGTCAGGAAGAGAATTCCAAAGAGTGGGCGCACTAAAGCTAAATGCTCTCTCACCGACTGTCTTCAATGAGCGCCTAGGAATTTTCAGAAGTTTTTGAGAAGATGATCGAAGAGACCGAGAAGTTTGATAGGTGGACAGAGAAGCAGAAAGATACTGTGGGAGTGTCCCATCAAAGTAACGATAGGCAAAGACTGCAATTTTGAACTGCCATCGATATTTGATGGGAAGCCAGTGGAGTTCACGCAACAAAGGTGTAATATGCTCGTTTTTACTCTTTTTGAGCACAAGCCGAGCTGCACAGTTCTGCACCCTTTGTAATCGTGCAAGCTGTTCTGAAGGAAGTCCTGCTAACACAGAGTTACAGTAGTCTATTCGGGACATTACCATGGCGGTGATGAGTCTGATTGTTGCCTGTGTGGAGAGGTAAGACCGGATAGAAGCAATACGTCGCAGTTCCAAGAAGCATGCACGACAAACATTCGATATTTGGTTCTGCATAGAGAGCGTTTGATCAATGCTGACACCTAAATATTTCACTGACTCTTTGAATGGTAAAACAACACCATCAATTTCTGCCGACTCAGCTTTAACCATCTTGACACGAGAGGAGGTACCAACAGCCATGATCTCGGTTTTGTCACTATTCAGCTTGAGTTTGTTGCTGGTCATCCAGACTTTTACGTCCCTAAAACATGCGGTAATATCTGATTGAGCACCTTGAAAATCGCTGGTGGTTGCGCTCTTAGAGAGTTCAGTGTCATCTGCGAATTTGTGGAAGTCACAGCCATGGGCAGAAATAACGTCAGATAAGGGCTGAGAATAAAGGGTAAAAAGAACTGGCCCAAGGACAGAGCCCTGGGGAACACCATACAGAAGAGGAGAAGGGGATGATTCAGCACCATTAACGATTACCGTCTGTGTCCTGTCAGAAAGGTATGATGTGAACCATTTGAGAACTATAGTCAAATCCAAAAAGTAACCTTGAGTCTCTTGAGTAGGATAGAGTGGTCAAGAGTATCAAAAGCAGCACTGAGGTCAAGGAATGCTAGAAGGGAGACCAGTTTATCGTCTGATTTACAAAGCAGGCAGTCTAAGACACTCAGAACTGCAGTCTCTGTGCTGTGGTATAAATGTAAACAATGCACAGTCTCCAGACTTAGAAACTAGCTTCAATTCACATTTCCTTTAAGGACGATCCATGAAACTTGACACAGGATCTCAGAGTAGGAGAGATGAACATTTTCCTCACCAGCGTAAATCAGTGTTGAGTGTGACATACTGAAAATGACTGTGTTCAGTCTTAAGGGCTGCGGTGGCTCAATGACACTGTGGGGCTTGATCTCCCCTTTCAGAGGGTAAAGCTCACACAATCATGTCTCTGTGATACCTGTCTGATATTTCGGTTGTCAGAAGAACGTGGCAGCCAATAAAAAATTATCATGCAAAGAGGGAAGGGGAGGGGGGGAGGGGGGATGTTACTTCATCTGAAAGGAGACAGTCATTCGCCAACACGTGCAGCCTGATGTAGCTGGGACCAGAGATGACAGTCTCTCAGATCCTGGCCGTTTTCAGTTTTTTGTGGTGGCCCTTGAGGTTGCGTCTTCCATCACCTGCATGACAAGGGCAGACACGCACGGCGCAAAACACCTGACAAGTGCACAGGGATTCCAAAGACTATCAGATAACAGATGGAAAAGAGGTATGGCGACGACCCGTGCTGTAGTTAAGTTGAATTAAGTTTCTAGAACATTGTCCGTCAGCATCGCACTGAATCGCCATGTCGGCTTGTAACGAAGTCAGACAGACAGACAGACAGACAGATAGACAGACAGACAGACACAGGGCAGGGAGTGGTAGGAGGAAGGGGTTGGAGGTTCAAGCACAGCGTCATGAAAGGATGAGAACTGGTAACATTATGGAGAGTGTGTGTGTGTGTGTGTGTGTGTGTGTGTGTGTGTGTGTGTGTGTGTGTGTGGTGTGTGTGTGTGTGTGTGTGAAAGTGGGCGGATTGGTATGGGTGAATTAGAGAGAGGGAGAGGATGAGGGGATGAAAGGGCTGATGGTGCTGGCTGTCAATGTCACGTCACAGAGGCCACCTGAAAAAAGATTCTCTCTTGAGAGTCACTTTGGGTTGACAGCCAACTCCAATCCTGATCCCTTACAGACCTGGCACTAGCTGTGGATGCATCAAGACATTGATGGTGGTGCCACGAAATGTGACATTGGCTTTTTGTCCACTTGCTGCTGACCTGTCCACATCGACCAGAGAAGGTTGGCCTCTACATGGGTGACAGCTTCTTTGGCACAGTGGGGCAGGAATCGACGTAACATTTAATGTCCTCTGGTATCCCTGGCCAACAGCCCAAGGTAGTCAGCTGTCATGTCATGGATCCATCCCCTGTGTGGGCATTCAAGTAAGGTGTGTGGCTCACTTCCAATTCTCAGGTCAAGTGTTGGTCTAGGGCCCAACTTTGTCGCTACCGCTTCAGTGGTAGAGACCATTCTGCTTGAAACATTCACCATTACGAGGTGCTGGGGAGCTTGGCACAACTTCCCATAACACTTGGCTAAGGTGGGGTCTGTCAGCTGAGGCTGCTTCATCTCCCTGTGGGAAGGATGGTTTGGGTCTTTTTTCTGATCGCTTGTCTGGACTGTGGATACTATTTCCAGATGAGGTGGGCTCCTGAGGACGATGTCATGTTACTCAAGGTGACTTCAATTTCAATTGCTCTTCAGTGTCTATGCCACAGGTTTGGTTCTGTTGGAGTCACCAGTATCAGTCAATTCAAGGGGACTGTCGCTGGATCGACGTGGTGGTGGCCTCTTGAAAGGGGAGGGGGGGGGGGAGGAAGAGGGAGAGGGGCTCACTTATACTGGCTCTGCTACTGGGTCATTATTGTTATCAGTATGGGGCTTAGCAGGTGGCTCTGCTACTGGGTCATTATTGTTATCAGTATGGGGCTTAGCAGGTGGCTCTGCTACTGGGTCATTATTGTTATCAGTATGGGGCTTAGCAGGTGGCTCTGCTACTGGGTCATTATTGTTATCAGTATGGGGCTTAGCAGGTGGCTCTGCTACTGGGTCATTATTGTTATCAGTATGGGGCTTAGCAGGTGGCTCTGCTACTGGGTCATTATTGTTATCAGTATGGGGCTTAGCAGGTGGCTCTGCTACTGGGTCATTATTGTTATCAGTATGGGGCTTAGCAGGTGGCTCTGCTACTGGGTCATTA
>CM031600.1:36048264-36050764 GCA_018398815.1 Conus ventricosus
GTTCAACCACTAGACTCAGATTCAACTGAACACATGCCAAAACCAGTTTTGCTTTGAAGCTGTTGTCACACTTTCAGCGCAAAAACTGGACAAAAACTTTATTCTATAAACTACGATGCGTCATCTAAACCATATGAAAAATGCTGGTGGCTCTGAAATTGTTTTGAGCAGCACATATACATAGATTTGAAAAGAATGCTCTCTTGTTGTCCTGAGTTCCGCACCTTGTAGAACAAACTGATGTAGAAACTGGAGACGGTAAAAATGCAAGAATAAAAACGACAGTCTCGTCATGTCTCAGACTTGTATATTTAACCAATTTTCGCGGTTAAAAGCTTCATCAGGCCAAGGTACAGCAAAGTCTGAGGCATGAAAAGACGGTTGATTTATTCTTTATTCTTGTATATATGTACACACACACACACACACACACACACACACACACACTAACACACACACACTAACACACACACAAATAATCATGCTCATACATTTTCACACATGTATGCATACCCACGTGCTTTGGTGCTGTTATTGCTGTTATATAATGATATCTATTAACATAAATATCAGCTACACCAATCACCAAATTCTGTCTGCTTCCATTCGATTGGTGCTTAGAGACATCGCTATTCTGCTGCAGTTCAGCCCCCTTCTTCTGTACGTCAAGTCCATTCCGCAGCAACGTCTTGTGCGCATGCGCGCGGTTCTCGATTTAGTGTCACATCATGGCTTTACCGCATCATGATCAATGTAAAAAAGTTACCTGATGATAAACTGCTGGTCTTTCATTAAGACAATCATAGTGCAGAAGATCAACAAGCAAAAAAAAAACAACAACAAAAAAACTAAAAAAAAAAACCATAAGAACATCAAAGTCTCATCTTCTTTAACTTTACTATTTGGGGATAAAGAATGTTCTGATATACACTGGTGTAAAATGACTTTTTACACTGTTAAGGAAAATATATATATATATATATATTATATATATATATATATATTATATATATATATATATTATATATATATATATATATATATATAAAGGGGGGGGGGGAAGAGAGATGGGAGAAAAAAAGCTGCTTATGTTTTTGTTTTAATATCTATTTCATGTTTCAATAAAACATAGGTTATAAGTCACTACTTTATTTTTCTGTGTTTTTTTTTTATAGGTTAAAACAGCCCGATAGCAACATTTTATGATTTTTTTTCAACCGGGTCCAAGGTTTATTCCCACGCAAGAGCGTTTAAAAAAAATTCAGTGTCTTGCCACTGCGCATGAACGGAAGTCAGAAAGCGGATATCAACTCACAGAAACGTATTTACATGTGAATAGATATACAGATACACATGTTTTACGGTATTTTTGCATGTATGCGAACGTTAAAGTGTGCACACAACACACAAGAGTTATTTGATGTTCAGAAATCCCGAAAGAAACGAACCTTCTCCGTGAGGGGGAAAAAAACGACAATAATTATTGTGATAACGCAAAATTGGAAACTATAGCGATCCTCCTCCTCTGCAATCTGTTGCAGTGGACGGACATTGTTGTGGCCAGCAGTGGAAGGGTGAGCGGGAACAGGGAGGGAGGAGAACTGACCGGCTCTCTGCGTGCTGCTGATGACCCCGGCCCTACGGGAGACTGGGGGTCATTCATCAGTGGCAGGACGAGACGGAGAGGTGGGGGGGGGGGGGGGGGGGGGGCAGGACTATGGAGGGGGAGGGGGTGATCTGGTAGAGGAAGGGTACAGGTGAGGGAAAGAAGAGGGTTGGGAGATGGGGGGGGGGGGGGGGGGAGGTGGCAGTGGGTGCAGATATAATATCCATCCACGAACAGATCTTGTAAAGTGATATTTTGGCGTCTGTTTTTTGTTTTGTTTTTTGACACGCGTGCAAAGCTTATGGTCACTGTGCTAAAATCTGTGTCTGCATTGTTGCGGTATTTTGAACATAATGACTGTCATGAGTCGGCCGAATGTTCTCGAGCATTTAGGCAAATTAAGGGTAGTTGCTGTTGTTGAGAGCACGTTCCTGGGGTCTTCAAGTGTGCGAATTCAGGCATCACTAGGGGGGGATACCCCGAGTCGTATACTGAAGGAGGGAGAGTACTGGGAAGTGTTTCGCATGTCCGAGGGATAGGGACAAGGAGTTGGCGACCTGCCAGTCCTGGGTAGAGAAGAGTGTCCACTTTGAGCACTGGCTATTCACTGGGCTCTCCCGTGGGCCTGAAAGGAAGGCGATCGTGTCAGGTGACCGTCACGGGTAGGTGACCGTCAGCCTGCCGGCAGAGTACAGCGACCATTCAGTCGTCCCTGTTCTGAGGAATGAATGGAAGGCTGCGGCCTATCGAGTGGTTTGCGCCTTGTTGTCTATAGAGGTAGTAAATACTTGAAGCATCAGTCATGGCTGGAAGAGAGGTCCAGGCTGTTAGTTCAATGGGTAGCTTGGGGGAATCGAACATGAGTTTGAATAGGAGGTTATGCATTAACCACTG
>CM031600.1:36053264-36058264 GCA_018398815.1 Conus ventricosus
TTTTTTTGCTTTTCATGTGTAACTTTTTTTAATTAAGAAAAAAAAAGAAAATGAAAGAACTATGGTGTTACACACACACACACACACACACACACACACACACACACACACACACCACACACACACACAACACATTTAATAGAAAAACAGCAGCAAAACGACCAATAAAAAACGTACACGCAGACATTGTAGAGGCGCACAGAATGAAAGACAGACACAAATGCAGAGAGAGAGAGAGAGAGAGGGAGAGATGAGAGGAGAGAGAGAGAGAGAGGAGTATTTCTTCAATAACGTCACTGCTCTCTCTGAGAAGAAGAAATCTGCCTTTAAAGACTGCGTCAGTCTTTTCAGAAACACTAGTATAGAGAAATCAAAGAAATATAAGCAACACCACAACAGTAAACACGCAAACAGAACCTTTGGGGCATCAAGACATTAACAACACTGGTACCTTAAACAAAACGTTTTAATTGTTGATGTATATGAGTTGTATCTGTTCATCACCTTTTATCGTTATTTGAGTACCAATGCTGAGAAAATCCTTTCAAGTGTGTTCATTTTCCGATGAAAACAGCGACACTAAAGCACACACACACACACACACACACACACACAATGTTGTTGCAGCTTTGTGGTATAGATTTGGATCTCAAATCCTGCAAACCAGAGCATCATAAAGCTAACTGAACTTAGTAGTCTTCCGCATCCAGTTTATGCCAATGACAAATAATGTTTACTTCGCTTATTCTGTATCTTGAATTATGCACAGTTATTTCGCATATATCAACTCTATCTGAATTTTGTTTAAAGCAAACGTTGTGTTTTTGAGTATATCAGTCAAAATATATGATCCGACGGTGGGAAGAATTCATTTTTTTCCCAGACAGAAATCGTATCTATGGCTTCTATTTGATGGTATTCTTACTATTGTCCTTTGATGTTAATGTATGTGTGTCTAAACGAGTATGTATAGCTATATATAATGTTGAAAAATTACGTAGTGGAGGAAAAACAAGTGCAGGCCAACAATTCTTCTGTCATTACAGTAATGACTTGGCAAAGATTTCAACTTAACAAATACAAAAAAAAAAATTAAAAAAATAAGGGGGGGGGGGGGGGGGGCGGCAGAGAAAATGGGAACATAAGATTAAGAAATATAATATAAATATGAAGACCCTTCACTAGCTGCATGAGGGAAGTAATCCCTCCAGAAGGCAGATCTATTTGTATTGCTTGCTCGTAGCCTTTCGTCCACTGGATCGGACTCATCAGGGAGACACGGCTGATTGTGTCTGTACTCTTGGCGTCAAATAGACACACCGCAGTCCATAATTCTGTGGTGTTCTCGCCACCAAGGGTTCAAAAATGAATCCAACAGCACCCCAAAGCAGCCAGCGAAGGGTAGTAAATGAAACAAAACGAAAGTGTAGAGAGGAAAGAAGTTGCTGAAAACTAAAAACATTATGGAAACAGTCTAAAATATAGGGGACAATCTTTGAGCCTATGCTTGAGCATCCATCCAAGGATGCAAGAGAGATCAAAAGATATGGAACAGTCTGAGTGGTCAGCTCTGCTGTTCAATAACCCAAGCATTGTCAGCGGCTAAGAATTGTGCAGAATGATCTTTAATTGGATCTCCTAAGAGATGCAATCTCCCACTGATTGACCAAACAATATAATGTTGAACAATTAAGTAGTTGGGGGAAAACAAGTGCAGGCCAACAATTCTTCTGTCATTACAGTAATGACTTGGCAAAGATTTCAACTTAACAAAAAAAAGAAAGGGGGGGGGGGGGGGGGGGGGCTAAGATGAAAAAAAATTAATGGGAACATAAGATTAAGAAAATATATTATAAACATGAAAACCCTTCACTAGCTGCATGAGGGAACCATCGTTATCCCTCCGAAGGCACTGGATCGGACTCATCAGGGAGACACGGCTGATCGTGTCTGTGCTCTTGGCGTCAAACAGAGACACACCACAGTCCATAATTCTGTGGTGTTCTCACCACCAAGGGTTGAAAAATGAATCCAACAGCACCCCCAAAGCAGCCAGCGAAGGGTAGTAAATGAAACAAAACGTGTGTGTGTGTGTGTGTGTGTGTGTGTGTGTGTGGGTGGGTGGGTGGGTGTAAACACAATTCAGTAGTGTGGTAAAAACAAGTGCAGGCTAACAATTCGACTGTCATTACATCAATGACTTGGCAAAAATTTAAGAGAGACAGACAGACAGACAGACAGAGAGACAGACAGACAGACAGAAGACAGAAAAGAGAGAGAGAGAGAGAGAGAGAGAGAGAGAGGAGAGAGAGAGAGAGAGAGAGAGAGAGAGAGAGAGATGGGGCTGGGGTGAAGATTTATGACAGACAGAACACAGAATGAAAAATTTGGAAGTTAGATCAGACGTGTAAAATCCGTCTCTAGCTCGTCTCCAAACAGAACCATGTCATATCACCTGCTCAGAGGCCTTTCGCCGGCTGATTCGGACTCATCAGTCAGACATGGGTAGCATGACATGGAGAAAAACCAGAATTCATAGTTCTGTGGTAATCTCAGCACGAAGAGTTCGAAAACAGACTCCAGCAGCACCCAAAAACAGCCAGCAAAGGGCAGAAAGGTCAAACGAAAAGAAATGATGTGAGAGGGTAAGGAGCTCAAAACAAAACAAAAACAAAACAAAAACAAACAAAAAGAAGAAAAAAACCTAAAATCATGATGGAAAGAATATCAAATGCAGGGAGAAATCTCGAGAACCCAAGGATACCAGGGACATCAAAAGGTGTCAGGAGTCTGAGTGGACAGCTCTACTGTTCAATGACCTGAGCATTGTCAGTCATATAAATGCTCGCTGCAGCTAAGAACTGTGTCAGAACAGTCTTTACTTGATCTCCTAAGAGATACAATCTCGCAACTGACTGACCAAACAATAATGTGTTGAACAGTTGTAGTGGGGGCAAATCTATGAGTAGAGTAGAGAGATAGATAGATGTGTGTGTGTGTGTGTGTGTGTGTGTGTGTGTGTGTGTGTGTTGTGTGGTGTGTGTGTGTGTGTGTGTGTGTGTGTGTGTGTTCTGAGAGAGATATGAAGACACACAGACAGACAGACAGACAGACAGAGAAGACAGACAGATAGACAGACACAAAGACAGACAGACAGAGAGACAGAAGGACATACAGATAGGTGGTGGAGAAGAGACATACAAAGAAACGAAAGGGCGGAATAGACAAGAAAGCAGATATCACAACATATTTATACCAACCCTATACGAACATAAAAAGAAAAACAAGAGAGAGAGAGAGAAGAGAGGAGAGAGAGAGAGAGAGAGAGAGAAGGGGGGGAGAGTGGTGGAGGTGTAGTAGAGGTAGCTAGGTGGGGGGGGGGGGTGAATGCGAGGAGGAACTGAAAACAACTGGTTCACATTCTTCCATGAGTGACATTTCCTGAGGTCGCACTCGATCTCTTCCCCAAACTAGACAGAGAAACTCATATGGGCGTGCACGCGCGTGTACACACACACACACACACACACACACAACACACACACACACACACACACCTACGTCCCACCTACACTAATACCATCCATCCATCCACCCTCACACACACCACACACCACACACACACACACACACACACACACACACACACACACACACACACACAGGCGATTTCAGTCTCGCCGCATGAAGTCACATACAGAGAGAGAGAGAGAGAGAGAGAGAGAGAGGAGAGAGAGAGAGAGAGAGAGATCCACGAAAACAAGCAGCCTTTGTGAAAGACAGCAAAGGCAGACAATCAAACAGACAGAAGAGAAAGAAACAAACCCACAGTAAACTGAATATGACAAATGATGTAAAAAGATGAGTTGAACAGTTGGCATATAGACTACCAAACGAAAACCGAACAAGGGAAACATTTCATAGGAAGCTCTTCCGTCATTCTGCATAGAACAATACCTGCGTCCTTTTTTTTTTTTTTTTTTTTTTTTTTTTTTACCAGCCTTCCTGCCTTAGGGACACACACACACACACACACACACACACACACGTACACAAGCTACCCCAAAATCTGATCCTACTCGTCAAATCTCGGTCCACCTCCTCTGCATATTCAGCAAACTCTGCAAGATTGCACATGCGCGCGCACGCACGCGCGCACGGACAACACACACACACACACACACACAGATAGAAATATACACCTTCCCCCCCCCCCCCTCCTCTTCTCCCTGCCACTCCTCTTTCCCAAGTTAAGATGAGCCTTGGTTTTGCAAGCAACACACCTGGGCGCGCTCTGTGTGTGTGTGTGTGTGTGTGAAGGTATTGAAGTGAAGCCTCGCCGGCCCAGACAACTGGGCGCCAACCGTCTCAAGTGTGAACCACACGGCCACACACCTGTGTCGGGCCCCTCCCCCTCTACCCCTACCCCGTCATCCCCCTTCACGTGCCCTTCCTACAGTCCAATGAAGCTCCGCCCCCTTTTTCGGCGGTGGGACGCCCCTTTTCCAGGTTGAGGGAGCCCCGCCTACTTACTACCTTTATTTTCTCTCTCTCTCTCTCTCTCTCTCTGTCTGTCTGTCTCTCTCTCTCTCTCTGTCTTCTATCTGTCTGTCTCTCTCTCCTCTCTCTCTCTCTCTCTCTCTCTCTCTCTCTCTCTCTCTCTCTCTCTCTCTCTCTCTCTCTCTCTCATCGGTGACAGAGGAGGTGCAATTTTGTTTCGTGTATAAAAAAAAAATCTTTCCGATTATTATGGATGGACTGACAATTGGTGAAAGAAAGGCCTTGAAATTACGAAACGTTTAGTGTGTGTGTGTGTTGTGTGTGTGTGTGTGTGTGTGTGTGTGTGTGTGTGTGTGTGATTCGTGCACGTTGTCGTTGTTGTGTGTCATGATTTGCTGTCTTCTTCTGCATTCATCCTTATTATACTATTCATCATGATGACTATCATCATCATCATTATCGTTGCGTTATCATACTGGTCTTGTTCAAAACGCCTTTTT
>CM031600.1:36060764-36093264 GCA_018398815.1 Conus ventricosus
AAAGACAGTGATTCGTGAATAGTTAAGATCACCTGGCCAGGTAAAGTAGAAATCTATTTATAACCGGGTTAGTTCATGATGTTTTAGATAAATGATTTTGTGAAGTTCAGGAAAGAGAGAATGTTTTATTTTGTTTGATTCCATATGCATTGATGTTTCGTTCTATGAACATGTGTAGTAAAGTTATAGACTTTACTAGTGGTTTGATGTGACGAATGCATGATATATGAATGAGATCGTAAGCAAGCTGTGAGTGTGTTTGGGCTGTGCGCTAGTCCTTCCTCCATCGACATCACCCGAGGTTGACAATTTATTGGCGAGCCTGCCAGGATATTCTGGCCCATTTATTATAATTGTTCAACTTCTCAGAGAGGAAGCTGGGTGGGATTCAAGTATTGTAATCCTAAGACAAGGGGTTGTCTTACTGTATGTTCCCAAGATAGTTAAATACTAGGCTTGGCATTGCTTCCAAGATAGTTATACTAGGCTTGGCATTTCAGCCCCAGAGCACTTATTTCGCACAGATTGCCTATAATTCGCTCTCATAGTTGGGTCAGGCGCTGGCGTCTTATAAAAACTAACTACGTTGTCCCAAGCTAATATTATCATTCATAGGATTGTGCTATTACGTCACTCGTGTCGGTAACCACCAGTTGGCTGTCGTAGTAATAAAATCTTGTTCAAAAAAAAAAAAAGAAAGAGATATAATGGCGGAAGAAAAGAACACCCCTATTGAACAACTTGTGAGCGTCGCTCGTGATTTAGGCTACTCTGGAGATGAGTTGCGTGCATTCGTGGAAAACCAAAAAAAGATGGAAAGAGATGAACGCGCGGAAAGACGCCGTGTTGCAGTAGAAATAGCAGAGCAGGAAAGGACTAAAGCTAGCGCAGAGCAGGAAACAGAAAGATTAAGGATTCAGGCTAATGATAATCAGGCTAGGGAAAGCAGGAAACAGAAAGACTAAAGGAAGCGCAGGAAACGGAAAGATTAAAGGTTCAATTAGAGTTAGAGAAAGTGAGAATACAGAGGGAGACCACCGAGGATGGGAGTTCAGTTTCCAGTGACTCTGTGCGCAGCTATGCTCCCCGACCCAAGTTGCCAAAATTCTCTGAAGGAACCGATTCGATTGATGCATACATCAGTCGTTTCGAAACGTTTGCGACCAGTCAGGGTTGGCCTCAGAAGAGTGGGCAGTCATTTTGTCGGCGTTACTGACGGGTAAGGCATTACAAATTTTCACTGCGTTACCAGCAGAACAACAGTCTGATTTCGGCGCTGTGAAGGAATCGTTGATGAAAGGATTTGACCTCACAGAGGAAGGATTCAGAAGAAATTTCGTTCAGCTAGGTTGCAAGCAGGGGAAACGTACACTCAGTTTGGTGCACGTCTAGATCACTATTTTGAGAAATGGTTAGAGTTGAGTGGTACGAAGAAGGAGTTCGCTGAATTGAAAGAGCTAGTTATGAAGGAACAGATTTTGTCAGGTTGCGGCCCTGAGTTAACCATACATTTGAAAGAGAGACAGCCAGAGACAGCAGGGGAGTTGTTTAAGTTCGCAGAGGTGTATAGAGAGGCACGTTTGGGCACTAAAGTGCAGGAGAAACAGGTGCTAGGCACAGGTGAGAAGAGTGCAAGGAGACTAGGGGAGTTTTCTGCAAAGTCTGCAAACCCAGTGGTGGGGCAGAAGGAAGGGCAAAGGGACATTAGGTGTTTCATTTGTCACAAGAAGGGACATGTGGCGAGGGATTGTCGCATGAGGTTCCAGAAGGCAGCAGCCTTGCAAGAGGTGGATAAGGGTCGTCAAGGGAAACGACCTGCAGTGGAACCAAAAGGGATTCAGTCTGAAGAGGGTGGAGTGCAGCCTATGGCTAGCACTGGACAGCAGTCAGTGTCAGGGATGGAGGGCACTAGGCTGAGTGGTTCGTTACCAGTGGAAGAAGGGTGGATTGGCCAGCAGAGGGTAAAGTGTTACGAGACACTGGTTGTTCATGCGGGGTAGTACGAACAACGCTGGTCGAGAAAGGGGATTTGACAGGGCAAATCCAGACCTGTACTCTAATCGATGGCACTGTGAGGGAGTTTCCAGTTGCTAAGATAGAAGTACGTACCCCTTACTTCTCAGGCGAGTTGTCTGCGTTGGTGATGGAGAAACCCCTTCACGATTTGATCATTGGAAATATTCCAGGTGCAAGGGATCCAGGGGATCCTGAGTTGTTGACTGCTACAGGGGCAGCAGTTCAAACACGGAGCAAGAAGGAGGGAAAGGTTGATAAACCGTTAGTCGTTCCAGCAAGGAAGTCAGGCATAGATGTGTCGCCTGATGAGTTTAGGGCAGCGCAGGAACAAGACCCTTCGCTCGTGAAGTCTTGGGAGTTGGCAAGAGGTGGAGAGAAACAGGAGGTTAGAGGAGGTGAGACAGAATTTCTTGTGAAAGGCGGGCTGTTGTACCGAGTGTTCACCAAGGGGAAGACAGGTAAGGTGACAACTCAGTTAGAGGTACCAGCACGTTATCGTGACACTGTCATGTCAGTGGGTCACGAGTCGCTCATGGCGGGTCATCTCGGCACCAGCAAAACAGCTGACCGAATCTTTGATGACTTTCATTGGCCAGGAGCAATGGCAGACATCAAGCGTTTCTGCATGTCATGTGACGTGTGTCAAAGGTCAGCCACAAGAGGGGTGAAGAGGAAGGCGCCTCTTAAACATCCCCCTTTAATTGACACACCATTCAGGAGAGTGGCTGTTGATCTGATTGGCTCAATCTCGCCCTGTTCCAAAGGTGGGCACGGGTATGAGACATGTAAGGTTGCAAAGGAAAGTTTGCAGGAGGCTAGGGTCGTTCAGAAAAGCAATATGACAGGAAGGTGAGGAAGCAATCCCTCAAGGTGGGAGATCAAGTCCTGGTACTGCTTCCCACGGGTCACAACAAGCTGCTGAGGCATTGGAAAGGACCATTCACCACCACTGAAAAGGTCGGTCGGGATTACCGAATTGATGTGAATGGGAAACTAAAACTTTTCCATGCGAATTTTCTCCGCAAATATATTCAGCGTGAGACTCAGCACATAGGCGCAGCAGCAATCATTGATGAGGTGAAAGAGACCCAGCAGAAGAAGGGGAGATTTTGTTGCCTAAGTTTCCAGAAGAGTCATACAGGGATGTGTCACTGTATGAAGGGCTAGACAGTAGGAGTTCCTAGGTTTTGTTGTCGGAGGCGACACAAAGCAGCCAGAAAGAGGAAAGGTGGAGAAGATGATGAATTCAGAGAGACCAAAGACCAAAACAGAAGTCAGGAGTCTGCTAGGTTTTATTGGCTTCTATAGGGAGTTTGTTCCAAACTTCGCAGCAATCACGAGTCCTCTCAGTGATTTGGTCAAGGCAGGGAAACCAGCAGTGGTCGAGTGGTCAGACGCTGCAGAGCAAGCACTGCAGACGGTGTTGGAAAGACTAGGTTCCCGTCCCATCTTGAAGCTACCTGATATGTCTAAACCATTTTTGTTGCGGACAGATGCATCAGGTGGTGGGATAGGTGCAGTATTGTTGCAGGAGCATGAAGGAGTCGAGTTCCCTGTGAGATATGCTAGCAGGAAGTTGACAAAGTGTGAAGAAGGGTACGCAACGGTGGAGAAGGAGTGTTTAGCTGTTGTGTGGGCCGTGCAGAAGTTCCACAAATACTTGTATGGGAAAGAGTTCGTGATAGAGACAGATCATCAACCACTCAAATTCCTGCAGGAGGCACAGCTGAAAAACAGCAGGGTTCTGCGTTGGGCAATGGCATTGCAGCCCTACAGGTACCGAGTGCAGTACATTCCCGGTCGACAGAATGTCGGAGCTGACTATTTAAGCCGCGTAGTCTAGCAAGCTGCAACTCAGAGGAAGTCAGTCATATCCGGGGGTGCTTTGTTGATAATATGTGTTGATGACAGTATGTTGATTGGATATGGGTTCATTCCCAGTTGGCTATGGTTCATATTCTTTGTGTGAGACTTGTTCATATTTTCTTTGTGAGACTTGTTCATGTGAATGTAGTTATGCTTGGAGCATACAGTCGCTTGTGTAGTGAGGCATTATTTGCAATAAGTGAGGATGGAGATTCCTCAGTGAAGTGTCATGGATCGTGATCATATTATATTGTGCTTTTCATAAGAATTGTGAAGAGAAGATATGGCAAATCCGCAGGTAGGGGATTGCATAGGTGCGCACAGAGGTCGTTATAAAATGAATTGAAATAACGCAAGAGCGCACGTCAATGATAACTCATTGGAGTGGTATTCACTAATGATATATTTTATAATTTATAAACCGTTGGTTGTAAAGTATTTTTCAAACTTTGCACGTGTAGCTGTGGTTCAGCAAAGTCGGTTGTTGTCTTTTTTGTACGTTGTTTTGAGACAATGCGGTGCATAGTCTTTTGCAAGGGGGAAATTGTCACGGTCAAAATTCAACACAAACCAAAGTGTGGTCCGTCGCCGGCCACTTCAACTGGACATAAGTCCAAACGCAGACATCTTGGCGCCACGAAGACGGCTCCATGCGTCTCATCTGGCCAATTTAAGCACAGCAAGGAGACAGCAGACAGTCTGAGTGGCTGGACCGACAGGTCTCGGTAGGTTTGATCAGACGGTCGTGGCGCCTGCCCAGAACTCATCTGGCCAATTTAGAGTGACCAGTGTCCACGAGCTAAGCCACACGGCGCCAGTTAAGTAGGAAAGGGGGGAAGGTAGTGCGTGGTGGGGGTGAAATCTAGCTAATCAATTAAATGACCAATTGACCACCAGAGAGTAAGGCGTGTAGGCATGACTGGCATGATTTGAACATCCAAATTGGAATTAAAAGAGAGTAACTGGGGGGTTGTCGGGGGTTTTAAAAATACGGGCCCAATGGTACTCCCCTTTTTTTGGGACAGATGGGAAAACGAATAAGAAGGTTGTGAGAGTGAGGAAAAACAGGAGAACGAGGGGGAAAAACAAACGAGGGGACAGAGGGGGAAAAAAAGGGGAAGGTCTGAGTGAAAATCTCTGAGGAGAGAAAAAGCGAAAAGAGGAGGGGAGGAGAGGGGGAAAAACCCAAAGTGGGGCTTTAGAACGGGGTTTAGTCTGCAGAGGAAAGGGTTTGGGGGGATTTTGGGAGAGATTTTGCTAACTAATGAAGGGGAAAAAGAAAGAAGAAAAAAATAAGAAAAAAAAAGCCCTTTATTTGAAAGAGCAGACTAGAAGAGAGAGAAAAGAGGGGTCAAGGCGCTAATGCGGGAAAGAAAAAAAGGAAAAACAGATCGATGTTGTTTAGTCACTGTTCTATTTCAGGGGGGTTCAAACCCCCAATATTTTGGCCAGCGCCCCTTTTCATCGCCCAAGCCCACGCCAGTCCCAAAATTTTCCCCCCCCCACCTGCCGGGGCGCCAGCAGACCAAGTCCAGTCCCACCCTTTTGTGTCGTGTTTTGAAAGTGACGGGGAAAAGAAAAAAAAAAAAAAAAAGGGAAAAAGAAAAAAACAGTGATTGTTAAAGTTAAGATAACCCGGGCCCCGGGTAAAGTAAAAATTCTTTTTTTTCCCCGGGGTTTATTTATGATGTTTAGTTTTAAATGTTTTGGGGAAGTTCGGAAAGGGGAAAAAGTTTTATTTTTTTTGTTTCCCTTTATGCATTGATGTTTCGTTCTATAAACATGTGTAGAAAGTTATAAAACTTTACAGTGGTTGGGATGGGGACGAATGCATGATTTATGAATGAGATCGTAAGAAAGGCTGTGAGTTTTGTTGGGCGGTCCCGGCTAGTCCTTCCCCATGGGAAAATCACCCAAAGGTTTGGGACAATTTTTGGGGACCCTGCCGGGAAATATTCGGGGCCCTTTTATTATATTTGTTCAACTTCTCAGAGAGGAAGCTGGGGGGGATTCAAGTTTTTTTAACCCTAAGAAAAAAAGGGGTGGTCTTTACTGTATTTTTCCCAAGATATTTAAAATTCTAGGCTTGGCATTGTTTCCCAAAAGATATTTACTATTAGGTTTGGGGTTTTTTAAAAAACCCCAGATATTATTTCGCACAGATTGCCTTTTAATTCCCGCTCAAATATTTGGGGGTCAGGCGCTGGGGTCTTATAAAAACTAACTACTTTGCCCCAAGCTAATATTATCTTTTATATTTTTGGTGCTATTACGTCACTCGTGTCGGAAACCCACCAGTTTGGCTGTCGTGTAAAAAAATCTTTTTCAAAAAAAAAAAAAAAGAGATAAAATTGGGGGGAAGGGAAAAGGGAAACCCCTTTTGAACAACTTGGGAGCGTGCTGTGTTTTTGGGCTACTTGGGATGAGTTGCGTGCTTTCGGGGAAAAACCCAAAACAAAAGGGGAAAAGGATGAACGCGGGGAAAGACCCCGTGTTGCGTAAAAAATTGCAGAGAGGAAAGGATTTAAAGCTGCGCAGAGCGGGAAAACAGAAAGATTAAGGTTTTCAGGTTAATGTAATCGGCGGGAAAAAACCAGGAAACAGAAAGAAAAAGGAAAACCCGGGAAAAAAGGGAAAAAGATTAAATTTCCCAATTGGTTAGAAAAAGTGAGAATACAGAGGGAGACCACCGGGGGGGGGTTCTTTTCCCAGTGATCTGTGCGCACTATGTTTCCCCGAACAAATTTGGGCCAAAAATTTCTTGAAGGAAACGATTCGATTGATGCTACATCAGTCTTTCCCCGAAACGTTTGGGGCCCATTTCGGGGTTTGGGGCCTCCAGAAGGTGGGCAGTCATTTTGTCGGCTTTACTGGGGGGAAAGGCATTAAAATTTTTTCACTGCGTTCCCGCAGAACAAACCAGTCTGATTTCGGCGCTGGGGGAAGGGAATCGTTGTTAAAAAGGATTTGACCTCACAGGGGGAAGGGGATTCAGAAAAAAATTTTCCCGTTCACCCTAGGTTGCAAGCGGGGGAAAAGTACACCGTTTGGTGCCATTTAGTCACTTTTTTTGAAAAATTGGTTAGGGGTGAGGGGTTTACAAAGAGGGTTGGGTTCCCCGGAATTAAAAAGAGCTAGTTATAAAGGGAACAGATTTTGTCAGGTTGGGGGCCCTGAGAAAACCATACATTTAAAGGGGAGGCAGCCGAGACAGCAGGGGAGTTTTTGAATTTCCCCAGAGGGGGTTATAGGGGGGCACGTTTGGGACAAAGTGCAGGAGAAACAGGTGCTGGGCCCACAGGTGAAAAGAGTGAAAGGAGACTGGGGGAGTTTTCTGCAAATTTGGGCAAACCCAGTGGTGGGGAAAAAGGAAAGGGAAAAGGGACTTTTAGGTGTTTCATTTGTCACAAAAAGGGGGATGTGGCGGAGGGATTGTCGATGAGGTTCCAGGAAGGCAGCCCCTTTTGAAGAGGTGGATAAGGGTCGAAAGGAAAACGCCCTGAGGGGAAACCCAAAAAGGGATTCAGTCTGTAGGGGGTGGAGTGAAGTAGGGCTAGCCTGGACAGCAGTCGTGTCAGGGATGGAGGGCACTAGGCTGAGTGGGGTTGTTACCCGTGGAAAAAGGGGGGGGATTGGGGGCAGGGGTTTAAAAAATGTTACGAGGGGCACTGGGTTTTTTCATGCGGGGTTTTGAAGAACAACGTGGGCGGAAAAGGGGGTTTGAAAAGGGCAAATCCGACCCTTTTCTCTAATCGTTTGGGATGTGAGGGGGTTTCCGTTTCTAAGTAGAAGTACGTAACCCCCTTTCTTCTCAGGCGAGTTTTTTTCTGCGCTGGTGATGGGGGAAACCCCTTCGATTTGATCATTTGGAAAAATTCCGGTGCAAGGGGGGGGGTCCAGGGGATCCCGAGTTGTTGACTGCCTACAGGGGGGGGGAGCAGGGGCAAACCGGGGCAAAAAAGGAAGGGGAAAAAGGTTTATTAAAACCCTTAGGGTTCCCGCAAGGAAATAAAGGGATGAAAGTGTGCCTGAAAGAGTTTAGGGCAGCGCAGGAACAAGACCCCTTTGCTCGTTTAAAAATCTTGGGGGTTTGGGAAAAAAAGGGGGAGAGAAACAGGAGGTTAGAGGAGGGGAAATAAGAAATTTTTTGTGGGAAAAGGGGGGCTGTTGTTCCCGGGGTTTACCCGGGGGAAGACGGTAAAGGTGAAAAAACTCAGTTAGAGGAAACCCGCACGTTATCGTGACACTGTCATGGGCAGTGGGTACGGTCGTCATGGCGGGTCATCTCGGCACCAAAAAAAAAACGTTTAAACCCAATTTTTTGATGAATTTCAAATTTGGCCGGAGCCCAAAGGCAGAAAACAAGCGTTTCTGAAGTCATGTGCGTGTGTCAAAGGTCAGCCACCCAAAAGGGGTGAAGAGGAAAGGGGCTCTTAAAACATCCCCCTTTAAAAAGACACACCATTTAGGAGAGTGGCTGTTGATTGATTGGCCAAATTTGCCCTGTTCCAAAGGTGGGCACGGGTTGGACATGTAGGGTTTCAAAGGAAAGTTTTGCAGGAGGCTAGGGTCGTTCCCGAAGAAAACCCCAAAATGACCGGGGAAAGGGGAGGAAGCAATCCCCCAAAGGGGGGAGATCAAAATCCCGGTTCTGGCTTCCCACGGGTCAAACCCAAATGTGAGGGATTGGGAAAAGGGCCCCATTTACCCCTTTAAAAGGTTCCCCGGGGGGATTAACCCAATTTACTTTTTGAAAGGGGAAAATAAAAATTTTCCATGCGAAATTTTTTCCCCCAAAATTTTTCAGGGGTGGGATCAGCACCCAAAGGGGCAGCAGAATCATTGTGAGGTGAAAGAGACCCAAACAGAAGAAGGGGGGATTTTGTTGCCTAAGTTTCCCCGAAGAAATATACAGGGGGTTTTGTCATGTATGAAGGGCTAGACAGTAGGGTTTTTTAGGTTTTTTTGTCGGAGGCGAAAACAAACAGCCAGAAAAGGGAAAGGGGGGAGAAGATGATGGGAAATTTAGAGGGACCAAAAACCAAAAAGAAGTCAGGAGTTGAAGGGTTTTTTTTTGGGTTCATTGGGAGTTTGTTCCCTACTTCGCAGAAAACACGAGTCCTTCAGTGATTTGGTCAAGGCAGGGGGAAAACCCGCAGTGGGCCCGGGGGTCAGACGTGCCCGAGCAAGCCTGCAGGCGGGGTTGGAAAGACTAGGTTCCCGTTCCCCCTTGGGAAACTTCCTGATATGTCTAAACCATTTTTGTTGGGGGCAGATGATCAGGGGGGTGGGGTAGGGGCAGTATTGTTGCAGGGCATGAAGGAGTCGAGTTCCCTGGGAGATATGCTAGCAAGGGAAATTGACAAAAATGTGAAAAAGGGTACGCAACGGTGGAGAAAGGGGTGTTTAGCTGGGGTTTTGGGCCGTGCGAAATTCCACAAATACTTGTAAAGGAAAAAGTTGTGAAGAGACAGACAAAAAACCCCTCAAATTCCTGGGAGGCACAGCTGAAAAACAGCAGGGTTCTGCTTTGGGGGAATGGATTGCAGCCCCCCAAAGGTTTCCCAGTGCAGTACATTCCCCGGGAGACAGAATGCGGGCGACTATTTTTGCGCGTAGTCTAGCAAGCTGAACTCAGAGGGGAAATCAGTCATATCCCGGGGGGCTTTTTTGTAATATGTTTTTGATGACAGGGTTGGGTTGGTTTTGGATATGGGGTTTATTTCCCCCGTTGGGTATGGGGTTTAATTCTTTGTGTTTAGATTGTTCATAAATTTTTTTTGTGAGGGCTTGGGTTAAAGTGATTTTAGTTTTGCTTGGAGCATACGTGCTTGTGTAGGAGGCATTTTTTGCAAAAAGTGGGGGATGGAGATTCCTCAGTGAAGTGTCATGGATCGTGTTTTATTATATTGTTTTCTTTTCATAAGAATTGTGAAAAGAAGATATGGCAAATCCGGGAGGTAGGGGGTGGATTAAAGGGGCGCACAGAGGTTTGTTATTAAAAAGAAAATTGGGAAAAAAAAGCAAAAAGCGCACGCCCAATTTATAATCATTGGAAATGGTATTCCTTTAAAAAAAAATTTTATAATTTAAAACCGTTGGTTGTTAAAAAAAATTTTTCAAACTTTGGGACGTGTTGCTGTGGTTCAGCAAAGTCGGTTGTTGTCTTTTTTTTTTACCGTTGTTTTTTAGGGCAATGCGGTTTAAAAGGGTTTTTTCAAGGGGGAAATTGTCACGGTCAAAAAATTTAACACAACCAAAAAGGGTTTGGGGGGGTCCGTCGCCGGCCCCCTTTAAATGGACATTAAATCCCCCGGACTTCTTGGGCCACGAAGACGGTTTCCCTGCGTCTAAACTGGCCAATTTAAACACGCAAGGAGGGCAGCAGACAGTTGAGTGGCTGGACCGCAGGTTCGGTAGGTTTGATCAGGGGTCGTGGGCCCCTTTCCCGACTCATCTGGCCTTTAGAGTGGGCCCGTGTCCCCGAGCTTTAAACCCACGGCGGGCCCGTAAAGTAGGAAAGGGGGGAAGGTAGTTTCCCTGGGGGGGGGGTGAAATTAGCTTTAAACAATTAAATGACCAATTGACCACCCCAGAGAGTTAAGGGGGTAGGCCCTGGGTGGCATTTATTTTAAAATCCCCCTGGGAAATTTGAGAGAGATTAAATTCGGGGGGTTCGGGGTTAAAAAAAACTGACCCAAAGGTACTCACCTTTTTGGACAGATCGGAAAGAATAAAAAGGATGTGAGAGTGAGAGAACAGGAGAAACGAGGGGGAGAACGAACAGAGAGACAGAGAGAGAGAGGTCTGAGTGTAATCTCTGAGGATGAGAAGAGCAGAGAGATGAGGGGAGGAGAGGAGAGAACAAGTGGGGCATTAGCACGAGATAGTCTGCAGAGGAAGGACTTAGGAGAGATGTGGAGAGAGTTGCTAACTAATGAAGAGGAAAGAAAGAAGAAAAAAAAAAAGAAAAGAAAAGCAACCATGTCCATTTGATAAGAGCAGACTAGAAGAGAGAGAGAGAGAGTGCAATGCGCTAATGCAGGAGAAAGAAAGGAGAACAGATCGATGTTGATAGTCACTGTTCTATCTTCATGGGGTTCGACCTCATACTTGGCCAGCGCCACTTTCATCGACAGACCAACGCCAGTGCCAACAGTCTCACCTGACCAGGCGCCAGCAGACCAAGACCAGTGCCAGCAGTGTGTCGTGTTGTGAAAGTGACAGTGAAAAGAGAAAAAAAAAAAAAAGGAAAGAAAAAAGGACAGTGATTCGTGAATAGTTAAGATCACCTGGCAGGTAAAGTAGAATTTATTTATACCGGGTTAGTTCATGATGTTTTAGATAAATGATTTTGTGAAGTTCAGGAAAGAGAGAATGTTTATTTTGTTTGATTCCATATGCATTGATGTTCGTTCTATGAACATGTGTAGTAAAGTTATAGACTTTACTAGTGGTTTGATGTGACGAATGCATGATATATGAATGAGATCGTAAGCAAGCTGTGAGTGTGTTTGGGCTGTGCGCTAGTCCTTCCTCCATCGACATCACCGAGGTTGACAGTGTGTGTGTGTGTGTGTGTGTGTGTGTGTGGTGTGTTGTCAGGTACAACGTGAGTTAATCTGACAATAAATTGGTTTCAGTCAGTCAGTGTGTGTGTGTGTGTGTGTGTGTGTGTGTGTGTGTGTGTGTGTGTGTGTGTGTGTGTGTGTGTGTCTGTCTGTCTGTCTGTCTGTCTGTCTGATAGCCAACTCCAAAACAGTGATAGTCCTTTCAACCAGTTGGACAAAAATGTTTGTCGGGCCACATTCAGCCGTCGATGCCTTATATATTAATAAGCACGCATCTGACGGGGGCCATGAAAGAATAACCGTTACAGTTTCAGTTTGACTGTAGTGGTAATAAATAACCAACAAGTAGGGTAACTCTTGCTCCCACGATATAATACTTACAGGCCCGTAACTCCAAACGAATGCTACTTACGACACCAAATCACCCAGTAGAAATGACAGCACACAGCACTCGGAACGATCGAAGAGACTACACGGCGTGGAATTATTTTATTGTGGGAGCAAGAGTTACCCTACTTGTAATTTACTACCAACTGTTCCTGCCTCATTTAAGATTTCCTTTTTGAGTAGCAGTAGTAGTAGTAGCATTAGCAGCGGCGGCACCAGCAGCAGCAGCAGCAGCAGCAGTAGTAGTAGTAGTAGTAGTGGTGGTGGTGGTGGTGGTGGTATCATTCATCATCATCATCATCATCATCATCATCATCATCATCATCACTAGTGCCTATCTTCGGTTACAGACTAAGCTCTAAGGGCTTTGCAATCATCAACGCTCTCGTTTACACCTGCCTACCGGGGTAGAGCCGACTGTAGAGCTGCCTGCTGGCAGTAAGGATATAAGTTATACTTTCAACAACAACAACAACAACAACAAGGGACGCAATTTCAAAGTTTACAGGGAAGGACATGGACGCTGTTGACACAGACGTGTTCATTCCTCACTACGTCAGGACGTTCCATGGCGTTATTGAAAGGGTACTGGAGGGGGAACGTGCACCGGCTAGAATTCTTCCTGCCCTCCGCATCTCCTCCTTCCCTCCCATTCCTTTCCGTTCCCCTCCTCTGCTCAAACAGCTGAATTCGCTCAGCTCTCTTTAACAATGGCCAGAAAGTTCACAGAATTCGGAGAACAGACATGTCACAGAATTCGGAGAACAGACATGTCACAGAATTACGGAGAACAGACATGTCACAGAATTCCGAGAACAGAGAATTCGAACAGACAGTTAACAGAATTCGAACAGACAGTTAACAGAATTCCAACAGACAGTTAACAGAATTCGGAGAACAGACATGTAACAGATTTCGGAGAACAGACGTTTAACAGCATTCGGGGAATTACAAGTACAGAAACGAAAAACAAAGACCAAGTTTACACCGTCTCGATTCATCTTCAGTTTTGTTTTTTTTTTTGGGGGGGGGGGGGGGGTGGTTTCGGTTGAAAGTCCTCCTCATTTTTGGAGACAAATCATGCAGTTGTCTTGCGAGGCAAGAGGCATCTGATGGCGGTGCGGTTAGAATCCGTCACAAGGATTGGGCCCTTGAGGTGCCTGATCTTCTAGGAAGTGCTGGTTCCAATCTTGGCAGCGCCCAAAACCTTTGGTGACAGTTGAAGAGGATCTAGGAGTCATGGTCGTGACCTGGATGCGACCTAGCTTCCTTAGAGTGTGAGGAGTGCAGGGCCGATGTGCTTACCATCCCTCAGAGTTTGTTAGGAGTGTTGTTCACACACACACACACACACACACACACACACACACACACACACACACACACATACACACACCACATTTACTCTCTCTCTCTCTCTCTCTCTCTCCCTCACACACACACACACACTCTCTCTCTCCCCCCCCCCACACACACACGCATACTTACATGCGCGTGCGCGCGCGCACACACACTCACACACATACGCACGCACACAAACACATACGCACGCACGCGCGCGCGCACACACACACACACACATATACGCAGGCATGCACGCACCACAACACAACACACACACACACACACACACACACACACACACACACACACCACACACACACACACACACACACACACCACACACACACACACACACCACACACACACACACACACACACGGGGAATAGTGGGAAGATGATTGGGGGGGGGGGGGGGAGGGAGAAGGGGCGTGACAGAAACGTGTACCACGAATCTGTCTTTGACAGATTTTTTTTAACCATCCAAATATATTCACACATTTTTTTGTGAAGCCGTTAAAATTCCTAAGCAAATTTTGAGGATAGGGGAATGAGCGGGGAGGTGGGGGGGGGGGGGGGGGGGGAATGAGATGAGAGGGGGGGGGGGGCTTCTTTTTTGAAGACTTCTTTTTGTCAAGCTCTCCCCATGGCTTCTTCCGCCAAAAAGAAATCTTTTCTAATTATGTTCAGATTCATCATCATCATCATCATCGGGGCCGGAATAGCTCAGTTGGTAGAGCGCCGGACTCGTGATCCTGGGGTTGTGGGTTCGAATTCGGTCAGGGGGATTTTTCCTCGGAGTTAACATGGTTCTGACTCTTTCCCCTACAGTCTTCGAATGAGACTAGAACCGAGGTTCCGTGTGTGAACGCACGCATAACATCTGCACACGCGTAATCCATCACCAACTTTCGGAAGAAGGCCGTTTGGCCGTTGGTATGGTGACACGTTACACACAGCATGCACCTTCCGAATGGAGTATGGCTGCCTTAAATGGGGGATAAAAAAAACCACGGTTACACACAAAACTCCACTGCTGTCTATACAGCAGTTCCGCAGGAGTATCAGCCTGGTACGCAGAAAAAAAAGAAAGAAGAATCTATCATCATCATCATCATCATCATCACAACACAAAAATAAATAAAAAGAACAAACAACAAGCTTTCGAGATGCAGAGGAGCGTGGTGGGGTGGGGTGAGGGGTTTCTTGTTTGAAATCTCTGCTGTGAAGTTCTCCCAGGGCTTCTTCCTGAAAAAAAAAATAATCTTTATTTATCATGTTCAGCTATGCATTTTCATTTAAAACAGAAATAAAGTAACGTCTTCTTGGTCGAAGATAAAAAATAAAATATAAAAAAAACCTGTTAAGAGTGCATTGTCTCCCTTGGGCTGCCTGTTGGCCCATAACAAAGACAAGGCGTGATGAGCATTCGACAGCAACGAAAGCTGACGGACAATGACGGAGCAATCGTCTGTCAACGTCAAACGCCACGCCGCTCACGATGATGTCATGGACAGGCTATGGAGGGGGGGGGGGGGGGGGGGGGGGGGGGATACTGTTGTTTTTGTTGTTGTTGACGTTTCCCCCACTGACCCCTTGGGGGAGGTCACTGCGTCTGTCCCCCTTCCCCTCCCCACCCCCACCCCCCACAAAGCACAATACTGGGTGAGGGAGTGCGGTTCACAGGGTGAGAAGCTAGGTCTGTAAATAGCGATCGGCTCGTTTTGGTTGGCAGACCCATTCCATCGCTGGATAAAACGTAAAGATTATGATACAGTATGATTCACTATGATATGATATGACTATGTATATAATTATAGTCATATGGCTATATATGTATAGTCATATAATTCTACCATACTACATATATAGCATGGTAGAATCCTTACAACACACTGTAATATATGTAAGAAATAATCTCGGATCCTTTGTCAAATTATATTGTACAGTGTTATGGTCGAATAACGGTAAAAGAAACTAAAACAAGCACTCTTCATTCTTTCTCAGTGGGTAAATAGTGAGATTAACGTCTTGTAAACCTCAAGACAAGTTGTCCACAGGCGTAGATGTGTACGAGGCTTATGAGTTCTTTTACATTCTTCTTTGATTTATAGATATGTGTACTTACACACACATACCTTGGGCTGGGTGATTGACGAATTTCTGTCAACTGTGCGGCGATTGGTAACCACTGTTCTCACCATTTATGATTGTCTTGGATTCAGGATCCATTTTGTTTTTTTCAGACTGCTGGTCTGTCTTGATTGCCTTCATGATGTGATCGGGTCAGACCTTGACGTGATCAGGTTGTCTGGACCCCTAATATGGTCTCTGTAAGTGTATACTTTCCTACTATCGTCTTGTCAGCGTATGTAACTCAACATGGTCTGGTCAGTCTGTGTGATTCCCTAGTCCATCATGATATGTCCGTCGTGGTCGACGAAGACGTCAGTGACTCCGCATGTATGAGCGCTAGCAAAGCTGGACACACAGATACGTCCGCACTCTGGGCATGCGACAGCTGTCATTGGGTCAGGTCTCCTCTCTTTGCGGGCTTGGTGTTTCTGGTCCAGTTCCTGCAAACGCTTTTCTTCGAAGCTTCTTACTCCTTTCTGGACAGCACGTCGCCAGGCACTTCGATCTGTGGCAAGTGTTTCCCAGCCCTGAAGCGGGATGCCACAGGCTGCCAGTGATACTTTCAGGCAGTCTTTGAAGCGTTTGAGTGGCCGCCCAGTGTTCCTTGTTCCAGCTGCCAGCTCAGAGAAGAATACCATTTTTGGAAGTCGCGTGTCGTCCATTCGTACCATATCGCCAACCCACTTCAACTGCGCTTTCATGATCAGCGCCCTCGATACCAGGCATGTTTGCTCCGTGAAGCACTTCTGTGTTGGAAATCCTGTCCTCCCAGGAGATGCTCATGATCTTACGTAGGAAGCGGAGGTGGAACTGATCCAGTGTGTAACTCCTTAACATGGTCGATCAGTCTGTGATTCCCTAGTATGTATTGCAAGTGTGTGATTTCCTAACATGCCCTTGTCTCTAACAGGTCTGGCGAGTCCTTGACTCCCAAATGTGATCTAGCCAGGTCTTGACTCCTATTACATAATCGGATCAGCTCTGGACTGTCTAATATGGTCTGGTCAGACTGTAATGGCTGGTCAGACACTGACTCCCATAGTAACGGTCTGGTCAGACCGTGACTTTTAAAATTTAATGGTGTGGTCAGTTCTGGACTCTGTTATATGGTCTGGTCAGACCGTGACTTTTAAAATTTAATGGTGTGGTCAGTTCTGGACTCTGTTATATGGTCTGGTCAGACCGTGACTTTTAAAATTTAATGGTGGTGGTCAGTTCTGGACTCTGTTATATGGTCTGGTCAGACCGTGACTTTAAAATTTAATGGTGTGGTCAGTTCTGGACTCTGTTATATGGTCTGGTCAGACCGTGACTTTTAAAATTTAATGGTGTGGTCAGTTCTGGACTCTGTTATATGGTCTGGTCAGACCGTGACTTTTAAAATTTAATAGGTGTGGTCAGTTCTGGACTCTGTTATATGGTCTGGTCAGACCGTGACTTTTAAAATTTAATGGTGTGGTCAGTTCTGGACTCTGTTATATGGTCTGGTCAGACCGTGACTTTTAAAATTTAATGGTGTGGTCAGTTCTGGACTCTGTTATATGGTCTGGTCAGACCGTGACTTTTAAAATTTAATGGTGTGGTCAGTTCTGGACTCTGTTATATGGTCTGGTCAGACCGTGACTTTTAAAATTTAATGGTGTGGTCAGTTCTGGATCTTGTTATATGGTCTGGTCAGACCGTGACTTTTAAAATTTAATGGTGTGGTCAGTTCTGGACTCTGTTATATGGTCTGGTCAGACCGTGACTTTTAAAATTTAATGGTGTGGTCAGTTCTGGACTCTGTTATATGGTCTGGTCAGACCGTGACTTTTAAAATTTATATGGTGTGGTCAGTTCTGGACTCTGTTATATGGTCTGGTCAGACCGTGACTTTTAAAAATTTAATGGTGTGGTCAGTTCTGGACTCTGTTATATGGTCTGGTCAGACCGTGACTTTTAAAATTTAATGGTGTGGTCAGTTCTGGACTCTGTTATATGGTCTGGTCAGACCGTGACTTTTAAAATTTAATGGTTGTGGTCAGTTCTGACTCTGTTATATGGTCTGGTCAGACCGTGACTTTTAAAATTTAATGGTGTGGTCAGTTCTGGACTCTGTTATATGGTCTGGTCAGACCGTGACTTTTAAAAATTTAATGGTGTGGTCAGTTCTGGACTCTGTTATTGGTCTGGTCAGACCGTGACTTTTAAAATTTAATGGTGTGGTCAGTTCTGGACTCTGTTATATGGTCTGGTCAGACCGTGACTTTTAAAATTTAATGGTTGTGGTCAGTTCTGGACTCTGTTATATGGTCTGGTCAGACCGTGACTTTTAAAATTTAATGGTGTGGTCAGTTCTGGACTCTGTTATATGGTCTGGTCAGACCGTGACGTCCATTATGGTTTGTCCAATAGGTTTTAAGGGGCGAGTGCTAATAGGTTTTAAGGGGCGAGTGCTAATAGGTTTTAAGGGGCGAGTGCTAATAGGTTTTAAGGGCGAGTGCTAATAGGTTTTAAGGGGCGAGTGCTAATAGGTTTTAGGGGCGAGTGCATTATATACGGTGAGCATTATGATGATGAAAAAAAAAGGCAGGCAAGGTCGGGTGAGAGCCGGGGCGGTGGAGGAGGGGGGGGGGTGGGGTGGGGGTGGGGGGTTAGCGTCTTGTGGCACAACTTCAGGACGCACGCACGCACGCACAAACACACACACACACAACACACACACACACAGTGAGAGAAAGAGAGAGAGGGGGAAGGGGGGGGGGGAGGAAGGAGAGAAGGAAGGGGTTGAAGCTGATAAGCATCGAGGGAAAAACAAGAGGAATGGATACGCGTGAAAGCAGCCTCGGAACAGTGCTGGGATGAATCAAAACACGATGCCAGATAGCAAAAATGACACCACCCCACCACCACCCCCACGCCCACCCCACCCCTACCCGTTCCGCTTCTCCTCTCCCCTCCCTAGACCTTTGGAACCCCTACTACCACACCCCCATGTCACGATCATTAGCAAGACCGTGTCACAAAGTTGCCCCCCCCCCCCCCCATCCCCACCCACACCCACCCCTCTCTCTCTCTCTCTCTCTTTCCAGACTATCTGACATGACATTCCTGGTGGGCCACTTTGACATGGGGGGGGGGGGGGGGGGGGGCTCTTTTATCACCGTGTCCATCTCTTCCCTGCCCGTTTCGCGTCGGATTAGGTCGGCTCCTTACATCACTTCCGCCTGAGATCGTGGACAAATCCCACGCCATTCTCTTTTCAGTGGAACAGAACGAAATTCCTGAAGCTCTTTTTTTTGAATGGTGACTTGAAAGAATTCAGTTTGGAAATGGCATAGAGCGTTTTTCAAGTCCAATGTGAACGTCAATGAATACTTGATAGACAGACGATGCTCTTTACTCCGATGTCTCAAGAAAATGACGAAACTTCCCTCCGAAGATGTTGATCGGCGCACCTCGAAGCTTACTTTGGGGGATTCTAACAACATGATGGTGTAACAGATGAAAAAAAGACGAACAAAACATCTTTAACAGAAAAAAAGCCTATCACAGACTGTAACAGAGCACAAACCACGGACGTATAGTGGCAAAAAAATTAAGAAGCAACGACAAACTGAAACGAAAAAAAAAAGTACGAACAAAAGGTAACACAGACTGTAGCTGAAACCAACAACACGCTGTAACAGAAAACAGACCAACAACACACTGTAACAGAAAACAGACCAACAACACACTAAAATAGAAAAAGAAACCAACAACACACTGAAATAGAAAAAGAAGCCAACAACACACTAAAATAGAAAAAGAAGCCAACAACACACTGTAACAGAAAAAGAAACCAACAACACACTGTAACAGAAAAAGAAACCAACAACACACTGTAACAGAAAAAGAAACCATCAACACACTGTAACAGAAAAAGAAACCAACAACACACTGTAACAGAAAAAGAAACCAACAACACACTGTAACAGAAAAAGAAACCATCAACACACTGTAACAGAAAAAAGAAACCAACAACACACTGTAACAGAAAACAGACCAACAACACACTAAAATAGAAAAAGAAGCCAACAACACACTGTAACAGAAAAAGAAACCAACAACACACTGTAACAGAAAAAGAAACCACACAACACACTGTAACAGAAAAAGAAACCATCAACACACTGTAACAGAAAAGAAACCAACAACACACTGTAACAGAAAAAGAAACCAACAACACACTGAAATAGAAAACAGACCAAAAACACGCTGAAACAGAGAACAAACCAACAAAACACAGTAACAGTAAACAAAGCAACAATACAATGTAGCAGAAAACAAACCAACAACACACTGTAATAGAAAACAGACCAATAACACACTGAATCAGAGAACAAACCAACACACACACAGTAACAGAAAGCAAACAAGCAATACACTGCAACAGAAAACAAACCCACAAAAATCAATAACAGAAAAAAACCACGATGTTACACACACACAAAAACAACGCTCTAGTACAGAAAACAAACCAACAACACATTTGTAACAAAACAAGAACATGAACAGAAACAACAACAACAACAACAACAACAACAACAACTAGAGCACACCTTGACAGAAAATAAGCAAGTAACAGTAGACTGTAACAGAACCTTTGAAAAAAGAGAGAGCATACAAAAAAAAAAGGAAAATAAAACAGAAAAAAAAAGAAAGAAAGAAAGAAAGCAAACATCGCATAAAAAAAAAATGTTCGTCAACATCTAGTTCACACCAGCACAAAAAGAGAAGCACCGGGAAAGGTGAAACAGAAGGGAACAAAAGAGGAAGTGCAAGGAGGAATACGGGTGTGTTAAGGGGTGGGGGGTTGGGGGGGGGGGGGGGGGGGGGGGAAGAGTGGTGGTTGAAGAATGGAAACAGGGCGATAGGGGAGAGGAGAGGGATGGCTGGACTGGATAGATTTGATACCCAACACACATACAACAGTGTGATTGATAGGGCTGAGATGTCATCGGCAGTTTGCGTTTGATCATACGATCTGCTTGCAGGTGTTGATTACAAGCTACAGTGCACACCTGTGTGAATGCAGGCGAGATGGGGGATGGGGGTGGGGGGGTGGGGGGGGGGGTGGGAGGGGACAGGGGATGTGGGCGGGGGAGGGGTGGTGGGCGTAGTGGGGGTGGAGAGGAAGGAGAGAAATAGGTTGGGGGGGGGGGGGTTTATAGAGGAGACAAGAGAAAAGGGGTGGACGGGTGTGTGTGTGGTGTGTGGGGGGGGGGGGGGGGGGGGGGGGGGTAGGGGAGGTGGATGTGTTTAGGGATGGGGTGGGTAGTAGGGCTGAAGAGAAAGCGTTTCGTTGACAGGACTGCGACGTGTCATTGTTTTAACGGACCGTCTGTTATTACAACAAGGATTTCATTCAACGAGTTGATGGATGGATTAATTGGTTGGTTGATTGATTGATTGATTGATTGTCTGATTTGCCTATCTCGAATTCATGTTATTCTGAATGTCAGATTGAAGTAGGAAGCGCGATGTACCATTGATTCATTAGACCACTTACTTATGCACTCACCTGTTGTTGTTGTTGTTGTTTTTAACGCTTATGTATTTATTTATTCAGTTTAGAATCAATGTCAGTCTCAATACAAAGGGATTTTTCGCAAGTGCCTGAAATCGTGGACGTCGAGTGGCTTAAGTAGTGTGTGTGTGTGTGTGTGTGTGTGTGTTGTGTGTTGTGTGTGTATGTGTGTGTGTTGTGCCTGTGTTGTGTGTGTGTGTGTGTGTGTGTGTGTGTGGTGTGTGTGTGTGTGTGTGTTGTGGGCGCGCGTGTGCGTGTGTGTGTGTATGTGCGCGCATGTGTGTGTGTGTGTGTGTGTGTTGTGTGTGTGTGTGTGTGTGTGTGTGGTGTGTGTGTGTGAGAGAGAGAGAGAGAGAGAGATAGAGAGAGAGAGAGAGAGTAGAAGAGAGAGAGAGAACAATGAACAATGAACACACTTTAATTCCTTCAGGCCACTAGCCCATAGAAACAGGGTCAAGGTGCAAAATCAGTATGTACGTAAATAAACACAAAAAAGAAATGCCTTCATGCATCATATGAACAGCCGTTCGTTCAACAATCTGCCTACATTTGCATACATTCAATGACTAACTTTCTCTGACGGAGAGCATAGAAAACGTACATTGCTAGTTTTCGCATGGGTATCATAGATCTATTACGCAGAATATCAACATAACGCTGTCCGATTCCAGCCAAATATTTGGATCTGATTTCATCATACAAAGGACAACAATGTACAAAATGATTTTCATCTTCAGTTATTTTACAGGCCGGACATAAAAAGCTGACATTTTCACAGAATGTTTTTCTAAAGGTCGATCCATTTAATTGGTAAAACAACCAGTTCTTAATTTAATGATCCCGTCCCGAAACATCTTATATCTAGAAATTGGAAATAAGGTTCACTTTCAAATGATCTTTTAAAAAGCCTGTAGGTGCTGTATATTATCCTTGTTCATAACAGATGCATTCCATTCTTGCATATAGTTATCTTTCAGTCGTTGTTTGAACAAAGACACAAATGAAATTTCACACCCTACTCCTTGGTTTAACCATGCATGCCCAAAGCCCATTCTGCACAAAATATTTCTTACTAAACTAGCCCAGCAACGTTTTACCTCTGTCATCTAAATTCTTAAGCATGATATACGACAGTTTTGGAAGTCTTGTAGTATCCATCTTCAACATCTTAAGCCAATACTTAATACATCTCACAGAACTATTAACGTACAATGGGTATCGCCCGATCTCACCATAAACGAACTTATTTGGTACTTTTAAAGGGACTTTCAAAAGCCGCTTACATGCAAATGTGTGTACTTTTTCAATATTATGCATTCTATTTAGGCCCCACATTTCAGCAGCATACATTAATATAGGTTGCACCTGAGAATCAAAAATCCTAAAGAAACAAGATTTTGAAATTACATGAAGTGCTGCTGATATGTTTCACGCATTCGATACAAGCTCGTCTGCCTTTTACCGCCAGGGCATCGACGCATTTCTGCAAGCTCATTTTCGTCGTAAAGACAAAACCCAAATAATTATATTCATTTACGACTTCCAAGGTATTGCCGTCCAAAGTCCATTTATCGCTCTTGCCCAAAAATCCCCCTTTCCGAAAAACCAAAATTTTTTTTATCTGTATTTATATTCAAAAAAAAGTTTTTTTACAAGCATCATTTAAAATATCGATCTGATTCTGAAGACCTCTTGCAGTGATGGACAAAAGGACAATGTCGTCTGCAAACAAAAGCAGAAATAGTTCATCAAGACCAGGTAAGAGTTGAACACCATGTATACCATATTCAACCACGGTTGCCGCGATTTTGTTGATAAAAACTGAAAAAAGTTCAGGGCTAAGTATACAGCCTTGTCTCAAACCAACAGGACATTCGAAAAAAATCTGTCAAATGATCATCAATCCTTACACACGAAACTACAGAGTTATATATTGCATAGCAGCCTTCATAAATTTACCATGTATCCCATTTTTTAGTAGAATTTCAAACAAAGGCCCATGTTGCACCGAGTCAAATGCTTTTTTAAGATCTACAAAACAACACATAGAGTTTATCCCCCTCTTTTTGAAAGCCCTTTTCAATAATTGCGTTCAAAGTAAAATATGATCAAAAGTAGAATATCCCTTTCTAAATCCTGCCTGGGACTCTGTTAACGTTCTGTTTGTTTCAATCCACTTTACAGTCTTTGGTTTAAAATGATAGTATAACATTTGCTCATCAAGCTTAACAAGGAAACTCCTCTGTAGTTGTCTGGCTGAGTTTTGTCACCTTTTTTAAATATTGGCACAATGATAGCTTTTGTCCAGTCTTCGGGGTATGAACCGTTATCAAATAAAGTATTGAATAATTTCGTCATAAAAGCAACTGACAAATCGTTACATAATTTTCACATTTCTGGAACTATTCTGTCGATTCCACAGGCTTTCCCATTTTTCAATTTACGTATAGCCTCAAAAACTTCCCTTTCGGTAATAGGTAAATTCAGATCATCACAATTTGAATCAAAATTTTCAAAGCTAAAATAGCATGTTTTAATATCTGGAACATTGAAAAGTGTCGCAAAATGATCAAACCACTGTTGGTCTGATATTTCTGAGCAAATACCAGTTCTTCTTTTACCTGAAACACATCTGATCTCTCTCCAGAATGATTTGCTATCTTTACCAAGGGAAGCGAGCTGTCTTGCTTTTTCCCGTTTAAAATTACGTCTTTTTTGTTTAATCAACGCCTTATAATCTTTCCGATCTTGAACGTATTGCCTTCGTTCGTCAGGCTGTTTTATTTGTCTAAACACAGTTAAAGATTGTCTAGTTTTTTTTCTGAGATTGCTTACATTGACTGTCATACCAATGCGGAGGTCTGACATTATCACCGACATAAATGCGCTTCATCATGCAGTTGCTAGAAGAAACTAAGGCACCAGAAAACAATCTCACAGCTTGATTAATATCGCTGTCAATTAATGCGAAAGCTTGGGAACACATGTTTTGAATTTCAACTTGTGTTAAGACTATCAAGAACCTGTTGCTCCAAGGTTGGATTCCATACCTGTTTTTCCATCCATTTAACTCCCGTCTTATTTTTATCACTCATTGTTTTTATACCATCACTTAAAAATTCGGTTGCATACAGTTTAATACAAACAGGTAAGTGCGTTGAGTCAATGGATGGCAAAACACGCAATGAGCTGACACGCTGCTGCAAACATATATCACTGGAAGTTATAAAATAATCGATAGTGCTACCACCACCACTTGAAACAAAGTAAATGAATCATCAAACCGATAATGACTAAGACCATTGACAATAACGCACTCGAACGACATACATCGATTGAGTAAATCTTTTCCAAAATTGTTAACTTCTTTATCATCAGAGCTTCTCTTAAATATATAGTTTACCTGGTCTGCAGTGCGCAATGTTTCCCACACATTATTATGAGAGATCTCATCATTTAGCATCGCATTCTCACATCCAGTCCTCGCATTCAGATCACCACAAATCATAACATAAAAATCTTCAAATCTTTCATATAAATCCATTAAACATTGTTCGATGATCTCTATGCCAACACCGTGACGTGACTGTCTCCAGAACCTACTATCATAAGGGTGAATATATGTACAAATCAGAAATACCGGTTTATTTGTCCCTATCAGTCTTTCGTCCAGTTTCAAAATAATCATTTGTTCTAAGTTAATATCAATTCTTTCCACAAATTCTGCCAAACTTTTTCGAACAAACACGATCACTCCTCCCGAATATCGCCCTTGATGTGATAATTTTATAGCTCTAGAGACAAACACGTCATAGTTATTAAAAGGTGCGTATGAAATTGTGTTTGAATAAACAAAAGTTTCGTTTAAAGCAAAATATCAAAAGATAACATTGTTGAAATAACATCAGGGATGTCCAACTTCTGCAACCAACCGTCACAGTTCCACGTACAAATGTCTATAACTTTATTCTCCGGGCTTCGGCCACGCCGTCATCTTTTTGTTTTACCACCCTCACCACCCCCACGCCCAACCCCACTAGCACTCCTCTCCTTACCCCCACCGATTTCACCGCTTCCCCTGCCTTGTCGATCTCCAACCCGCCCACCCCCTCCCCCCGCGCCTGTGTATTGGCTGGCTTCATCCACTGATGTAACGTGTTTGAATTCACACTGTCACGCCTATCTTTTACGCCTGGTCTGTTTTGTGTTGACAAGCCCGAACTTTGACGTGTCTTCACCGGGCTATATGACTGCGCTGCAATGCTGCTATGCCGCCGTGTTGACCGTGCAGATTCCGGTTTTGACCCTTGACCCTTCATCGTCTTCTCACTCGTCGGCCTGTGCTTCGTTTGATTAGCACTTGGGTACTCCGCCGTAGGGAGAATGTACGGACGACTTCTACTGCTGTGGTCGTTGTTGCCGTCGCTTGGTTTTGAGAGAGGGAGGATGGGGGAGGGGGGAAGGGGGGAAGGTATCCTCAGATAGAGGATCAGTCACTCCGTCTTCCTCTGATGATGGGTAATATTCACTTCTAACTACCCGCTTCCTGTTTTGTCTGGTTTCCACTGATTCACTGACTTCTTCATCTGGTCTCCTCCTGATTCTGCTGACGTTCATCACCATTTCCTTCCTGATGTCGTATGTGTAGAACACCTTCCTCACTAATCAGTTTGTCAAATTTCATTTGTACCTTCTGACCGCCATCATACAGCTGTTTTGCTTTCTCTCTCGGTCCTTGTCTTTTCCTGCGCACAATTCTGAATAATCTTCCCTGACAACACATTTTGATAACTGTCTGAATTCTTCAATTTTTTTTGCATTCTTAACAACCGTAGTCTTGTCTTTATATGATAAGAATTTGACTATCACTGCATCTCCTCTTCCAATTCTATGTGCTCTTTCAATGGCTATCTCCCCCTCAAGGCCCATTCCCTCTCTGATCACAGTTCTCACCTTTAGTTCACACTCCTCCCAATTTTCTTGGGCCTTCTCTTTCTTGATGCCAAAAAACAAAAGGTTGTTCCTCCTGCTGTGATTTCTAGAGAATCACATTTATTTCTCAGCCAGTCAATCTCTTTCTTCAGACTGTCATTTTCTTCCTGCACGCTCTCATACTGTAGTCTCATGAGGTTCAACTCCTCCTCAACCTGTTTCTGTCTGTTTCCACCGTTCCTAGCAAATCAGACAAATTATCACTTACTTGTTGCATTTTGGTCTCTAGCCTTTCAGCCTGATTAGCTTGTGTTGATCTCATTTTCTCATGCTCTATTGCTTGCTGTTCTTTCAGTTCTCTTGGTAGCCTCTATCATTGCATCACTAAACCGTCTCTGATACACTGTACATACCGTGCATGAGGCTTCTCTCATGGTCAGTTTCCATGGGCGAGGAATCAGGTGGCCCAAACGAAGTTTGGGTGTCCGTACCCACTAGGTCTACCTTCTGGTGTCCTGTTCTGTCCCTGTCTTCTGTGGTGAATCCGGTCCAGGATTGGGCTCAACGTCACCACACGACAATAGAAACAAGCACATGAAACTACTGCAGTAGCTGTCAGCACCCCAAAACGACTCTGTCTGCATACGGACTCATCACAGCGTTTGAACCAAACTGTCCTGCCACAAAACAGTTCACAAGTGATCGAGAAGCGAATGTAGTGTGTTGCCATTGTACCACATCCTTGCCACAGCAGCAGAATACCAACAGGTGTTTGATGCAGGATTTCTTTTCGCAAGATACTTGAAAGTACAAAATGAACCTGCCTGTAGACTGCCTGTGTTGTTGGAGACAGGCTGGCATGGTGCAGGTCTTCCTCACCTTGCTTGGGACAACGTAGTTGTACTTTTTTTACTTTCGAGACTCAGCGGAACAAAAACACGTCGCCATGTTGTTACATCCCGACCTTGACCCCCGAGCAAGAGAGAGAGAGAGAGAGATATATATATATAGAGAGAGAGAGACAGAGATAGAGAGGACAACTTTTTCATCCCCTCCGTACCGCCCCTCCCTCTTGTAGGATGTGCTTGTCGGCCCAGGGTCATAGCACCGTGTTCACAGCCAGGGGTTGTGAGTTTGAATCCCGCTGCGTGTTCGCTGCCCATAGTAGCGTGTTGTTATTCTGGTGGTATCAGTCTAGCATTAGGTCCCCTTCAACACAACCTTCCTGGAATATTATCCCTATCTACCGAGTCACTCGAGGTGGATACGCCGTGAAACCTGAATTCAGCAAACCAACTTCTCCTTTCTATTTCCAATGGGACATAAAGGGAGAGCATTCTAAATCATCTGAACTGTAGATCCAGCTTTTCTTGGATACGGTCACACACTTTTTTTTTCCCCCCTCAGCCATGTCGGCTTTATTTCGCAATATCTATTCAATTCCCTGTGTTTATAATGCGGCCGACCGCGGGAAGCCGCATCAGAAATGGTGCAGCACAATAGGTGTATGGCGCCATTTGATCTGTATCGTCAGTTTATAACGTGCCGGGCGAGGGTCATAATCACCGCGACACAAAGTTTGCCCCCGATTCCGGGGAGATAATTGCCCGGGAACATGTTCTGACTGGTTTTACAGTCAAGAGGAAGCGTTTCAATTTGAATTGGCGGGGTTACCAGATCGGGATCCTAGGTCAAAATAATTACGGAGTGAGGGGGTTGAAATTGGAGAGTGTGTGGGAGAGACGGAGTGAGAGGGGGGTTGGGGGGGCCGGGGGTGAGGAAATAAAATAAGGAGGAAGAGTGAGAGGTAAAAGAGTGAAGGGGGAGCGGAGGGGGAGGAGGAGGGGGGGGGGGGGCGCAGGGGTATTTACCCCTTTGCAAAGAAGGTTCTTTTCGTAATAAAAAAAAAAAGAAAAAAGAAGAAGACAGATACACTTACCAAACCGTATCCGGGTCAGTACTTCTGCCGGAGTGCAAAGCCGAGGCGGATATAGTGTTTTGTCGCCAGTGTAGCAACGGCACGTTTGCCGCAAGTGTTCGAAGGGTTCTGTAGTGATCCTCCGAGAGGTTGTTGGCAGAGCGAAACAAGATGGCAGTCACTGTGGTCGGATTCCGTTATTTCCGAGCGCATGAATTTATTGGATTTCATTGATGGTGTTTGAACAGCTTGCTGCAACGCCACTATCACGGTGACTGTTTTCAGATTGTAAATCATGTCATCGCCTGAAGCAGGAAAGTAAGAAGAAGAATTATAGCTAAATAATCGACTGCACGCGAGTTATCTCTCGTTTGAAAGCGTTCTGCTGCAAGGAATATCGTTGGAGAAGCAGAGTGTTTGGACCAAACTTTTAGCGGAGCGTTTTGCCTGTGCAACCGGGGGGCCTTTTTCTCTGCCCTCTTGGGAACTGATCATAGTCTGTTGATGATTGGTTAGACTGTTGTTTCCTTGTCGACGTTTTCATCCAATGGGATTAACCATAAAGCTTTGCCTCGAAGCACGCAGAGAAAGAAAGGCCAAACTGCACTTTTAAGCGCCGAGTCCACTGAAACGTGTAAACAGACAGACAACATGCTGATGTAGCACTGACAGTCATCACTATGTAACAGACAGATAACATGCTGAAGTAGCATGGGCAGTCAGTACTTTTATGGGCAGAAAATGAGGTCTGTTTAGGTAGGTTTTCAAAGTTTTCCATTCAGGCCTTCGAATTTATGGAGGACATATTTGTTACTCTCTCTTCTGTGGTAATACATGTTAAAACGAGTACGTCAATGTCAACGACCAGAATCGTCCAGAATTCCAATCCGAAACCTATCGCTTTAAAGCACGAGACGTTAAAAGGCATAATGGTCTGCTTTCTTTTTTTTTTTTTTTTTTTGCATACGCAGGCTGATACTCCTGCGGACACTCCCTGTATAAACAGGCAAGGATTAATCCCACCTACCCAACAAAGGAGTGGAGTTTTGTGTGTATGACCGTTTTTTTTTTTATCCCGCCTTTATGCTATGTGTAACGTGTCATCCATACCAACGGCCAAACTGGCCTTCTCTTCCGAAAGTTGGTGATGGGATTTTACGTGTGTGCAAGATGTTATGCGTGCGTTCACACACGGAACCTCGGTTTACAGTCTCATTCGAAGGACTGTATGGGAAATGGAGTCAGAACCAATGTTAACTCCGAGGGAAAAATCCCCCTGTACCGAAATGGCCCCGCAGAGATTCGAACCCGCAACCCCAGATTGCGAGTCCGGCGCTTTACCACTGGGCTATTCCGGCCCCCGGGTCTGCTGTCAATCCTTTCAATGCATCGTCACATGAAAATCAAAACAAAACAAGAAAATAAAACAATAACAACAACAACAAAACCCCATAGTATATCTGTCGCTAACGGCAACAGACTTCAGCACAGGATCGGTTTGTTTGTTTGTTAGTTTGTGGTTTTGTGCTTCGCGCTTTCTTGGTGGCATGATGTCCACGTTGCTCCTTCCCGTTCCCCATGCACGTCCGCAACGAGGCTGTTCTGTCACTGTCCCTGAAACTGACAAGACGACGAGGAGAAATCAACATGGAGTCGCAATTGATGACAGTGTTCAGGACACGTTTTTGTCGTCAGTTTCCTGCTTCAGAACAAAGGCACTGTTCGAGCAGTTTGCTTACGCGGACTTCAAACAAGAAAACCACCCCCCCCCCCCTCCCCCCCACCCCACCCCACCCCCACTACCCTGTCTGTATTGACTAAGATACATTGCACTCGGATCTTGATCGATGTCTGTATTTGATGGAAGAGAATCTTGCTTTGTGAATGTTTGCCTCACGGAAAGTTTACAAAGGCGCAGGTTGTATTATATATAGCCCGTCTGAATCTCGAAATGCGTCGCCAATTTCAGCCTCACAAGATATCACACAAAAAGATAATATCAGCTGAACATATTGTAATGCAGGGAATAAAAACGCACTGAGTCAAATCGACAGACCCCTGGGTGGGCTGAAACGGGCTCCGGTAAAACGCCAGAAAATGACCGGTAATACAGGACGGGGAACAGGGGAAATTACCCAGTTCGTTGACTCGTCGTCTCTCCACTGTGCAGCTGCAAGAACAGAGACGAGTCTCAGTGACGCCAGAACTTGCGAGCGGCCAGTATGCTAGCGGCGAGGGATGTAGGAGGCGAGGGGAATAAAGACATAGACGGGAGCAAATTCAGATTATGGTGTGGAGTACTGCTTCACGCTCTCCATGTTGTTGAACGGTCAGTGTTTTGATCGCTTCGACCGCCAATCCCCACCACAAAGGAGGGGGGGGGGGGGGGGGGGGGGGGGGGGGGGGGAGGGGGGGCACTCGATAGATCCCCGTCTCGATGGATCCCCGTCTCGATGGATCCCCGTCTCGATAGATCCCCGTCTCGATGGATCCCCGTCTCGATAGATCCCCGTCTCGATAGATCCCCATCTCAATGGATACCAGTCTCGATTGCTCCCTGTCTTGATGGATCCTCGTAACTGTTTTTGTTTTTTTCCCCCTTCAAATCTGATGAGTGACTTTTTTGTTAAATGATTTTCCTTCAACAATTATTCAACTTGTGCATGCATTTTCTCGCCTTGTATATCGGTATGCTCCTTTTTCTTTTAACGTGTTTTAGTATCGAGACGGGGATCTATCGAGATGGGGATCTACCGAGACGGGGATCTATCGAGACGGAAATCCATCCACATTAGTGGGGGATCTCTCGAGACGGGGATCTATCGAGATGGGGATCTACTGAGACGGGATCTATCGAGACGGAGATCCGTCCACATGTAGTGGGGGTCTATCGAGACGGGGATCTATCGAGATGGGGATCTACCGAGACGGGGATCTATGGAGATGCCCCCCAACGTCTAGAGACTACTACTTGTCGCTCACCAGTCTCTAGACGTTACAACTGTCAGCTTCCCCCCCCCCCCCCCCCCCCCCCCCATGCGAGAGAGCGCCAAGACAGTGCGTTCCAAAGAGGCGAGGTAGCGAGAAATCCCGCTTGCTTGGCGAGCGTCAGTGTTTCATAATAGCAGTAGCTGGCGGCGGGTGGGGGCTATTGAAAAGGCGAAAGTTCGTTAGACTGTCTCGGGGTTTTCTCGCAAGCAAAGGAACATGGTCGACAGTTGTAATGTCCTGTAATTTGTGCACAAAAAGTAACAACATTCTCTGACTGGCACATACAATGATCAAGCGTCGAAGCTTCAACAGCAGGAAGAGTGACATCCTTCATTTGAATGTTTGTCTTACGCCCGTTTCTTCTTCGCCCCCCTTGCCTTTCACGTCCCTCGCAGCAAGGATAAGCTAGCTACCTTGCGAGTCCTCACGTCTAGCAAATCTCTGTTCACTGAAATCAGCCCCACCTATTCCAAGCCTCGCTCGCCGCGAGGATATGCATACAACACGCTTTTTACTCGGCAAGCCAGCGAACATTCACGCCACCTTGCTTCTATGAAACGCGTCTCAGGACTGACAACAATAGCTGAAGTCAGCATGTCTTCTGTTACCATATTATGGTTCATGGACTCCCATTTTTTTTCTCTAGATCTGCACCAAGCTGTGACCTCTCATCATGATCCCACGTGGACAAACGCACCTTTGACTGGAACAATTTTCCGGCTGACCAGTCCATTAGCCCCTCCCCTCCCCCCCCCCCCCCTCCCCCCTTTCCCCTCGTCACTCCATCCTTTTCACTCCGATCTGGAAAAGTCTGTCTCCTCCATCTTCCACTCCGTCGATGTCTACACTCCAGTCTTGTCTACACTCCAGTCTATGTCTCACTAACGGACACTCCAGTCTATGTCTACTCATTTGTTAACTCCGTCTTGTCTACACTCCAGTCTATGTCTACACTCCAGCTATGTCTACACTAGACTGGTGTCTACACTCCAGTCTATGTCTACACTCCAGTCTGTGTCTACACTCCAGTCTGTGTCTACACTCCAGTCTATGTCTACACTCCAGTCTATGTCTACACTCCAGTCTGTGTCTACACTCCAGTCTGTGTCTGCACTCCAGTCTATGTCTACACTCCAGTCTGTGTCTACACTCCAAACTCCAAACCTTTCAATGAACATGCACAGAGCTCGCCTTTTTGTCTTTTTTTGTTTTGTTTTAACAAATTTGAATTGCCACTTGCAAATTCTTCGTTTGAAAACTCACGCCATTCAAGGATCCCTGTCCTCTACCCCCCTTCCCACTCCTAACCACCTTCTCACTTCCTCTCCCCACCCCATCCCAAACATCCCACTGTCTCTCTGTCTTTATTTCGTTTATGTTCATAGTTTGTTGTGGTTTTTTTCACTACCCAAGGTTTCATTTCTCGATTAATCTGAAATCCATTCGTGTGCATTATAATCACATTTGCATTGCTTTCTTCTTCCAGTAATGTCCACCTGCCGAGTGTTCGGCAATTATTGACATGCTGGAGGGTCACTGAGCAGCTTGAAAAAAAAAAAAAAAAATTTACGTGGAGGATCTGGTCACCTTCCAAATGAAGGAGACCAGAGTGGGGGATTGAACGACTTCTGCGGGACAGGTCGTTCCAGTCGCGGATGGTACGGGGGAAGAAGGCTTTGATGTCGTAAGTATAGATGACATAAACTGTAATCATCTGGTGCACGTCAAGTCCGACCAGTTTTCATTAAAAAAAAACAAACAAACAAGACTCCCATAGAGGTACATGGGAGGTAC
>CM031600.1:36098264-36100764 GCA_018398815.1 Conus ventricosus
CCTTCACCCTCCCTTGTTATGAACACTTGTGAGAGAAGCCCCATCTCCTCTGCAAACACACACACACACACACACACACACACACACACACACACACACACACACCACACACACACACAAACTGCGCACGCACGCAAGCACGCAGGCACGCATATACACACATACACACGCACAGCGCGAGCGCGAGAGAGCGGATTTCATCAAAAACTCGGAAGATTTATTTTTTTTCAGTTCAGGTTAGATCCCCCCCAATGCAAAATGTCTTCCTGTGCCACAGTGGTTTCATCGCGTGACACATAGTGCTGACAGCTCACTTTCTCAGAATCAACTGTGTTATGTTCTTCCCAGGTCTATGCTCCTCTAAGGTGGATGTGTACCTATCCCCCACCCCCACCCCTCCCTGTCCTTTATAAACATTTTTTTTTTCTATTACGATCATATAATCCATGGAGCAGTAGGTAGGTTTAATTTATGCATACCATACATGTTTCAATATTTCTACTATGTGTACATTTTCTACGAAACACATTTAAACCAATAAACACAACGGTGCGCCACATGTTTACACATATATAACAATGAATACACACTATAACATACATACACACTACTAGAGGGTTAAAGGAATTTGGGATATGATCTCTACGGAGACACTTATTTTCAATAAGAAAAAGTTTATCACCAGAAGTAAATTAGAGAAAGAGACGTACTATGACTCGAAGTAAATATTTTGAAGTAATAGTTTCATGATCGTATCTTTTCTGTCTTATTCATCCTTCTTCTAAACACCCCTCCCTGTCTTTGTTTACATAGCTTTGTGTTCTTCCTGGTCTACGTTTCCCCCAGGTCTTTGTTTCCCCAGATATTTGCCATCACCCCTCATCCCTCACCTCCAGGTCTATGTTCCTAAGGTGTGTGTTTCCTTCCGGTGAATGGCCCCCTGATCCTGAATTCCCTAGGCCAGTGTTCCACCATACCCCCTCTCGTCACTTCCTCCATTCAGGTCAATGTTTCCCCAGGTTCATCTTCCTCCGGATCTGTGTGTTTCCTCCAGATATATCTTTGCTTGGATCTGCATTTTTTTGTGGTCAAGGTCTACGTTTCTCCAAGACCTGTCTTCCCCCAAAGTGAGTTATGTTCTCCAGATCGTTGTTCCCCCAGGCCTATGTTTTCCTAGGTCTCTATTCCACAGGCCTTTGTTTCCTTAAGTCTGTGTGTTTCCCGGCCTACGTTCCCTAAATCTGTGTGTTCTCCCAGGTGTACGTTCCCTAAGTCTGTGTTCTCCCAGGTGTACGTTCCCTAAGTCTGTGTTCTCCCAGGTCTACGTTCCCTAAGTCTGTGTTCTCCCAGGTCTACGTTCCCTAAGTCTGTGTGTTCTCCCAGGCCTACGTTCCCTAAGTCTGTGTTCTCCCAGGTGTACGTTCCCTAAGTCTGTGTTCTCCCAGGTGTACGTTCCCTAAGTCTGTGTTCTCCCAGGTGTACGTTCCCTAAGTCTGTGTTCTCCCAGGTCTACGTTCCCCCGGGCCTGTATTCTCCCATGTCTATGTTCCCTAGGTCTGTTACGTTCCCCTAAGTCTGTGTTCTCTCAGGTCTATGTCCCCATAAGTCTGTGTTCTCCCAGGTCTACGTTACCAAAGTCTGTGTCCTCATGTCTACGTTGCCCTAGGCCTGTGTTCTCCCATGTCTATGTTCCCTGTGTCTGTTACGTTCCCCTAAGTCTGTGTTCTCCTAGGTCTACGTTCCCTAAGTCCGTGTTCTCCCAGGTCTATGTTCCCTAAGTCCGTGTTCTCCCAGGTCTACGTTCCCTAAGTCTGTGTTCTTCCAGGTCTACGTTCCCTAAGTCTGTGTTCTCCCAGGTCTATGTCCCCATAAGTCGATGTTCTCCCAGGTCTATGTTTCCCCATAATCTGTATTCTCCCAGGTTTATGTTTCTCTAAGTCTGTGTTCTCTCAGGTCTGTGTTCCCCTAGGTCTGTGTTCTCCCACGTCTGTGTTCCCCTAGGTCTCTGTTCTCCCGCGTCTGTGTTCCCCTAGGTCTCTGTTCTCCCGCGTCTGTGTTGCCCTAGGTCTCTGTTCTCCCGCGTCTGTGTTCCCCTAGGTCTCTGTTCTTCAACGTCTGTGTTCCCCTAGGTCTCTATTCTCTCATGTCTGTGTTCCCCTAGGTCTGTGTTTATCCCAGGTCTGTGTTCCCCTAGGTCTGTGTTTCCCCAAGGTCTCTGTTCTCCCTGATCTGTGTTCCCCTAGGTCTCCGTTCCTCCCACGTCTGTGTTCCCCTAGGTCTCTGTTCTCCCTAATCTGTGTTCCCCCAAGGTCTCTGTTCTCCCTGATCTGTGTTCCCCCAAGGTCTCTGTTCTCCCTAATCTGTGTTCCCCCAAGGTCTCTGTTCTCCCTGATCTGTGTTCCCCCAAGGTCTCTGTTCTCCCTAATCTGTGTTCCCCCAAGGTCTCTGTTCTCCCTGATCTGTGTTCCAACCAAGGTCTCTGTTCTCCCTAATCTGTGTT
>CM031600.1:36108264-36112726 GCA_018398815.1 Conus ventricosus
AGCAGTGACTACAGCAGCGTTTAAAAAAAAAAAAAGCAGTGACTACAGCAGACGAAGGTAAAGTAGGACGGAGTAGGTAAGGGGACTGGCGGTGGTAACGGGGGGGTAACAAGCCTGTGGCGAGACACACGCCCTTGGCGGAGCGAGACTGCCTGGCGCCACACACAGGACCCCCGAACGGGCCCCCCTTGCTGACTGTTTGCCCCCACCCACCCCGTCGTCCCGTGTCCCAAGCAGCGCGCAGTTCGCCAAAAAATTTATCCCCCCCCCCCCCCACCCCCCACCCCCGCCAGCCACTTGCAAGTGCTACGTTAAGTTGTGTGTTGTGTGTGTACTTCGTGGTGTGTGTGTGTGTGCTTGTGTTGGTGTGCGGGGGTTTTTGTGTGCGGCGTGCGTGCGTGTGTGTGTTGTGTGTGTGTTGGTGTTGTGTGGTGTGTGTTGTGGTGTGTTTTTGGGGTGTGCACGTCTGTGCTAAACGCACGAGCGTTTTTTTTTGTTGTTTTTTTTTTTTTTTGGGTTCTAATCTTGTCTGTGGTTAGCGTATGCTGGGCATTCTTTTGCTGATAATTTTTGGGTTTGGGTTTGGTTTTGGTTGTTTTTCTGTCTTTTTTTAGAAGTCTGTGGGGAGGGAAGGGTTTTAGGTGGGGGTAATGTGGGGGAAAGGAAAGGTGTGAGTGGGGTTGTTTTGGGTGTGCGATAAGTTTTTTGTGTGGTAGGGGTGGTGGTGGTGGTTAGTGGTGTGGTGTGTGTATGTGTGTGTGTTGTGTGTGTGTGTTTGTGTGTGTGGGGGTGTGTGGGTGTGTGCATGCGTGCGTCGTGGGGCATGCTCCCGGCGCGCGCGCGTGTGTTGTCGGACTAGATAAAAATTTCTTTTAATGTTTTAGAGAATTTCACACACCACACACCACACACACACACACACACACACACAACACATACACACAACAACACACACACACAAAACCCACACACACATACACACACATACACACACACACAAACAAAAAAACATTTGGAGCATCACCATACTCCCACGACTCCCCGCCCCTTTTTTGGGTTCCCCCCTCCTTTTTCCCCTTTCTACCCCCCTTCTCTCTCTCCTCTCTCTCTGCTCGTCTCTCTCCTCCTCCTCTCTGTCTCTCCCCTTCCCTCTCTCTCTCTCTCCTCTCTCTCTCTCTCTCTCTCTCTCGGAAGAGAGGAGAGAAGAGAAGAGAGAGAGAGAAGAGAGAGAAGAGAGAGAAAGAGAGAGTAATTGATGATGATTTGAGGATGAATTATGGGGGGGGGGAAGGGTGAGAAGGTGGAAATGGGGTAATGGTGGTAATGGTGGTAAGGTGGTAAGGGATGATGGGATGTAAAGAGCGAAATCTTATTTCCAAGGGGTCAGGTAAGCAACACAGCGTTTTCTTTTCAGCCGGGGCCCTTTAAACCCCCCAGTGAGGGACGCTCACGGACTACGAAAAAAAGCTTACAAAACTTTCAACAACAGCATATCCACAAAAATATAAAGATGTTGATGAGTTTCCCCATAAACATTGATGCGTGGAAAAATTTAAAGAGAAAAAAAAAAACAACAACGATTGAAACAACAAAAAGAAAAAAAAAATTGATTACAAAAAGAAAAAAACTCCGCAACAAACATAGTGTAAGCAATCCCCTATTAGTTATCAAAGGAGAGAGAGAGAAAGAGAGAGAAGAAGAGAGAGAGAGAGAGAAAGAGGGAGAGAGAGGAAATTTATACATTCCTTTTTAAAATGTCAAAATAATCATACTGCTAGGGATGTTTAATTTGACAAAAACATAATCCAAAAATCAACCAAAAGATTAATATATTCATGATGTAGTTGCAAGCAAGGATAAAGAAAATGCACAAACAGTTATCTTATCAGTTTTAGAGAGAGAGAGAGAGAGAGAGAGAGAGAGAGGGGGGGAGGATTCCCTCTTTGCCACGGGGCGGAGAAAACCGCCGGGGGGAAAGGGGGGGGGAAGAAAAGAGGGAGGGGTTAGTTGTTTTTGCTGATGTACGTGGTTCCATATTTTTGTTTAAGGGAGGGATGTGGTGGTGGTTGGTGTGTGTGTGGGTGTGTGTGGTGGCAGCAACCACATTTTTTCTGAAAAATGCTGATGTGCAAGGTGTTTGTGCACATAAAACGGTTTTCATATTTTACACCCGGGTTTTTTGTTTTTTTTTTTAGTTGATAGGCCGTCGGGTTCCATCTTCAAAGATGCTCCCAACTTCCACCAAAGTATGTTCAAGGTGCGAAAAAGAATCAAAAAAACCACCCCCCTTGCCCCAAAGGGATCCAAACAAATGGTGATGGGTGTTCCGTGTCAGGCCCCAGTGACCCCACCAGCTTTAGTTTCCACCCCAGGAGGCCCTGCCTTTAACTCATTCTCCCCGCAAAACCCTCTGCTGAAAAACCAGGGGACCCCAATACAGCGGGGGAGGTTCCCCCATAGGGGCCCCCCGGGCCCTATATGCCCACAGCCCTAATGCCACAGGCCCTTTTTTCCACGGCCCCATATTCCACAGCCCTAAGCCCGGGCCCCAAAGCCCCAGCCTGGTAGCCAAGCCCAAGCCCAGGGCCCCATATATGTCATGGGCCCCATATGCCCCAAAGGGCCCATATCCACGCCTTTTAACCAGTGGTCAACAATGGTCCCGACTGGCCATTGGTGAAGCAAGTCAAACGACCAGGGTCAAACCAAGTCAAAAAACCAGTTTTCAAGCCAAAACTGACACTGGTCAAATTCCGGGCAGTTTAAAATTGCTTGACCACTAGTCAGTTTGACCTTTGCTTGACCACTGGTCAGTTTGACCTTTGCTTGACCACTGGCATATAAAGTCTGTGGCATACCGGGCCTGTGGCATATAGGGCCTTCTTGCAGATTAAAAATTCCTTTGTGGCATATAGGGCCTGTGGCATAAAGGGCCTTCTTGCAGATTAAAAATCCCTTTGTGGCATTAGGGCCAGTGGCATATAGGGCCTGTGGCATATAGGGCCTATGGCATATAGGGCCTGTGGCATATAGGGTGCCTCCCATACAGCGTATATGATTACAACTAGATGACGAAAAAAAAGGTGAATTTCACAGTTTTTGAGAAGAGAGTCTCGTGTATGAGACGAAGCAGATGTCTGAACGACGCAACAACCCATCAAAATATCAAAATACCTGAACCTTACGTTTCTGTGAGAGGAACTCTTTAGTGATGGCCGGTGACAATGTCGTGGAAAAAAAGCGAGAGACTGCCTAAAAGTTTCCACGCAAACAAACCCCCACAAACTGGTAAAAGCTGCCTTCAGATAAAATACACACACACACACACAACAGTAACGAGTTTTATACATGCGAGGTGGCTAGCTTCTCTTGGCGGCGAGGGATGTAGAGAGACAAAGCGAGTAGTAAAGAAACGGTCGCCGCGAGACACAAATTCAAATTAACGTGCAGCTCTTTCTTGCTGTTGAAGGGTTGAAGTGTGAAGTGTCTTGGTCAGTGGATGTACCAATCACAGAGTGTCACTTCTTTCCGTGCACCAATCACAGGACCCTGCAACTGTCGGCTATTTTTTTTCCCCTCACATGTGAAAGAGCCCCGAGACAGTCCAGCGAGACTTTCGCCCATTTCTAGCCCCTCTCGCAGCTAGGATGTGCCATGAAACGTTGACACTCGCCCCAAGCGAGCGAGAATTTTCGCCACCTCGCTTTTATGAAACGCTTCTCAGGTTCACTACGAAAATTCACACACGCTGGCATCGGCTGATGCAAACACCTCGAAAACCCGGCTACTATAAAGAAGACAACCGCCACCGCCATCACCCTCCCAGGAAACACAGCTCCCTGCCTGTAGATACAATAGAAGACAACAATAGAAGACAACAATAGAAGACGCAGTTTGAGCCCCGAATCTTCTTCCTCACAGTGTTCATGTGCGGAACGGTTCATCGTCTGGTGACGCAATCAGACCTCCGGGAACAGGAAACAGGACAACGACGCCACCCTGAGACTCCATCTTTTTCCTTTTGTTCTCTTCTTTCTTGATCCCGGCGGGACTCCAATGTCCACGAAGGCTTTCATCTTGCGGTCAGTGTCTGTTGATCAATCTCCGTCTTTCTGTCCCCGCCGGTCCCAGTTGTAAACCTCTTCCCCTTCCCGGCCCCGCAGCTGTGTCACTCTGTCACCCACTGCCCGGAAACCCCCGGGGACGCAATTAAAGCGGGGGGGGGGGGGGGGGGGGGGGGGGGGGGGGGGGGGGGGGGGACAATAAACGGAAGCCTGAATGCTTAATCAATCACCGAGCCTGTCTGATTTCCATCGTGTACCCCCGAGGCAGGTAAACGTTTACCTTCGCCGCTTGACGCGTCTTTGTCGGAAGCTGGAGATGGAGATGGAGAGAGGGAGAACGCAGACCGCAACAAAAAGATCAAGGATCGCCCGGAGCAAGCGCCTTTTTGGGGGGCCTT
>CM031600.1:36112826-36135326 GCA_018398815.1 Conus ventricosus
CGTCAGACAGACCGGAAAACATTTCCTTCGGGTTTACATCTGTCCAAACTCTTCCATTCCCATCGTAGTCCTTGGATGAGACTTTAAATCGAGCATCTTGTGTTGAATGCATACAGACAGACAACAGGACAAACAAACAAACCTGCACGCTCGTTAAATGCTATTCTTTCTTTGGGGAGAGGAGTAGGCCATCGTGTGACGTGGGGAAGAAGGGGGGGGGGGGGGGGGGGGGTGGGGGGGGGGGGGGGGGGGGGGTGGGAGGGGCATAGAAGTGAAACATATGCGAAGTGGTGATAGACATCATACCCGAAGACGAAATATGCTGCCTAATGGTGGGAATCAAAACGGTCGCATACCTAAAAAAAAATTCACCGAGGGTGACTATCGGAGGATTGGCCGAGATAAGAATAAGATAATGTTGCTTATAGCCCGGCCGACCACAAAGGGCCACATCAGGGCTGGATTGGCCGAAACGAAGAGTGAGAGAGAGAGAGAGAGGAAGAAAGAATATATTGTTTTGTTCATTGTCTTGCTCAAATTTTCCTTAAACGAGTAGAAATACTAACTCTTTATGTCTTTGTAACGTGTGTTCATATTTTATGATTGTCGTGTTTATTAAAAACTATTGTGAGTTTTTTAGTTTCCATACTCAGTTTGTTGCAAAGCTCTATCAACAATCTGACATGTTCGCATGTATTGACATTTGTTAAGTCCGTTGATGCTTTTCGTATTTCCTTTTGGAAATGAAGGCAATGCGGTTTGGATTGAGAGAGAGAGAGAGAGAGAGAGAGAGAGAGAGATATTCTTCGTTTGAATACGAGCATCGTCATTTTGTGCCGAATCATATGACACTAGTTGGTAAGTAGTTTATGCTTAGTCCGTCTGCCATACATGACCAAAGCGATTTGGCCTGGTTTTTTTTTTTTTCTTCTTTTCTTTTTGTTGTTGTTGTGATGAGAAATAAATCAACGAATGAATGTTTCGACGTGCACTTGGAATGCTGTGTGTGTGTTGTGTGTGTGTGTTGGTGTGGAGCATGTGGGGCATATGCGTGTGTTTGCATGCGTGAGTGCCTGTGTGTGTGAGCGCGCGCATGCGTATTTGGGTGCATGCGAATGCGTGCGTTTATGTGTTTGTGGGGTGTTTGTGCGTGTGCATGTGTGCGTGCGCGCGTATGTGTATGTGCGCGTGCGCGCGTGTGGTGTGCACGTATGTGTGTCGCACTCTCTTCCTCAAGCGGACACCCACACATTGGACAGCGTCGCACACACTGACAACTTCGGGTCTCCGTCAATGTATGGGCTAACTAACAGTCTGTCCACAAAAGATCTCCCCGATTTAAAATCATAAACGCTTTTCCAAAGAGAACGTGTCGCCCCAGTCCGTTACCATACAATTTTAACCTGTCGGCGTGTTTCTTTATATAGTGCAGTCACTACTTCGATCAGATATTTTCAGAGATGATGATACTCTTTTTTCTTCTTATTTTTCAAAAAACTTGTTTCTTGCAATGTCTGTTGTGATCGAGTTCTGATAATACTTGAAAAGCTGAATCATCATCCAGTATTGACCGGACTAGGTCGTGGGTGCTCAGCATTTTAGTACAAATACGCAGAAACGCATTATACGGCGCGCGCGCGCGCGCACACACACACACACACACACACACACACACACACACACACACACGATTATATACATTTTTTCTTTTATATGCACACACACACACACGTGTGTGTGTGTGTGTGTGTGTGTGTGTGCGTGCGTGCGTATAAAAGAAAAAATATATATAATCCTAGGTATGTATATAGATATAATATACTGACTTCCATAAAAAACGCGAAAGCAAAACAAGCTGAAGGTTAGGGGCGAATTTTATTGGTCACAATTGTACAGAGTGGAAGCGAGAATGCAACGTGATTTGATTCATTACACCGGTAATGTGTGAAAATGTCATCAGCAATATGTCTTTGTGTGGAAAATCCAAGGTCACGTGGCAAACCAGCTTGAAGTCCTAATACCGTGTGTGGCCACCATTTGCATGGACAACTGCTTGACACCTGCGGCTCATTGAGTGGACCAGGTGGTTGATGCGTCCCCTTGGCACACCAGCCCACACATGGACGATGGCCTGGTGAAGTTGAGCCGCTGTTGCTAGTCGTGGACGCAGGAGGTCCAACCGTCTGCCAAGTTCATCCCAAAAATGTTCTATTGGGTTTAAATCGGGACTGAGGGCTGGCCAGGGCAGCACATTGACGTTGTTTATGCTGAAGAAATTGCTAGGTGGCCCTGGCTGTGTGTGGTCTTGCATTATCCTGTTGGAATGTCCGGTTTGGGTGTTGCGCAAAAAAAGGAACGACATGGGGTCTGAGCACCTGGTGGATGTAGCGCTGTGCATTGACACCCTGTCCGCGACCAGGACCAATGTTCTGAAAGATGACTGGTCCTATGGCGTGGTTAATGCCAATTGCACCCCATATCATAACGTTCGGGCCTCCCCAGGTGTTCCGCTCTACCACACAGGAGTCAGCATAGCGTTCACCAGGTCGACGCCATATTCTGACACGACCGTCAGCCATGTCAATACAAAAACGGCTCTCATCTGAGAACAGTATGCGTCCCCACTGCTGCCTGCGCCAGTTGATTCGAGCTTGTGCCCACTGCAGCCTGTCCTGCCGGTGTCTTGGTGTCAGTACCGGACCTCTGTGAGGATGCCTACATGCCAGCCGTTCTCCTGAAGACGCCGCCGCACAGTGTTGAGGCTGATTCGTTGCTGGAGATTCCCAGGCACCTGTCGAGCAGTGTTAGGGGCTGTTTGCCGCCTGTCCGCAGATGGGTTCGAACAAAATGGCGATCCTCTCTTGGTGTGGTGACCCGAGGACGGCCTGGCCGGGGACGATCATCAGTGGTACCAGTGACTCGCATGCGGTGCTGCAGACGATAGATGGTTGAGATGTGGACGTTAAAGATGTTGGCGACCTGCCTGGCATCCACACCAGCCTCCAGATGGCCTAGGGCACGATTGCGTTCCTCTGCTCGTAGTCTTGGCATCTCTGTAGCGCTCAGACGGCAAGTGTTATCTGAACCTGTAGCGCGGCTTTATAAAGGCTGCATGCCTGCGTACTTGTCGCTGGTTAACTTTGCTCTGCATGGTGTGCACGTGCCTCACATGCAGCAACCAGTTTGCCATTTTTGTTGACCCTCCAATGCCGGGAATGATGTGTTGCTCACACAATTTTTTCACTGCACGTGAGTCTTGGACCCAAACAACTTGCCACAATGGTTCAATATTGTATATTCACCCCTTTTCACCCGAAAAATAGCCTTTCAATTTTTCGCGTTTTTTATGGAAGTCAGTATATAAATGTGACCGTTTCCGAAACGAAGAGTAAGGGGAATAAGCGGTGCAGATAATTACTAGGACACGAGGAGTCAAGGGGAATAATCACTACGAATCGTACATTTCGCAAGTGTGTTTACTTCCCTTACATCACATCAGCAGTGGGTCGACCCAGCAAGTGCATTTCAAGTTTTGTTTCTTTGGACGGATTCCAGTGTTAGAGAGAGAGAGAACACAACACAAACTGAACACAATTTTAATGTTTCAGGCCTCGGGCCTATAACAATTTGAGGTGCAGTGCACACATAGAGAAAAAACGAGAAATGATAAAAAAACCTAAATTTTTCGATTACAAATAATTTTTTTTATGAGGGTATCTAATCATTCTTTACTTTTAGGGGAATACGGTTTTTCTTTTTTTTTCATCATAAAAAAAGTAAAATAGCAAATCTCTTTTTAAAAAGGCACATTTTCGTTTAAAGAAATTTGTTTTATTTTCAACAGATTTTCATGTTCGGGAAATTGTCTGTGCTTCAGTATGTATTTTTTTGGGAAAGGCATATTCCCGGGCATTTTAATAGAAAGGGGGTTTTTGGGTTCCAATTTGGGTTACAAAAAGGACATGCTTAAAAATTTTTTCTTTGTATCCCCTATTTATATTCAGGTCTTTTTTCCCCAAAAAGGGAAATCTGGTGAAATACTTTTTTAAATTTGAAAAACCTTTTTAAATGGGGCGATACGGTTTGGGGAAAAGAAAAAAACTTAATGAATAAAAAAGGTTTTTTAAAGCGATCACTTGAATATTTAAATTGCTATCCCAGTCTTGCTAAAAACCCAGTCCTCCCCACCCTTTTTCCCAAAAAAAACTTCTTAAACAAAAACTTTTCCCAAACCCCACCCACTAACCACACTTAAAAAAAAAATCCAAAATCTATCAAGGGAGGAGAGAGAGAGAAAAGAGAAGAGAGAGAATTTGGGCATGAGGGGGTGGGGTTTGGGGGGATAGACCACAAAGCTAAACCTCCCCCAATCACCCCTCAAGTCAATCATAACACAAGCACTCGGGGTGAAAACGGGAGGGGTGCATTTAAAGCAATAAAGGGAAGGAAAAGGGGGATGTGGGGGGGAAGGGGGGGGGGGGGGGGGAAAAAAGGGTTGGAGGGGGGGGAGCAAAAAACAAAAGGAAGAGGAGATTGGAGGGGGAAACAGGGAAAAAAAAAAAAAAAAGCCTCACCCGGGGGACCTTTTCCAAAACAAAAACGGGGGGAATAAGGGGGTTTGCAGATTTGGGACATGAAAAAGTCGGGGGGAAATCACTACAAAATCGTACATTTCAAAAAGTGTGTTTACTTCCCTTACATCACATCACAGGGTCAAACCCATAAAGTGCTTTAAATTTTTGTTTTTTTTAAAAAGGGTTTCCCCTTTTTTTTTCCCCCCTAATAGCTTTTAAAAAAAAAAAAAAACCCAAAAAAAAAAAAAAACCAAAAAAAAAAAAAAACCAAAAAAAAAAAAAAAAAAAAAAAAAAAGCGAGGCGACTGCAAGGGGAAATTCAAACAAATACTATTCCGCTAAACGAAAGGGGACAAAAAAAACGCCCTCTTTGTTCTTTTCAGGCAAGGAGGCAATATCCCAAAAAAATGAAACGAAGAACGGGGAATCACTTATCCCCCTAAAATGGGGGCGCAAAAATGGATGTATGAGGGGTTAAGGGGAAACACCCATTTTGCGCCCTTTTTGAAAGGAAAATTTTTTTTTGCCCCGCCCTTTGGGGGTTTCTTGGATGTTGTTTTTTCTTGCCTAAAAGATATAGAGGTCAAAAACGCGCCCGTTTTTGTTTTAAAAATCTGTTTGTCTCCTTTCGTTGGGCGAAATAAAAATTGTTCTTTTAAGTTTTTTTTGGGAGGAAATTTTTTTTTTTTTTTTTTTTCCCCCAAAGGGGGGGAAACACCAGTTCTAAACACAACAAACCACACACACAACCCCACACACACACACAACACACACCCCCTTTTCCCAAAATTCAACCTAAATGTGCTGGCGTTTTGTTTTCCCCAGCGCATTGCCGGGGGTTATGTGCACAGTTCGTCGGGCAGAGGGGCTAGCCCCATTTCATCCTAAAACTTCCCCTTTCCCTCCTTCCCCCCGTAATCCCAGTCTAAAAGGGGGATTTTTTTTGGGAATATGAAAACCCGTTAATTTCGGGGAGGGTCAGCAGCACCTCCATCAAGCCCGACCCGATTTTTGGCGAAGCACCCCGGACATGGCCCTGGTGCACCCGGTCAGAAAGGGGTTTGGCTAACCGACCTGGACGGGTTTTGGGGGCATCTTCCCAGAAAAGGGCTGGCAAACCCGACCTGGAGGGGCCCTTGGTGCACCCGGTCAGTAAGGGCTGGCTACAAACCTGGATGGGTTTGGTGCACCCCGCCCGTAAGGGCTGGCCCAAACCCGAGGGGGAAACGGGTTGGTGAAACCGGTCAGTAAGGGGCTAACCGCCCGGGACGGGTTTGGGTTTGCATCCGGTCAGTAAGGGCGGGCTACGACCTGTTTGAAACTGTTTTCTGGATTCCCCAACCCACGAACGGAGATTGAGAAATTTTTTCGTCAGCACAATCCGTTGTTTTCAGTTTTCCGTCAAACGGGACAAAATGATCAATCCTTTTTCCGTTGGCCCAACAAATTATGTTTTATCTTTTTCCATCGGCCCCCGATGATGTAATTTTTTCCCCCCATGGGGTCACCTTTTTCCCCCATCGTCACCTTTTTCCCCTCATCGGTCACCCTTTTTCCCCATCAGCCCACCTTTTTTCCCTTCATTTCCTCTCAGTCACCATTTTCCCCAAGGGTCCCCATTTCTTATAAATTTTCCTAAACGGTCCCCCCTTTCCCCTTTCGGTCCCCTTTTTCCCCAAATTTTCCTCATCGGCCCACCTTTTCCCAAAAACAGTCACCATTTCCCCATTTGTTCCCAAATTTGCCACCGTCACCTTTCCCCATCCGTCAAATTTCCCATCTGCTACCTTTTTTCCCCACCTCCCCATTTCCCCATCCGTCACCTTTTCCCCCCACCCGTCACCTTTTCCCCCACCCGGGTCACCTTTCCCCCAAACCCCGTCCCTTTTCCCCCATCCTCAACCTTTTCCCCCACCATCACCTTTTCCCCCAAATTTTTTACCTTTTTTCCCCATCGTTCCCATTTCCCCATCGCACCTTTCCCCACCCGTCCCCTTTTCCCCACCCGTCACCATTTCCCCATCTGTCCCCCTTTTTTTTCCCCCCATAAAGTCACCTTTCCCCCCCTTTGGTCCCCTTTTCCCCAGGGCCCCACCTTTTCCCCATCGGTCCCCTTTTTCCTTTTCCCCAACCCAGTCCCCAATTTTCCATTTCCCCCCCCGGTCACCATTTTTTTTCCCCCATCGGTCCCCTTTTCCCCATTTCCCCCACCCGGTTTCGCATTTTATTTCCCCATCGGTCCCCAAATTTCCTTTTCCCCTCATCGGTCACCATTTCTATTTCCCCACCGGTCACCTTTTCCCCAATTTCCCCCATCGGTGACCGTTTCCTTTCCCCCCACCGGTCCCCCTTTTTCAAACCCAAATCGGAAAACCTTTTCCCCTTTTCCCCCTGGGTCACCATTTCGGGTTTCCCCATGGGGTCCCCTTTTCCCTTTCCCCCATGGGTCACCATTTCTTTTTTTCCCCTTTCAGTCCCCATTTCCTTTTCCCCCCTGGGTCACCTTTTCCCCTTTCCCCCGGGGGTCACCCTTTTCCACCCCCCAAATTCGGTCCCCCTTTTTCTTTTTCCCCACCGGCCCACCATTTTTTTTTTCCCCCCACCGGTCCCCATTTCTATTTCCCCCCATCGGTAAATTTTTTTCCATTTCCCATCGGTCCCCCTTTTTTTTCCTTTTTCCCCACCCGGTCACCTTTTCCATTTCCCCCCCAGTCACTTTTTTTTTTTCCCCATGGGTCACCTTTTTCCTTTTCCCCCCTGGGGTTCCCCAAATTTCCCATTTCCCCATCGGTCCCCCTTTTTCCCCACCCCCATCGGTCCCCCAATTTCCTTTTCCCCATCGGTCACCTTTTTATTTAAACCCCCTTTCCCCTTTTTCCTTTTCCCCCTTTCGGTTACCATTTCTTTTTCCCCAAATGGGTTTCACCATTTCCTTTTTCCCCATCGGTCCCCTTTTCCCTTTTTTCCCCCCGGTCCCCAAATTTTTCATTTCCCCATCGGCCCACCTTTTCCCCCTTTTCCCCATGGGTCCCCATTTCCTTTTCCCCCATCGAGCCCCCTTTTTCCATTTCCCCATTTTTTCCCCTTTTCCCCCTTTCGTCCCCATTTCCCCCATCTGTTCCCTTTTCCCCCCCACCCGTCCCCCTTTCCCCATCTGTCACCATTTCCCCCCCGGTCCCTTTCCCCCCATCTGTCCCACCCCCCATCTTTTCCATTTCCCCATCTTTTACCATTTCCCCTCTGTCACCATTTCCCCATCTGTTCCCCTTTCCCCAATCTGTCCCCTTTTTCCCCATGGGTTCACCCTTTCCCCCCACCCGTCACCATTTCCCCACCCCGTCCCCTTTTTCCCCATCTGTCACCTTTTCCCCCATCTTACCTTTCCCCCCAAATTTGGGTCCGTTTTTCCCATCTGTCACCCTTTTCCCCCATCCATCCCCGGGAAGCTTTTCCCCCCATTTTGTCACCTTTTCCCCCTCCATCCCCATTTCCCCTTTCTGTCACCTTTTCCCCCTTTCTTTTCCCATTTTCCCCATTTTTTAAACCTTTTCCCCCACCCCCCCGTCCCCTTTTTCCCCCCATTTCCTTTCCCCACCCTTTTCCCCACCCGTACCTTTTCCCCCACCCGTCCCTTTTCCCCCATCGTCACCCCCCCCCCCATTTTCCCCTTTGGCCCCTTTCCCCATTTCCCCCCCCTGTCCCCTTTTCCTTTTCCCAAAGTCCCCTTTTCCCCCATTTATTACCTTTTCCCCCTTTGGCCCCAACATTTCCCCCCATTCGGGGTCCCTTTTCCCCTTTTCCCCCAAACGGGACCCACCATTTTTCCCACCCCCGGTCACCTTTCCCAAATTTCCCCTTGGGCACCATTTCCTTTTCCCCCACCCCGGTCCCTTTTTCCATTTCCCCATGGTCCCCTTTTTCCTTTTCCCCCCCCGGTACCTTTTCCCCCTTTTTCCCCCCCGGTCCCCCCATTTCATTTCCCACCGGCCCACCATTTCACCCCCCAAAGGGTCACCATTTCCATTTCCCCAGTAAACCATTTCCATTTCCCCCCGGTCCCAAATTTCCCCCCCCCCTGGGTTCCCTTTTTCTTTTCCCCCACGGTCACCTTTTCCCCTTTCCCCCCCGGTCCCCTTTTTCTTTTTCCCAAAAACGGTCACCATTTCCTTTCCCCCCTGGGTTTCACCTTTTTTAATTTCCCCACGGTCACCATTTCCTTTTCCCCCATCGGCCCCATTTCTATTCCCCCACCCGGTCCCCCTTTCCATTTCCCCCTGGTCACCTTTCCCATTTCCCCCCCGGTCACCATTTCTTTCCCCTTTGGTCACCATTTTTTTTTCCCCAAATCGGTCACCTTTCCATTTCCCCACCGGCCCAAATTTTTTTCCCCCAACCGGTCACCTTTTCCCTTTTTTCCCCTGGGTCACCTTTTCCATTTCCCCCCCGGTTTCACCATTTCTATTTCCCCAGGGTCACCATTTCACCCCCCCATGGTCACCTTTCCATTCCCCCCGGTCACCTTTTCCCCTTTTTTTCCCCCCCCAATGGGCCCCATTTTTTTTTCCCCCATCGGTCCCCAAATTTCCTTTTCCCCCTCGGTCCCCAAATTTCTATTTCCCCCCCGGTCACCTTTTCCCCATTCCCCCCCTCGTCCCTTTTCCTTTTTTCCCCAGGGTCACCTTTTCCCCATTTTTCCCCATCGGTCACCTTTTCCATTTCCCCTTTGGCCCCTTTTCCTTTTTCCCATCGGTCCCATTTTTTTTTCCCCCACCGGTCACCTTTTCCCCCCAAGGGTTAAACCTTTTCCCCCCTTCGGCCCCCACCATTTCTATTTCCCCACGGTCCCTTTCCCCCCATCGGCACCTTTTCCCCACGGTCCCTTTTTCCTTTTTCCCCTTTGGTCACCTTTTCCCCCATCGGTCCCCAAATTTCCCCTTAATTTTCCCCCACCCGGTCACCATTTCCCCCATCGGTCCCCCATTTTTCCCCATGGGAGTTCATTTTTCCCAATTTCCCCATCGGTTCCCCATTTCCCCCCAAGCCCAACCATTCCCCAAACCGGGTTTAAACCTTTTAAAATTTCCCCTCGGTCACTTTCCCCATGGGAAAACCCCTAGAAAAAATTTTTCCCACGCCCCATTTTTAATATTTAAAATGGTCACCTTTAGGTTTTAATTTCCCCTCGCCTTTTAAAAAATTTTCCCCATCGACCAGGTTAATTTTTAAAGCCACCATTTCCAGTTTAACAATTTTTAAAAAAGAATAAATTTGGAGTTGGAGAAAATTTTAAAACCCCTTACCGTTTGGGTTTTAACTGGAAATTTGGCCCCCTCGTTCCAGTAAGAAGTAAGTGCCAAAGTTTAGATTGATTTTTAAAAGGGACCCACCAAAACTCTTGGGTTTTAGATTGATTTTTAAAAAGAAAGCCCGTTTCCGGGGGTTTAAAATTGATAATTTAAAGCCCAACCTTGTCGTTTCCCGGATTTGGGCTGATAATTTAAAGACCCCCACTCGATTCCGGATTTAATTGAAAAATTTAAAGACCATTGGCTCGATTCGGGTTTGACTGAAAATTTTAAAGACCCCCGGGCCGTTTTCCGGAGTTAAAAAAATTTAAAAATTAATTTTTAAAAATTTTTTAAAAAAACCCATCCCCCCAATTTTTTTGCTCATTTTCCGGAAATTTAAAGTTTTCCCAAGGTTAAAAAAAAACGGGGGGGGGGGGGGGGGGGGGGGGGGGGGGGGGGGGGGGGGGGGGGGGGGGTTTTTGGGGGGGGGGGGGGGGGGGGGGGGGGGGGGGGGGGGGGGGGGGGGGGGGGGGGGGGGGGGTTTTTTGGGGGGGGGGGGGGGGGGGGGGGGGGGGGGGGGGGGGGGGGGAAGCGAAAAAAAAAGGGAAAAGAGACGGAGGGCACAGGGAAAGCCCCCAAAGGGAAAGGGAAGGGGGAAAGGAAAAGGGAAAGGAAAAGGGGGGGGGGGGGGGGGGGCTTGGGGGAACAGAGAAAAAGGAAGGGGTGGGGTGCCGGGGGGAGGAAGAGGGTGGAGAAGGGGGGAGGAAAAGGACATACACAGAGAGAGGGGAGGGGAAGGAGAGAGAGAGAGAGAGAGAGATTTATTACATTTAGTAAAATTTAAAACGGGTTTCACGGCACTAATGATTTGTTGCTTTTTGGGAACTTTTGCAAATTTAAACGGACTAAATTCACCAGAATAAAAAATTTTTCCTTTCCTGAGGGGGGACCGGGAAAAACCTTTTTCTCCCCTTCTTGCTTTTTCTTTCCCAAAACTGATCATCTTTAGGGATTATCCCCACCACCTTTTTCATGTTTTCATTTTCACCGAGCTGTTCGTTTAAAGGGGTGAAAGCGGCAAGCCCAATTGGGTTACGTTAGCTTTTGGGTAGCCCCCCTTTAAAAAAACCTAAGCCACAAAAGCTTTAGCTGGGGAAGTTCGTGTTCTGACAAAATGACGCTCTACTCTGGGTTTGGCCCCATGTGTTTTTTTTTTTCTTTTTTCCCTGTTACTCCAAAAATGAACTCATTCTAGTGCACTCTCGTGACCACAACACACACACGAAAGCACGCACGCAAGACGCACCACGCAAGCACGCACGCACGCACAAACGCCACGCACGAAACACACCCCGCAGCACGCATTTCACGCACACACACACACACACACACACACACCCCACCACACACCCCACACAACCACACAACAACACACACACACCACACACACCCACACCCCCCCCACACACACACACACACACACCCCCACACACACACACACACCCACACACCCACACACACACACCACACACACACCCACCCCACACACACACAACACCCCACACACAACTCCACCACAACACAAGTTTTGCATGTGCGGGTAAACCCCACATGCACCTCCAAACACAGACGAAAAAAAAACAACACATTTTTAAAGGGAGAATCACAATCTTTTTTTTACTGCAATTTTTTGGGGGGCCCAAAATTTTTGCTCATTTGGGTAGAGCCCCGGACCTTTGACCCTAGGGTTGGGGGTTTCAATCGGGTTTACGGGGGTTTTTTCCCCTCGGATTTTAACTTTGGGGTTCGGACCCCTTTCCCCCATTACGTCCTTCGAATAGCCTATAAACCCCCGGGTTTTTAAAATAAAAAGTTACAATGCATGCCCTTCCCTAAAGGAGGGAGTATGGCTCCCCTTAAATGGCGGGATAAAAAACGGTCATACACACAAAACTCCACTGCCTGTCTTTCAGGGCGTGTCGCAGGATTTACCCACCCCTGCGTACCCAGAAAGGGAAAGAAAAAAAACCTGCAAATTTGAAAGGGCTTTACCCGTGATAGGCCCTTGCAGATATTTGCGGGTAAAACCTTTCCCATTTTTTAAAAATACAGCCCAAATATTTTTTTTTTGAATTGGGGCATTAAAACTAAACAAAGGATAACTGGATCACACATTTCTAGCTCACAGAACATCGCCCAGGTATTTTTTAAAAATCCATTTTCCCTTCCCAAAATTTCATAAAAAATAAAATAAAAAAAACGGGACTCAACCCCGTTTTCCCCAAAAACAAGACTGGTAATCAGCAAAAAACTGCACACACAAAACATGAAAAAACCCAAGCTTACCTGGATCTTTAAAAATTGGGGGGGAAAAACGTTGTGTAATTTTTGCAATGGCGCACCTAGGAATGGCCTTTGCAAAGATTGGACAGCGGGCATAACTCACCCAGGGGCACAAAGACTAGCCCAAGTATTTTGGGCATTAAGGATGCCGCAAAAAAAAACGAAAGGGCATTGCCCCTAAAAACCCAAATCATCCCATCAAAAATAAAATGGGGAAGGCTAAAATTACGAAGAAAAAAAAAAAATTTAAAAAAAACGCATAGATGCAGTTTAAACCCCACAGGAGTAGGCTACAAACAAACAGGTGCTCAAGTGACCCCTTTTTTTGGGGGGATTTTTTTTTCTACATTTTTTTCCCAGTTTTTTTCTTTTTCTCTCCCCATTTTTTTTTCCTCTTTTTCAATATTTTCTAAATTTTCTCAGGGGTTTCAAAATTTGGTACTTTTTCCCTTTCCAAAATTTTTTTTGATTGTTAAAAATAAAAAAAAAAAATTTAAAAAAAAAAGGAAAAAAAAGGGAAAAAACGGGGAAGGGGAAAAGGGGCACACACACACAAAACCCCAACAACACACCCACGCCCCAACGCAACCGAAAGCACCACTAAAAGCCCCGGCCCCACGCAGGGACGCACGCACGCCAACCGCACGCACGCCCGAAAACCACAAACAAAACAAAGGTAAAGCCCAATTTGATTCAATGCAGGCACCCAGTTCTTCCCTCACGGAGTATTTTTAAACAGACAATGTACAAAAGGGTCGTTCCCGGTTTCCACTTTGTCATTCGTGTCTTTGTGCTGTATTTTGGTGCAAAACAGTCTAAAAAAACCCCGGGGGCCCAAATCATTCCCCCTTAACAGCAGGGTACACTCCCTGAAAATTTTGGGCCCCCAAGGGACATTCCCCCTTCACACATGGTACCTGCTGTAATTTTGGCAATGCCATTCTTTCTTTGGGAGAGAGTAGGCCATCGTGTGATGGGAAGGGGGGGCATAGAAGTGAAACATATGCGAAGTGGTGATAAGACATTATCTCCGAAGACGAAATATGGCTGCCTTAATGGTGGGCATCAAAACGGTCGCACACCTAAAAAAAAATTCACCAATGGTGACTCTCGGAGGTTTGGCCGAGAAACGAAGAGTGAGAGAGAGAGAGGAAAGAAAGAATATATTCTGGTTTTGTTCATTTGTCTTGCTCAAATTTCCTTAAACGAGTAGAAATACTTAACTCTTTATGTCTTTGTAACGTGTGTTCATATTTTATGATTGTCGTGTTTATTGAAACTATTGTGAGTTGTTTTAGTTTCCATATCTGACATGTACGCCTGTATTGACATTTGTTAAGTCCGTTGATGCTTTTCGTATTTCCTTTTGGAAATGAAGGCAATGCGGTTTGGATAGAGAGAGAGAGAGAGAGAGAGAGAGAGAGAGAGAGAGAGAGAGAGAGAGGAGAGAGAGAGAGAGAGATTCTTCGTTTGAATACGAGCATCGTCATTTTGTGCCGAATCATATGACACTAGTTGGTAAGTAGTTTATGCTTGGTCCGTGTTCCATACATGACCAAAGCGATTTGGCCTGTTGTTTTTTTTTCTTCTTTTCTTTTTGTTGTTGTGATGAGAAATAAATCAACGAATGAATGTTTCGACGTGCACTTGGAATGCTGTGTGTGTGTGTGTGTGTGTGTGTGTGTGTGTGTGTGTGTGTGAACATGTGCGCATATGCGTGTGTGTGCATGCGTTCAGTGCCTGTGTGTGTGTGCGCGCATGCGTACTTGGGTGCATGCGCATGCGTGCGTTTGTGTGTGCGTGTGTGTGAGTGCGTGTGCGTGCGTGCTTGTGTGTGTGTGTGTGCGCGCGCGTGTGTGCACGTATGTGTGTTCGCACTCTCTTCCTCAAGCGGGACACCACACATTGGACCGCGTCGCACACACAGACAACTTCGGGTCTCCGTCAATGTATGGGCTAACTAACGGTCTCTCCACAACAGATCTCCCCGATTCAAAATCATATCATTTTTCCAAAGAGAACGTGTCGCCCCAGTCCGTTACCATACAATTTTAGCCTGTCCGTGTGTTTCTTTATATAGTGCAGTCACTACTTCGATCAGATATTTTCAGAGATGATACTCTTTTTCTTCTTATTTTTCAAAATAACTTGTGTCTTGCAATGTCTGTTGTGATCGACGAGTTCTGATCGACGAGTTCTGATAATACTTGAAAAGCTGAATCATTATTCAGTATTGACCGGACTAGGTCGTGGGTGCTCAGCATTTTAGTACAAAATAGCAGAAACGCATTACACGGCGTGCGCACACACACACACACGCACACGCGCACACACACACACACGCACACACACACCACACGCACACACACAAGATTATATGCATTTTTTTCCTTTTATATGCACATCACACACGCGTGTGTGTGTGTGTGCGTGCGTGCGTGCGTGTGTGTGCAAAAGAAAAAAATATATATAATCCTATGTATGTATATAGATATAATATAAATGTGACCGTTTTCGAAACGAAGAGTAAGGGGAATAAGCGGTGCAGATATGTGTACAATCTTAAGGGGGTGACTATAATAAATTGAGAGAGTTTCTAAGAGAAAAAGACTGGTCATCTTTGCCTGAGAATGAGGTAGAAGATATGTGGCAAAAATTCAAAAATGTCCTCCGGGAGGGAATGGAGAAATGCATACCCAAGGTGAAAAGATGCAAAAAAGAAAAGTTGATACCCATGTGGATGAGTAAGAAAACAATGAGAATAATTAAGAAAAAGCACAAATTATTTAAACGATATTTGAAAACCAATCTGGACAACAGTATCTCAGTTACATAGAGGAGCGGAATCTGTGTACAAAAATGCTAAAAAGAGACAGAAAAGGGTATGAAAAGGAAATTGCTAAAGAGTGCAAAACCAATCCCAAGAAATTTTGGAAAATATATCCAGGAGAGGCTCAAAAGCAATACTGGTATCAGCACTTTGAAAAAAGAAGATGGCTCCATGGCTACAGCTGATGCTGAAAAGGCTGATGTTTTGAATAAATTCTTTTCAAGTGTATTCACGCGTGAAGATGCGAGCAATGTACCCAACCTAAGCGAATGTTCTTATTCACATGGTATATCAGTTAGTGACACTAGGGTTACCAGCGAAGCGGTAAAACAGAAGCTGAAAGAGCTCAAACCTGATAAAGCACAGGGTCCAGATGCTATTCCTCCACGAGTATTACGTGAAGTGTGCAATGAAATAGCCAGCCCTCTCTGTCTTCTGTTCAACACATCTATCGAGACTGGAATTTTACCCGAGGACTGGAAGACGGCCGAAGTGACGGCAATATTTAAAAAGGGAGGTAAATCAGATCCTGGAAACTATCGCCCAGTTTCACTTACCTGTGTATTATGTAAAGTAATTAGAAAGCCTAGTGAGAGATACTATTGTTTCACATTTCACTGATAATGGACTCTATGCTGATTGCCAGCACGGTTTTAGGAAGAAAAGGTCATGTGTGACGCAGTTATTACAAGTTATGGAAAGGCTCACATTTTATTTGGATGAAGGGGAACCTGTAGATATCATTTATCTTGACTTTAAAAAAAGCTTTTGACTCAGTCCCACATGAAAGGTTACTTACCAAACTCGCTGCTTACGGTGTATGTGGTTCCATTTTGAAATGGACTAGCAGTTTCCTTAAAGGACGCACACAGAGAGTGAGGGTAGGTGATGCTAAGTCCGAAAAAGCAGATGTACTGAGTGGTATACCCCAGGGTAGCATATTAGGTCCCATTCTCTTTACTGTTTTCATAAACGATATGCCCTCTACATTGCAGAGTATGTGCCACATCTTCGCGGACGATACCAAAATAATGAACACTGCAAGGGAAAACCCCACCATCCAAATGATTATCAACAAATTACAAGAGTGGTCAGAGACCTGGTGCTTATTTTTCAATGTGTCAAAGTGTCATGTTCTACATATGGGGAATAAAAATCCTGTAAATGAGTATGAAATGAAGCTGGGTAATAATGTTCAAAAGATTACAAGATGTAACGAAGAAAAGGATTTGGGTGTTACGTTTGATGAAAGACTTGATTTTGACCCGCACAAAACCGAATTGTGGGTAAGGCAAACCAAGTATTAGGAATGGTAAAGAGAGCCTTCACATTTTTAGACAAAGATACTTTCACTACATTATATAAGTCCATTGTGAGACCGCATCTGGAAATGCAAATGTTATCTGGTGTCCTGCAAACCTAAAGAGGCAATCCATCCTGATCGAAAGAGTTCAGAGGCGTGCAACCAGACTGCTGAAGGAATGCAAAGAAATGAACTACTATGATCGATTAAAATTTTTGAACCTACATTCACTAAAGGGTAGACGACTACGAGGTGATCTCATACAGATGTTTAAAATTTTCCACGGATTTGATGATGTTGACTTGCACTCCTTGTTTTCCTATGCACCTGTGAATGTTACGAGGAACTCTGCAGGAAAACTCTTTGTAATGCATGCCAGAACTAACAAGCGCAAATTCTCATTTTCTTTTAGAGTTGTTAACCCATGGAATGCATTACCTTCATCAGTTAAATTTGCAAAATCTGTGAATGAGTTCAAGAACCTGATCGACAAACTGCCCCAGCTAGAAGATCTATTTTATGGCTATGACGAGTAGCAACCCCATTAGGTACGACCAATCTAGATAAATATAACCAGAACCAAACCAGGAGGGGACAAATATTAGACCTCGCGGTCTAGGCGTAATCAAAACGCCGTCCCTACTACTACTACTACTACTACTAGATAATTACTAGGACATGAGGAGTCAAGGGGAATAATCACTACGAATCGTACATTTCGCAAGTGTGTTTACTTCCCTTACATCACATCAGCAGTGGGTCGACCCAGCAAGTGCATTTCAAGTTTTGTTTCTTCGGACGGATTCCAGTGTTAGAGAGAGAGAGAGAACACAACACAATTGAACACAATTTTAATGTTTCAGGCCTCCGGCCTATAACAATGTGAGGTGCAGTGCACACATAGAGAGAAAAACGAGAAATGATAACAAAACTATATTTTTCGATGTACTAATAATGCTTCTTTATGAGGGTATCTAATCATTCATACTGTAATGGGATACGAGTTCTTCTCTTTTTTCAGTGCATAATAAATGTACATAGCAATATCTCTTGTAATATGCACATTTTCGTTTGCAAGTAATGGTTTTAGTTCAACAGAGTTCATGTTCTGAATTGTCTGTGCTTCAGTATATATTTTTCTCTGAAAGGCATATAAACATTGCATCTTAATAGAAAGTGGAGTTCGTTCTCAAGTTGGTTACAAAAAGGACATGCTTTGATATTTTCTTTGTATCTGCTATTTATATTCAGGTCGTTTAACCCAAGACGAAATCTGGTGAAATACATTTTAAATTTGTAAACCGTTAAATAGGTCAGATACGGTTCTGGTTGTAAAAGAGACTTAAATGAATAATAGGTGTTAAAGCGATCACTTGAATATTTAAATTGCTATCCCAGTCTTGCTGAAAACAGTCTACCATCCTTTGCCTAAAAATCTTCTTAAACATCATTAACATTTCGACCCCACCCACTAACCACACTTCAGAAAATCCATATCTATCAAGGAGAGAGAGAGAGAGAGAGAGAGAGAGAGTTGGCATGAGGGGGTGAGGGTGGGGGGATGGACACACAAAGCTATACCTACCACCATCATCTCTGCATGTCAATCATAAAAATGCAAGTCACTCAGGTGTAAACTGGATGGTAGCAGTGCAGCAATCAAGGAGGAAGGAGGGATGTGTGGGGGAATGGGGGGGGGGGGGGGGGGAAGAAGGTGGAGGTGGGGAGGAAGAATCGGAAAGGAAGAGGAGCAGAAGGAGGAAACGTGAAAAAGAAAAAACAGCCTTACACGTGACCGTTTCCGAAACGAAAACTAAGGGGGAATAAGCGGTGCAGATATTGGGACATGAAGAGTCAAGGGGAATAATCACTACGAATCGTACATTTCGAAAGTGTGTTTACTTCCCTTACATCACATCAGCAGTGGGTCGACCCATCAAGTGCATTTCAAGTTTTGTTTCTTTGGAAGGATTCCAGTTTTTTTTTCCTGAATAGTCTGTAAAAAAAAAAAGAAAAAAAAAAAAAAAAAAGCGAGGTGACTGCAAGCGGAAATTAAAACAAACTTTAATTAAAGAACCATTACTATTCCGCTGAACGAAAGAGACAAACAACGACCTCTTTGTTCTTCTTCAGGCAAGGCAGGCAATATTCAAAACAATGAAAACGAAGAACGAGCAATCACTTATCTCCTCAAATGGGGTGCAGAATGGATGTGTGATGGGTGAATGGATGACATCCATTTTTGCGCCCAGCGTGAAGAGAGAAGTGGTTTGCTCGTCCTTCGTTTTCTTGGATGTTGTTTGTCTTGCCTGAAGAGGACCATAGAGGTCGAAACTCGACGTGTTTTGTCTTGTAATCTGTTTGTCTCTTTCGTTCGGTGAAATAGTAATTGCTCTTTTAATCTTTTTGTTGAGTAAATTTTTTTTTCCGTTTTTTTTCCAAAGACACCAGTTCTAAACACACACACACGCGCGCACACACACACACACACACACCACACACACACACACACACACACAATCAAGTCTGCATGTGCAGGTAAACACACATGCACCTCCAAACACAGACGAAACAAAAACAACACATTCATTAGGGAGTAATCACAGCATCTTGTTTTACTGCAATATTTTTTGGGGCCAGAATAGCTCAGTTGGTAGAGCGCCGGACTCGTGATCCTAGGGTTGCGGGTTCGAATCATGGTACAGGGGGATTTTTCCCTCGGAGTCAACATTGGTTCTGACTCCATTCCCCATTACAGTCCTTCGAATGAGACTATAAACCGCTGGTTTGAATAACACGTTACACATAGCATGCACCTTCCCTGAAGATGGAGTATGGCTGCCTTAATGGCGGGATAAAAAACGGTCATTCAGGACGTGTCAGCAGGAGTATCAGCCTGCGTACGCAGCAAGAAAGAAAAGAACTGCAATATTTGCAATGGCGTATCAGTGATAGGCCCTTGCAGATACTTGACAGTAAAAACCATTCATCTTTTAAATACAGACCAATATTTTTTATTTGACATTAGGCATTAAAACTAAACAAATGATAACTGAGATCACACATTTCTAGCTCACAGAACATCGACAGGTATATTTTAAAAATCCATGTTCTTCCAAATTTCATAAGAATAAAATAACAAAACTGACATCAATCCCGCTTTCTCAAGAACAAAGACTGGTACATCAGCAAATATACTGCACACACGAACATGAAGAAAACAAGCTTATCATGGACTCTTTACAATAGGGTACGTTGCTGTAATATTTGCAATGGCGCACCTAGGAATAGGCCATTGCAAAGATTGGACAGCAGCATAACTCACACAGTGGCACAAAGACTAGACCAGTATCTGGCATTAAGGATGACAAGCAATGAAAAACGAAATGGCATTGTCCCTAGTAAACCAAATCATCCATCTAATACAAATGCAGAAGGCTAAAATTACGAAGACAAAAGCAAATTAAAAAAGAACGCATAGATGCAGATAAACTCACAGGACGTAGGCTACATACAAACAGGTGCTCAAGTGACACCTTTTTTGGTGGGATTTCTTTCCCACATTTTTTCCCAGTTTCTTCTTTTTTCTCTCGCATTTTTTCTTTTCCTCATTTTCATCATATATCTCAATTTTCTCATGGGCTTCAGACATTGTACTATTTCCTCAAAATTTTTTTGATTGGTAAAAATACAAAAAAAAATTTTTAAAAAAGAAAAGAAAGGAAAACGCGAGTGGACGGACACACACACACACACACACACACACACACACACACACACCACACACGCACGCACGCACGCACGCACGCACGCACGCACACACACACACACACACACACACACACACACACACACACACACACACACACACACACACACACACACTAAACAAAGGATAAAGCCAAGTATGATTCAATGCAGGCACACCAGTCATCCCTCACGGACGTATCTTTTAAACAGACAATGTACAGAAGTCGTTACCGGTCACTTTGTCATTCGTCCTCTTTGTGCTGATACTGTGTGCACACAAACAGATCTAAAACAACGGGCCAATCATTCCCCCTTCACAGCATGGTACACTGCTGTAATATTGGCAATGGACATTGTCCCTTCACAGCATGGTACACTGCTGTAATATTGGCAATGGACAATCATTCCCCCTTCACAGCATGGTACACTGCTGTAATATTGGCAATGGACAATCATTCCCCCTTCACAGCATGGCACACTGCTGTAATATTGGCAATGGACAATCAAAGATAGGTCATATCATTCACCCTTCACAGCATGCTACGCTGCTGTAACATTGGCAATGGACAAAGATAGTCATATCATTCACCCTTCACAATGATACGCTCACTGTAATATTGGCAATGACAATCATTCACCCTTCACGCTCGATACGCTACCGTAATTGGCAATGGACAATCAAGATAGGCGTAGCAAAGGCTGGAACAGCAAACAGGACCATGATCTACACAACAGTGAAATAATTCTGGCTTATTTCACTATCAATCCCTGAAGTGTCTGAAATGGATTTAATCATTTCGTATTTAAAAAGCTCTATTTATCCGCCCTCCTCTATTTTCACTTGCTCATTTCCCCCCCCCCCCCCCCACCCCAGAGAGGAGGAGAGAGAGAGAGAGGAGAGAGAGAGGGAAGAGAAGAGAGAGAGAGAGAGAGAGAGAGGGAGAGGAGAGGTGGACGGAGAGAGAGGGTAGAGAGAGGTGAGAGAGATGACGGAGACCATACACAAAGCAGGTGTTCGGTGGTGTTTCTCGCTAATTGCGCTTTTTTTTCTTTTTTTCCATTGGTGTTTCATATAATACGTATTTACTCTGTCATTGGCCTCTATTTTTTTCACTTTTTGTTTAGTTTTTTTTTTAACCACATACAGAGAGAGGAGAGAGAGGAGTAGAGAGAGGACGAGTAGAAGGAGGAGAGGAGGAGAGGACTGAGAGAGAGAGAGAGAGATGTGACACTCATGCAGACATTCTCATGGACATATTTAGATGGACTATTCATAGAACCGTTACTGTTATCTTTCTGATTCATAATCTTTCTGATAACATACTGTGTGTACACACATAGACCTTTGGGAAAAAAAACCCCACCTGACATATCATCCATCCTTCACAACACGTTATGCTGTTATATAGGCGAGTATGACACAGTGGTGAACATTTCCAGCATTTGATATCTATCAAACGTAGGTCACAGTCACGGTATGTCTGTTTGCTAGTTTGTCTGGCGGTAAGATTACACGAAAAACTATCGAACGATGTGAACAAACTTTAGTGGAAAGATGGAATTTGCCCCAAGGATGAACGTCTTGCTTTTTCGTTCGGGCCTGTGTCAAAGTTCAGATCCGCGATTACTTTAGCAAGAGGGGTGTATGCGAAGGCGTAAAAGAATGAATGAGTCACAGAGAGAGAGAGAGAGAGAGAAGAGAGAGAGAGAGAGAGAGAGAGAGAGAGAGAGAGAGGAGAGAGACTCTTCACACATATATGAAAAAAAACCCAACAACAAAAAACAAAACAAAACCAAAAAACTACGCCACATATTTCAACGAAACTTGGTGGAAAGATAGAATGTGGCCCATTAATGACATTGTTACATTTTCATGCGGATCTGTAGCGCAGATCCGGGTCAAAAGGCGGATCCAGAATCTGTTCGACTTGGCGGGGGTCTGCGCTCTCTCGCGTTCATTTCGCTTTTTCTTTTCTTTTTTTTTTTCTCTCATAAAGACCAGCTATAACGTAGACCTCTGAAAAGCTGTAAAGTATGCTTATTCTGTGTAGGCTGAAAATTACAGTGCTGACCTTAAAAGACCTTTAAACCCTACCAAGGAAACTATAGTAAGCTATGAAGCTTGATGCATCGGCATCTGTTGTAACAGTCCATTCTGGGAGGAACCGAGGAAAGGGGGAATGGGGGGGGGGGGGGGGGGGGATGAGAGTGGTGGGGTAGGGAGGAAAGGAGGTTGGATTAGAGTCTCTCTTTCTCTCTCTCTCTCTCTCTCTCTCTCTCTCTCTCTCTCTCTCTCTCTCTCTCTCTCTCTCTCTCTCTCTCTCTCCCTCTCTCTCTCTACATCCCCCCCTCTCTCTCTCTCTGCATTCGGTTTTAATTTGTTAATGGAGGTCTTGTCGACACCTCTTGCAA
>CM031600.1:36140326-36142826 GCA_018398815.1 Conus ventricosus
ATACAGTATAATTATGGCATTACGAGCGTATAGCATAATAAGCAAGACTAAGATGTCCCACAACGATTTTTTTTGTTCTTGCAACAAGAATGTTAACACTTTAAAAAAAAAAGGGATTGTACCTGTTGATTGTTGAATTGTACACACACACACACACACACACACACACACACACACACACCACACACACACACACACACACACACACACACACACACAGAGAGAGAGAGAGAGAGAGGAGAGAGAGAGAGAGAGAGAGAGAGAGAGAGAGAGAGAGAGAGAGAGAAGAGATCCACATTTAAGAATTTTAGACATAAAGCCCAATTCGATGCTCTGTCAGAGTTGCCGTTGTCTCCGATCTCCTCCTCAACTCTCTAATCCTGTCATCCCCATCATTGGCAGCGCAGCAAACCTCTGACTCTGGAACCAGGGGAACATCTTCCAGCCTACCTCTGGAACAAACCGGACAGGTTAAAGCCCCTCCGCGCTGATAGACTTGCTGGACATTCTGATCCTTGCCCGCTAAATGACTTACACGCGTGTCCTGTAAAGTCTCCGAGGACGAGAGCTTTTGTGTGTTGTGGTGTAAGTAGATCAGACACGGTGTGACCTTGTGAACAAAATGATCAGTGGTATGACAGACACTACGTCACTTTTCTGTAAACTCAAACATTAACTGGGTTGGACACATGATGGTCTTTGGGGACTGATCTGAATAAAGCCAGACAATTTCAATCCTCTGGGGGTCATATACAACGTCTGAAGTTTGACAGTCTAGCAAGCCGGGAACCCCGGGGAGAAGAGGGAGAGATACATGTTGAGGGTTGGGAAGGGGGGGGGGGGGGGTTGGGTGGAGGAGGAGGAGGAGTGAATCGAACATGGAGGGGTAACGAGGGTGGTGGTAGTGAGCGAGGGAGGGAGGGAGGGAGAGACGTGTGAGTGGGGGGGGGGGGGGGGGGGGGGTGAGGGGTTGGGGCATGAACTTGGAATGTTGTTGTTGTTGTGATGTAATCTGATATACCTCAACTTTTTTGTCCAGTTTTTGTAAACAGGTTAGCATCACATATATTTTTTGTCAGCGTCTTTGTCTTGTCTTGTCTTGTCTTGCGTGTGCGCGCGCGCAATGTGTATCTGTGTATGTATGCAAGTGTGTGCGTGTTATGTGTGTATGTGGGTGTGAGAGGGAGAGAAGCGGAAGCGGTAGATGAGAGAGGAGTATACATACGGTCAAGAGATAGAGAGAGAGAGAGAGAAAAGAGAGGAGAGAGAGAGAGAGTATACATACGGGTCAAGAGATAGAGAGAAAGAGAGAGAGAGGGGAGAGAGAGAGAGAGGAGGAGGAGAGAGAGAGAGAGAGAGAGTTTACATACGGTCAAGAGGAGAGGACAAGACAAGACAAGACAAAGTCTTTTATTCGTATTAGGCCATGCCCCTTAGAAGGCGGATGTACACAGAGCAACTTTACACGACACATTTCTAGTAGATGATGTAAACAACTTTAAGCTAACATAGAGTTTACGCTGTTTTAAAACCTCTGTACAAATAAACAGGAAACTGTTTCACTGTTTTATCATTTGTCGATGCCATTAACAAGATTAGTTTAAACAAGGATGGATGTCTAAAGTATTTAGGAGGGATATACTGTTGTCTTAAATCACTTAATTCTGGACATGAAAGAACAAAATGAACTTCAGTTTCCTGCGATTCGTGACACAATGGACAAAAATCATACGATCACTACAACTCTATATCGTTGAGAATGTGCAAAGATATCTGAAATACCCAATCTAAACTTTGTCACAGCATGTCTCAAATGTTTATTAATAGCCATTGACAAATAGGTAGGAATGCAAAGCATAGGATTTAACAGTCTGTAATAGAAAACCTAGAGCTGTCTTCAACATGCGAGTTCCACCTCTGCCAACTACAGTCAATCAATCTTTGCCGAAACACACGAATAAAACCATTTACATCACCAACACCCTGGTTTTCCCACACAAAACCAAATCCGAATTCATACAATTTTAGTCTTAAATTAGAGGTCCAGTTTGTTTTTCTTTCCCTGTTATCTAACTCTAAAAGCATAGTGTAGGCTTTGTATGGCAATCTGTGTTGTTCCATTTGTGTTATTCTTAGCCAGTAACGAATACACTTTACCACTGAAATTAAATGTATAGGGTATCTATTTGGTCTCTCCATATACCAGATCGTTCGGTGTTTTCAATGAAACACCAATAAATTTCTTTAGAGCATACAGGTGGATTTTCTCAATATGCATAGCAGCAGAATCAAAACCCATATTTCAGCACCATATTGTAGCATTGGTTGAATTTGAGCATCAAATAATTTCAAAAATAAAGTCAAAGATTCATTATTTAACATCGTTAATTTCTTCAGTATACACAATGATGGCATATTTAGCTCTACTTGCAAGATCTTTACAAGCGAAGGTAAAGCTTAAACTGTGTAGAAAAAATATATGCCAAGATATTTGTAAGCA
>CM031600.1:36150326-36155845 GCA_018398815.1 Conus ventricosus
GTTCAATCCACCCCAAGGTCCAACATCTTTTCTACCTCCTCCTCGATCACTTGCTTGGTGGCACACGGGATCGGGTAGGCTTTCCCCAATGTACGGGTTTTTGCGATGTTAACTCCACCGTACATGTCTCTAGAGTTTGTCCCTCCCTTTGGTTTATCAGTCAGGGACGCCTTATACTGTTCTAGGAGCCCCTAACTCCTCCTGCCCCCTACTGTCTAGCCCTTCATACAGTGACACATCCCTGGAATGACTCTTCTCCTGGAAACTCAGGCAACAAAATCCCCCTTCTTCTGCTGGGTCTCCTTCACCCCCATCAATGATTGCTGCTGCGCCTATGTGCTGAGTCTCACGCTAAATATTTTTGGGGAAAGCAAATTTGCAGGGAAAGTTTTAAATTTCCATTCACATCGATTCGTAGTCCTAAAATCAAACCTTTTCAATGATGGTGAAGGGTCCCTTCCAATGCAACAGCAGCTTGTGTGATCCGTGGGAAGCAGTAACAGGACTTGACCCTCCCACCTTGAGGAATTGTTTCCCTCACCTTCCTGTCATATTGCTTCTTCTGGACGACCCTACCTCCTGCAACCCTCCCTTGCGACCTTACATGTCTCCCTAGCCTATTGCGTAAGTCCACCACATACTGAAAGTGTTTTGACTTCTTCGGGATCCTGTTCTCCGGACCACAGCTTTTTGGAGAATGCACACTGGTCCCCGACTGTCCGCCCTTTACAGCAGCTCAAATGGCGAGAAGCCTGTGCTTTCCTGAGGGGCTTCCCTGTAGGCGAACAGTGCCGCTGGAATGTAGCGGTCCCAATTTTGCTGGCCTTTCCTCACAGAGCTTCTTTAAGATCCCCTTCAGCACACCATTGAATCTCTCCCCAACCCATTGCATTGTGGGTGGTATGGGGTTAGTGAGAAGCTGTGTGATCCCTAGCAGCCTGTTGACCTCCTTCATCACGCCTGAGGTGAACTGTGACCCCTGTCACTGAGAATTTGTGCTGCACACCCACCGCGAGAGAGATGTCTACCAGCCCTTCAGCGACCTGTTGCGTATCTACGCCTTTCAATGCAACTGCTTCTGGGTATCTGGTCGCGTAGTCCACGAGCGTAACACATACCTGTGCCCGCCTTTGGAACAGGGCGCGATTGGGCCAATCAGATCAACAGCCCCCCTCCTGAATGGTGTGTCAATAAAGGGGATGTTTAAGAGGTGCCTTCCTCTTCACCCCTCTTGTGGCTGATCTTTGACACACATCACATGACATGCAGAAACGTTTTATGTCTGCCATTGCTCCTGGCCAATGAAAGTCATCAAAGATTCGGTCAGCTGTTTTGCTGGTGCCGAGATGACCCGCCATGAGCGACTCGTGACCCACTGACATGACAGTTGTCACGATAACCTGCCGGGTACCTCTAACTGAGTGGTCACCTTCCCTGTCTTCCCCTTGGTGAACACTCGGTACACAGCCCGCCTTTCACAAGAAATTCTGTCTCCCCTCCTCTAACCTCCTGTTTCTCTCCACCTCTTGCCAACTCCAAGACTTCACGAGCGAAGGTCTTGTTCCTGCGCCGCCCTAAACTCATCAGGCGACACATCTATGCCCGACTTCCTTGCTGGACGACTAACGGTTTATCACCCTTTTCCCCCTTTCTTGCTCCTTGTTTGAACTCCTGCCCCTGTAGCAGTCAAACAACTCAGGATCCCCGGATCCCTTCCCCCGGGGAAATTTCCAATGATCAAATCTGAAGGGTTTCCCCAAATCACCAATGCAGACAACTCGCCTGAGAATTAAGGGGTACTACTTCTATCTTACCCAACTGGAAAACTCCCTCACAGTGCCATCGATTAGAGTACAGGTCTGGATTTGCCCTGTCAAATCCCCTTTCTCGACCAGCGTTGTTCTAACTACACCACATGAAAAACCAGTGTCTCGTAACACTTTCACCCTCTGCTGGCCAATCCCCCCTTTTCCACTGGTAACGAACCACTCAGCCTAGTGCCCTCCATCCCTGACACTGACTGCTGTCCAGTGCTAGCCATAGGCTGCACTCCACCCTCTTCAGACTAAATTCCCTTTTGGTTCCACTGCAGGTCGTTTCCCTTGACGACCCTTATCCACCTCTTGCAAGGCTGCTGCCTTCTGGAACCTCATGCGACAATCCCTCACCAATGTCCCTTCTTGTACAAATGAAACACCTAATGTCCCTTTGCCCTTTCCCCCCTTCCCTGCCCCACCACGGGGTTTGCGACTTTGCAGAAACTCTCCTAGTCCCTTGCACTCTTCTCACCTGTGCCTGGCACCTGTTTCTCCTGCACCTTAGTGCCCAAACGTGCCTCTATAAAACCCCCTGCGAACTTTAACAACTCTCCTGCTGTCTCTGGCTGTCTCCTTTCAAATGTATGGTTAACTCAGGGCCGCAACCTGACAAAATCTGTTCCTTCATTTAACCAGCTCTTTCATTCAGCGAACTCCTTCTTCGTACCACTCAACTCTAACCATTTCTCAAAATAGTGATCTAGACGTGCACCAAACTGAGTGTACGTTTCCCCTGCTTTCAATCTAGCTGAACGAAATTTTCTTTCTGAATCCTTCCTCTGTGAGGTCAAATCCTTTCATCAACGATTCCTTCACAGCGCCGAAATCAGACTGTTGTTCTGCTGGTAACGCAGTGAAATTTGTAATGCCTTACCGTCAGTAACGCCCGACAAAAAGACTGCCCACTCTTCTGGAGGCCAACCCTGATGGTCGCAAACGTTTCGAAAAGACTGATGTATGCGTCAATCGAATCGGTCCCTTCCGAGAATTTTGGCAACTTGGGTCGGGGGGCATAGCTGCGCACAGAGTCACTGGAAACTGAACTCCCCTCCTCGGTGGTCTCCCTTTGTATTCTCACTTTCTCTAACTCTAAATTTAACCTTTAATCTTTCCGTTTCCCGCTCATTCTTTCTGTCTCCTGCGCTTCCCTTATTCTTTCTGTCTCCTGCTCATTCTTTCTGTTTCCTGCGTTTCCCCTTTTTCTTTCTGTTTCCTGCGCCTCTACTGCGATACGGCCCTTTTCCGCTCGCTCATCTCTTTTTCCCTCTTTTGTTGGTTTTCAACGAATGCTCGCAACTCATCTCCTGAGTACCTAAACACGAGCGACGCTCACAAGTTGTTCAATAGGGGTGTTCTTTTCTTCCGCCATTATATCTCTTTTTTTTTTTTTTTTGAACAAGATTTTATTTCTATGACAGCCAAACTGGTGGTTACCGACACGAGTGACGTAATAGCACAATCCTATGAATGATAAATTAGCTTGGGACAACGTAATTAGTTTTTATAAAAACGCCCAGCGCCTGACCCAACTATTAGACGAATTATAGGCAATCTGTGCGAAATGAGTTACTCTGGGGCTGAAATGCCAAGCCTAGTATTAACTATCTTGGAAGCAATGCCCAAGCCTAGTATTTAACTATCTTGGGAACATACAGTAAGACAACCCCTTGTCTTAGGTTACAATCTTGAATCCCCCCAGCTTCCTCTTGAGAAGTTGAACAATTATAATAAATGGGCCAGATATCCTGGCAAGCTCGCCAATAAATTGTGAACCTCGGGTGATGTCGATGGAGGAAGGACTAGCGCACAGCCCAACACACTCACAGCTTGCTTTCTCTCATTCATATAAACATGCATTCGCACATCAAACCACTAGTAAAGTCTTAACTTTACTACACATGATCATAGAACGGGAAACATCAATGCATATGGAAACAAACAAAATAAAACATCCTCTCTTTCCTGAAAATTTCACAAATCATTATCTAAAACATCATTAACTAACCCGGGTATAAATAGATTTCTACTTTACCTGGCCCGGTGATCTTAACTATTCACGAATCCCTGTCTTTTCTTTTCCTTTTTTTCTTTTCACTGTCACTTTCACAACACGACACAACGCTGGCATTGGTCAAGTTAGACTGCTGGCACCGGTCAGGCTGGACCGCTGGCACTGGTTCGGGTAGACCGCTGGCGTTGGTCAGGTTTGGGCTGCCGATGAAAGTGGCGCTGGCCAAGTATGAGGTCGAACCCCCGGTTCAGATGGAACAGTGACATCAACATCGATCTGTTCTCCTTTCTTTCTTCCTGCATTAAAGCATTGCACTCTCTCTCTCTCTTCTAGTCTGCTCTATCAAATGGACATGGTTGCTTTTCTTTCCTTTTCTTTTTTTTTCTTTTCTCTTCATTAGTTAGCAACTCTCTCTCCCACATCTCTCTTTAGCCTTTTCCCCCCGCGACTACTCCCGCTAATCTCTCAACTTGGTTCTCCTCTCTCCTCCTCATCTCTCTGCTTCTCTCTCAAGCAGACCTAGAACCTCTTCCTCTCTCTGTCTCTCTGTTCGTTCTCCCCCTCGTTCTGTCTTCCTCCTCCTCTCTTCATCTCTCTGCCTTTTCTTGTGCAGAGACTTACACCCAGAACCCCCCCATCTCCCCTCTCCCTGTTCGTTCTCATCTCCCGCCTTCCTGTAGGCGAGAGCCTACTCCCCGGGAAATTCTTCCTCTCTCTCTCTGTCTGTTCGTTTTTTTTTCTCTCTCTCTCACTCATGCATTACTTTATTTCCCTAACCCCGTGTCCAAGGGCGAGTACCATTGGTCAGTATTTTTACCACCTGACCCGAGTTATCTCCCTCTAAATTCCATTGGATATTCAAATCATGACAGTCCCGCCTACACGCCTTACTCTCTGTGGTGGTCAATTGGTCATTTTTAAATTTATGCTTGATTTCACCCCCCCACCACTACTACCTTCTCCCTCCCCTTTCCGGCGATGTCGTAAATTGGCTAGATGAGTCGGGTAGGCGCCGAGACGTCTGACCAGACCTATCGAGACCTGTCGGTCCCCGCCACTCCGACTGTCTACGTGGAAGATTAGGATTAGCCTCTGGCTGTGCTCAGATTGGCCGGATGAGTCTGATCCGGGCGTCGAGACTCGTTTGAAACCCGACATCGAGGGTCGGTCAGCCACTTAGTCCAAACTGGCTAGACAGACCGTCTCCGTGGAACTCTCCCCTATGCTTAATTGGCTGGATCCGAACCATGGGGCGTCTGCCTGACGCCCAGAATTATTTGCGTTAGAGCTTATGTCCAACTGGGCTGGTGGCGATTGACCACGAATTTGTTTTTTGTTTTTTTTGACCGTGACAGTGTGTGTGGTGTGTTGTGTTGTGTGTGTTGTGTGTGTGTGTGTGTGTGTGTGTGTTTCTTTGTATATATTTGTGTCAAAGCCTCTTTGTGTCTTTGTCTTCTTTGCTTTTTTTTTTTTCCCTTTGGGTCTCCTTTTTTTCCCAATTTTTTCTTCACCCTCCAACCTTCCCTCCGTTTGTTTGGGTTGATTTTTTTTCTATCCCCCCCCCCCCACACCTTCCCCACCCCCAGCCCATCCCTTGTAAACTTTTCATTTTTGTAAACCCGCAGCTTTAAAGATGACGCTTGATGTGGGGGTGTGAAAGGGGCACTGCCCTTTGATGTATCAGATTGATC
>CM031600.1:36155945-36158445 GCA_018398815.1 Conus ventricosus
TATTTTAAATATTATTTGTAACCCTTGATTTTTCCAATTCTATTATTTTTCCAATCTTATTAGCGTTACTAACGGCTGTAACGGCCTGTAACGGATTTTCTTCTTTATGGAATATCTCAGAAAGTACTAGGCGATCTTTCTGTAAATTTGTAGGTATGTTCATTATGGGTCACAAATAATGCCTGTGTTTAGGTTACCTTTATAGCCGTTACTAACAGCTATAACGGTTTTTCTTCTTTATAGAATGTCTCTGAAAGCACTTTGTCGATCTTCCTGAAAATTTGTAGGTATGTTCATTATGGGTCACGGATGATACCCGATGTTTTACTTTACAGTTATAGCCGTTTACTAACGGCTGTAATGGCCCATAACGGGTTTTCTTTTTTTTATTCAGAAAGTACTTTGCTGATCTTTCTGAAAATTTGTAGGTATGTTCTTTTATGGGTCACGGATGATGCCCGATGTTGTAGTTTACCGTTTTTAGCCGTTACTATTGGCTATAATGACCCATAAACGGGTTTTTTTTATGGAATATCTCAGAAAGTACGTGGCCGATCTTTCTGAAAATTTGTAGGTATGTTCATTATGGGTCACGGATTATGTCCGATATTTTACTGACGGCTTTTTTTTTTTTTTTAGCCCATAACGGTTTTTCTTCTTTATGTAATATCTCAGAAAGTTTTTGGCTGATCTTTCCGAAAATTTGTAGGTATGTTCATTATGTTTCCCGGATGATGCCCAATGTTTTAGTTTATCGTTGTAGCGTTACCAACGGCTGTAATAGCCCGAAAACGGTTCTTTTCTTTTTAATAGAATATTTCAGAAAGTATGTGGCCGATATTTCTGAAAATTTGTAGGTATGTTCATTATGGGTCACGGATGATGCCCGATGTTTAAGTTTAATGTTATAACCGTTACTAACGGCCCATAATGGTTTTCTTCTTTATGTAAAATCTCAGAAAGTACTTGACCGATCTTTCTGAAAATGTGCATGTATGTTCATTATAGGTCACAGATGATGGCCGATGTTTACCAGAATAGCCTTTACTAACGGTTACACCAGCCCAAGACGGTTTTTCCTCGTTATGGAATATCTCACGTGTATTCAGGATAAACTGGGAGTACGTTTATATGCTTTGCATCTTGTTTTTCTTTTTTCTTTTTTCTTCTCATTTTATATTCACGTGATGAATTATCTTCGCTATGAACTTGGTGGCTAAGTAATGGGAAAATTCTAACCACTTGGGAATAACACGGCTGTCCCTTACGCAATGTCATTTGCTAGAGAGACGTTCTTGGATTTTTCATATTTTTTGTAAATGCACAATATTTAACATTCGTTTAAAGCTCTCCAGTTACGTCACGTTCTGGATAAGAGGAGACGAGATTCCACGGCGTTTCGGGGACGTGTGTGTGGGGGAGGGGTGGGGGTGCGGTAGCAGGAGGGAGGAATTGCCGGCTTACCGGGATAAATCTGACAGGAGCAGGCGTTTGGCATAGTGCATGTTAAATTCAGGCACGCTATTCGCACCTCCATTTAAGCTCTCAAAAAGTCATAAATAAACAGACCGCAATTCATCAATCATTTCGCGATTTTAAACCCCCCCCCCCCCCCCCGTCTCTCTCTCTCTTCTCTCTCTCTCTCTCTCTCTCTCTCTCTCTCTCTCTCTCTCTCTCTCTCTCTCTCTGTCCTGCGGGCGGGCGTGTGTATATGGGTGTGTGTGTGTGTGTGTGTGGGGGTGTGTGTGTGTGTGTGGGGGTGTGTGTGTGTGTGTGTGTGTGTGTGTAGGGAGGGTGAGTGGGCAAGTTGGGTGGGTGGGGAGAGGTTGGGGGGGGGGGGGGAGGGAGGGCTAGAGAATGCGAAATAGCCTACGTGCTTGGCAAGTGTGTGTGTGGTGTGTGTGTGTGGGGAAGAAAACTGTTTTATGTGCAGTTTTCTCTTAGAGGGAAGATGTCAGGTGGATTACAACAGGTGATAAAGGAACGACATTTCAGCACATGCATCATACACACAATAAAGCAATAGCTGCGGCATAAATCAACAATTTTTGAAACTTTTATATATGCACACTGACAGATACAGCAGAATTTGCTCAATTCTATCTCTCTGAGAGAGAGAGGGGAGAGAAAAAGGGGGAGAGAGAGAGAGAGAGAAGGGGGAGAGAGGGGGGGGGGGGGTGGGGGAAGGGGGGGTTGCAGGCAAGGGGAGGTAAGGCCGGGGGTTCGGAAGTCAGCCCCCCCCCCCCCCCCCCCCCCCCCCCCCCCCCCCCCCCACTGTGATGTTTTGTGAAGCATGCCGAAAGGTCCACAGATGTCTCTTTCAGCAGGTGGACAGCTAACAGGCAAATCACAGACACACAGACAGAGGACAGACAAACCGACAGACAGAAGAGAGAGAGGGGAGAGAGAGGGGAGAGAGGAGAGAAAAGAGAGAGGAGCCCTTGTAGAAAGGTATCAAAACAATGATTATACCATAGTGATTCCAATACTGCTATGACAC
>CM031600.1:36160945-36210945 GCA_018398815.1 Conus ventricosus
CTTTTGGGTCGCGGAGCCGCGAGGAAATCCCACGGCCTAATCAGCGCAAAACCGACAAAACCAAAAAAGGAGATTCTTCAAGATTATGGGTTTCCGAATGCTGTGGGTTACTTGATGGCACCAAATCCCGGGGTTTTAAAGGCCCAAGCCTTTCCAATCTCACCCCTCCCACCCCCCCAAAAACCCCCTTCTTTGTCCCAAAAAACATTCCTTCTCCTTTTAAATCTTTTGCTTAAAAAGAAAAAAAATTTTTTTAAATGTTTCAATAAATTTTTAAACGTTTTTTTTAAATTTTTTTCCTTTTCTAAAGTTTTCGTTTTTTTTTTTTAAGGGGGGGAAAAAACACGGAAAAAAAAAATTGAAAGGAAAGAAAAATTCCCCAAGAGAAAAAATTTTTTGGGGGACGGGGGGGGTGGTAGGGGCCCCCCGCGTTTTGGTTGGGTTTTTGGGGCCCCGCCCCTTCCCTTTCACCCGCACAGGGCCCTTTCCCTCCCCTTCCGCTTCCGTTCTCTCCCATTTTTTTTTTCTTTTCTTCCCCCCTTTTCTCTTTCTTTTTGTTGTTGTTAAAATTTTTCCCCCTTTTAGGGAGTTTGTTTTACCGGTTTCCCAGTTTTTAAAAAGGGGGGGTTTTAGTGGTGGGGGGGTTTTGGGTGGTTGGGGGGTGGAGATTTTAAAAAAATTTCTTTTTCCCCCAATCGGTTTGGGGAAAGCACCCCTTTCTTTTCCCCCCTTTTTTTTCCCCTCCTTTCTTTCCCTTTTTTTTACCCTTAAAAGGTTTTCCGTTTTCCCTTGGGGTACGGGTTTTCCTTTGGGCGGAAAGGCCCTGCCTTCCCCCCCCGCCCTTTGGGGTTTTAGGGGACCCCCCCCCTCCCTCCCCCCCTCCCCCCTCCCTCCCCCCCCCCCCCCCCCCCCCCCCCCCCCCCCCCCACCCTCGCCCCCCAAAGTGCCTTTGCACTCCCCCTTTTCCCCTTCTGGAAACCCATTTTCTTGCCTTTTTTCTTCTGCCTTCTTCCCTGCATCAATTTCTCTCTCTGTCTGTCTTTTCTTTTTGTTCGTTTGTTTCTTCTGTCTCTCTGTCTCTCTCTGTCTCTCTCTTTTCTCTGTCTCTGTCTCTCTCTCTCCCCTCTCTCTTTTTCTCTCTGTCTGTGCCTTTCCTCCCTTATCTCTCTCTCTCTCTCTCTCTCTCTGCCTTTCCTCTTTTCAATTCTTCTCTCTCTCTCGCTGTGCCTTTTCTCCCTTCATCTCTCTCTCTCTCTCTCTTCTCCTCTCTCTCTCTCCTCTCTTTTCCTCTCCTCCTTCTCTTCCTCCCTCTTCTCTCTCTTCCCCCCCCCCCCCCCTTCATCCTCTCTCTCTGCCTTTTCTCTCTCTCTACACACACACACACACACACACCACACACACCACACACCACACACCAAACCACCACCACGCACGCACGGCACACCACGCACGCACACACGCACCGCACGCAAAACACAAAAACACCCACACACAACACACAACACACACACACACACACACCCCGCACATACGCATACACAGGTTGTATATAATTAGAAAAGATTTCATTTGTTACCCCGAAAGGCGATATGTATCTTGTTTGCATTGAAGTGTGTGTGTGTGTGTGTGTGTGTGTGTGTGTGTGTGTGTGTGTGTGTGTTGTGAGAGAGAGAGAGAGAGAGAGAGGAGAGAGGAGAGAGGGGAAGAGAGAGAGGAGAGAGAGAGATTGAAGCTAGACCCTGTTCCGATTGCACACCTGCGTGCAAAATTAAATAATCCTGTACCTGGCTATAAGTCCCGTGTACATTATGGTGTTAGGAGAATTTCTCACTTGATTTGAGTCAAGGGGCACCTAGACATGAAAAATCACGGAGGTGATCGGGCACCACCCTGGTACATTTTGCGTAATGGCCGATTCAAATATGGCGCCACCGCCCCCTGTGAAAAACCCTAAACTTTTGTATTTTTGACAATTTTTTACATTTTGTAACACTTCTAACCCAACTGATTTTGGAGTGCTGAGTTCATTTTGGTATCATTTTGTCCATTTGGGGTCATCTTGACCTTCAAATGCCTGGTCAAGGTAATTTTCTTTACTGAGGGTCTTGACCGTAACCTGGCGATATTTAGCTGTAACAACAGGGCCTATACAAAATTTCCCACTAATTCTGACATGCATTTTCACTCTATGATTCACTTTTAAGATATTAGTCATTTGTCTTGAATTCAAAAGTAAAACGCCGTTTTTACCTATTCAACTAAAAACTGTCTTTGCTACTTTTTCACTTTTTTCTGATTGCGTGGTCAATGACACATCCCAACAGAAACAGAAAAAGTTCTCAAGTATGCAACAACATGCTCAATGGGGACTGTAATTGTTCTTTTCCATCATGATTGGAACATGGAGAATTATTGCTTTTCCTTTGGCAGAATGCGACGCAGCAAACCCCAGTACAACAGCACCACACTGTCGAGTGTCACACTTGTCTGCCCATTTGCATATTGTGAGCAAAGTGGGTGGCAAGGGCTTCATGCATTAGTTGGCAACAGGGTGTCAAAATTTTTGCTCCCACCCATGTTCTAGTGTTCTAGGTAGCCCTCACGTTGTTGACTGGCCCCCCCAAGCAGATGGTGCTTTGTGCCCCAGAAAGGCGTCTCTCTGTGGATGTGGCCTCTGTGACATGCTTGTGGGTGGGAGAGAGTCAATTCTAGCTGTAGCATCTGTAGTTCTCCACTCTGAGTGGTTGAACTTTTCAGCAGTTGTTGTTGATCTGACCCCCACCCAGACTTGTACACGGTACATTTCCGCCAGAGCTTCATCTTGCTCTGACAAGCGGGTCCGTCGCTCAAAAGTTGTCAGTTTGCTGTACAGGGTCAGTTCCCATAGCAGCTTTTCTTCGCCCCTACCCTTAGTCCACAAGTCATCGCCAGTCAGTATGTGTGCTTTGATCACTGACTTGGCCAGCGGTGCTCCAACCCTAGAAACTGCTTGGTGCAGTGAAGCACCCGCCGCTTCTCACGTGTGCCAAACTGCTGCCAAAATTTCCTTCAACCCCCAGCGTTTGGAATGAGGGGTGTAGTGAAGCAGTAGTGGAAAAGTGTCCGTGTCGTTGGAAATGCTGTAACTCTCTTGCACTGTTTGACGCGAACAGCCACTCCACATCTCTACCAGTCTGGCGTCTGCCTCTTCAATCCAGCTGTGCAGGTCCTGGATTTCTTCCCCGCCAGCTCAAATCAACACAAAGGAAAACAGAAACCATGAGATCAACAACCAACAACGAGACCCACTACGACTGCAACAGAAAGACATCACTGAAGTTGATAAGTTTGTTACCTCGGCAGTGTGGTCAGCAAGATGGAGGTACAGATGAGGGATTCAAGAGCCGCATCAGTAAGCCAGGCAGATCTTTATTACGCTAGGCCTACTGGAATTCCTCTGCCCTCTCACTCCACAAACAAGATCAGAATCTTCAATTCAAATGAAAATCTGTCCTTCTATATCGTTCTGAACCGTGGCGAACAACAAAGACAAACACTCGCAAACTCCAAGCATTTATCAACGATGTCTGCAAAAACATTGTGAACATCAGATGGGACAGATATTATTGCCAATAAGAACTGTGGACAAGACAAGCAGTTCCAATGAAATAGAAATCAGAAAACGGAAGTGGGGATGGATTGGCCACACCCTCATAAAGTCTCATCCAACATCGCAAGGACAAGCCTTGTTTGGGAAAACCCCCAGGGCAAAAGAAAAGTGGGAAGACCAAGACAGACATGGACAAGGAGTTACCGACGCAGAGGTGAAGGTCGCCGGAATGACGTGGGCCGAGCTGAAGAGGATTCCAAAACCCGGGTGTCCGCTGGAAAAATGTGGTTGCGGCCTATGTTCACCAGGGAATTCGAGGACTAAGTCAAGTAAGTCAAGTCCCCTCATCATCAGAGACGACAGAGCTGGCGATGATGACAAGATTTCCTTCAGCCCCGATTGTCACCTTTATCTTGAACCAGCAGTGAAGATTCTGTTTGTTTTTCTCAGATGCCCAGAACTTGTCAGCTGTCGAGGGATGGGTGTGTCTGCGTTCATGCCATATTGCAATGGGCGTCACACCAGCTCGTCTCATGGGTTTGTCCTTCTTTCAGGGAAAGTTCAACATATGAATCTAACAGCAGGTAAACGTAGTCCGACTCATGGCAGGGGCCCTTGTGGCTGATGTGATGACTGCAGTGACTACATCACCGAGGGTAGAGAATTCTGCTAGCGGCATTTGTCGCATCTTTGACATGAAGTCTACCACAAAATGAGTGGGAAGAAGAGACGTTGATTCCATTGTGTGAGGTCCAAGTTCAGATTCAATTTCACCAACAAGTGTTGACTTGTTGACGTGAGCGTGAAGATCACCATCAAACAGTGGAGTCACTGGCAGCAGATCGTGGCAAGTATCTGCTTGATGTCCATGCCATGCTCCTTTGCAATGTCCATGGTTCTCTGTGCCTCCCAATGTCCTTGAAGGCCACGTCCAAACACGCCCCATTCAACCAGTGCGTGTCTAAGCCAGAACCTCGAAGCAGTTTTCCCTGGGGCCCCAGCAGAATGCGAGTCCATTTGGAAGGGTCCAAGCAGATGAGCAGATCCTTGAAAATGTTCTGTCTCATGCAGGTAAAATCTGCCGCCACAGCAAACACGCCTTCATCGCACCAAACTGTATGATGCTTGGTTCAGCTGTCTGCAACACCTTTGAAAGTTTTTTGAGGTCGCTGACCCCGTACAGCATCTGACGAACTTTGGATAGACGAAGCTTGTCAGGGAAGATGAAACTCTGGCAGAAATGTACCCTGTACATGTCTGGGCGGGGTCAGACCCAAAAACAACTGCTGAAATGTTCAACCAGCTCAGAGTGGAGAACTACGCAGTGCTACAGTGGAATTGACTCTCTCCCCCCCAAAGCAGTTGTCATCAGAGGTCACATCCACCGAGAAGCCTTTTGGTGCACAAAGCATGCCATTGCTTGGGGCGGCCCAGTCAACGTGAGGACTACCTTGAACCACTAGAACATGTGTGGAGAACATTTTGCACCCTGTTGCCAAACTAAATGATGAAGCCCTTGCCACCCACTTTGCTCACAATATGCAAGTGGGCAGGCAAGTGTGACACTCGACGGTGTGGGTGCTGTTCTACTGGATTTTGCCCGCGTCACATTCTGCCATGGAAAAGCAAATAATTCTCCATGTTCCAATCAGTGATGGAAAGAGACAATTACAGTCAGTCACATTGGCATGTTTGTTGCATACTTGAGAACTTTTTCTGTTTCTGTTGGGGGTGTGTCATTTACCACACAATACAGAAAAAGTGAAAAAAGCAGCAAAGACAGTTTTAGTTGAATAGGTTTAAAACGGCGTTCAATTGTGAATTAAAGATCAGAATGACTTATATCTTTAATAGTGAATCCATACAGTGAAAATGCATGTCAGAATTAGTAGCATTATGTATAGGAGCCCTGTTGTTACAGCTAGAATATCGGCCAGGTTACGGCCAAGACCGTCAGTATAAGAAAATTACCTTGACCCTGGCAAATTTTAAAGGGCAGATGACCCCAAATGGACAAAACAATACCAGAAATGAACTCAAACACACCAAATCAGTTGGATTAGAAGTTTTACAAGTGTATTATTGTCAAAAACACAAAAGTTAGGATTTTCACGGCGGGGGGGGTGGCGGCCATATTGAATCGGCCATTACGCAAAATGTTTCCAGGGTGGTGCCCGATCACCTCCGTGATTTTTCATGTCTAGGTGCCCTTGACTCAAATCAAGTGAGGAAATTCTCCAAAAACCATAATGTACACGGGACTTATAGCCCGGTTTCAGGTTTTAAAAAGGGATCCTTAATTCCCTTTTTGCCTTGAGCTGCGTTCCGTTCTGTCTTTTCAGCATTCAGAGTGGACGTTATAGTTTTTTTTCTTTTTTTTTTTTTTTTAAATTGTCCCCAAAATACAATGACAGCCAACAAACATAAATCAAAACATTAATCCATAGTTGGCACATATTTAACACATACAAATATACATGCATTTTTTTTTTTTTTTTTTTTTTACACGGGCACCAATGCCCCAATAAATTCTAATAACTGGCATTAATCCTGTGTACCCAGGTTGTGGACGAGATTAAATAGAAAAGAAAAAGAGTATATTATACAGTATTAGTTTTGGCAGGTTATCTACATATGTTCCAATTTCAATATCGAATATTTCCTTTTCTGCATTACATTTTCATATAGTTCTTTGTCTCTTTTAACATATCATCCGTTTCTGTCAAAGTTGTTCCTTGGTCCGTGACTAGTTTAAGCATTCTTTTGCTTACGAATTCCTTTTCTCAAGTGAACGAAAAAATTTGCTTATTTTTTCCCGTAAGATGCCCATTTGGCTCTGGATCGTATTATTATTCCGTCAATTTTCGTTGTTATAGTTTTCTTAATCCAACGGTTTTGGGAATGCACTTATCATTCATATGGAATTTTAGATCAAGGTATATTGTCTGTTTCCAACCGTCTTGAAGCTTCATTTTTCTGCGTTTTACCACGCTACGTGGGATTTCACTTCAACGGATACTTTTTTCAGACTGCTTCTGCTTGGAACGGATTTTTCCGATCGCACGCAGGATCTCAGATCTCCCAATTTGTCTTTGAACTGGTTTTTTACCCTGCCATGTGGGATTTCAGGTCACACAATATATTGAACTGAAATTTTAACTGTCTACCCTGCCAAGTGAGATTTCAGCTCAAATAGTACATGTTCTGTTTCAATTCATCTATAACTGCGTTGTTTCCCTGCCACGTAAGATCTCGGATCACACACACCATACTTCTTAATTTCAGCTCGTCTGTGACTACATTCTGACCTGCCATGTAGGATTTCAACCCCCACACACAGTATATTGTATGACGCCAACTTTTCTGGAAATGCATTCCACGCAGCTATGTGGGATCATTGATTTCAGATCTCAGGATGTATGTTCTGTTCCCTGCTATTCCGAACCGTTGTTTTACTATGATGCGTGAAATTTGCTCTTCGTTTACCCTCTAACCCTGTTTGTCTAGGATTGCTTTTAACTCGGCCATGTGGGATTTCAAGATTACACAGTATATGTCATGGCTCCGACTTGTATGAAAATGCTTTTTACCCTTCATTTAGGATTTCAGATCACACAAAATAGTTCTGTTTTTTATTGTGTGTGTTTTACCATGGTACGTAACAGTTTCAGATGACACCGTCTATTTCCTATTTCTAAAACTGCGGTTTACCTTGATATGTGAGATGAACAGTTATTTTCTGTTTTCTACTTATAAATGTGTGACTTTGGTGTATGAGATAACACAGTGTACGTCCTATCATTACAGAACTGTGTTTTACCTTGGTATGTAAGATGATACAGTATAATTCTGTTTCCTGCTTAGAGAACTGCGTTGTACAGGTCTGTGTACGTGAGATGACACAGTATATTTCTGTTTCCCGCTTAGAGAACTGCGTTGTACCTTTGTAGGCCTATGTGAGATGACACAGTATATTTTGTTGTCGACTTACAGAACTGCATTTTGTCTTGGAATGAGAGAGAACACATTTTCTGTTTCCTATGATAGAAAAGGTGTTCTGCCTTTATATGTCAGACTTTAAGTAGCACAGTAATTTCTATTTCATAATTTTGTGACTGTGGTTCTAGAACCGTCGTTCACCTTGATATGCCAGACTTTGATGACACAGTTTACTTCCTGAGTTTTGTGTTCGTCTGGAACTGAGTTTTAGCCTGCTGTGGGGGATTTCATGATCACACAGTACATTTTCAGATTCCAGCGCGCTCACTTACAACTGAGATCTACCCTGTCTTGTTGACTTTCAGATGACGCGGTTGGATTCCGTTTTTTTTTAACCCTTGGTGGTGAGAACACCATGGAATTGTAGACTGTGGTATATCTCCATTTGATCCCAAAAGGGAGCACAGACACAATCAGCCGTGCCTCCCGACGAGTCCGATCCAGCGGACGAAAGGCCTCGGTGCAGGCAATACGAATAGTTCATGGGTCACGATGGTCTGTAATATATTTTCCTGACTTCTCATCCTCATTTTCTTAACCCCCCCCCCCCCCCCTCACACACACACACACACATACACACCTGCCGTTTCTTTTTTTTTGTTTTTCCCTCGCTTCGAATCTTTGCTAGGTCATTAATGTAAACATGGAGGAATTGTTAGACTGCACTTGTTTTCTCCCACTACTAAATTGTTCAACACACACACACGCACACACACACACACACACACCACACACACACACACACACACCACACACATATAGATAGATAGATAGATAGATAGATATAGATAGATATAGATATATAGATATATATATATATATATATTTATAAAATATATATATATATATATATTATATATATAATATATGAGACAAGAACCGATTGTTGTTTTATTCTTGTATATTATATATTATATATATATATATATATGGAGAGAGAGAGAGAGAGAGAGAGAGAGAGAGAGAGAGAGAGAGAGAGAGGAGAGAGAGAGAGAGAGAATGAATATTGCTAAAAAGCCTAATATGTTTTTTAAAGTGCTCGACTCCTTGGGGAGCAACATTTGTTAAAATCAAATATTAAAAGGAGTATTAAAAATCATCTGCAATATTGTTTCGAGCATGGCTCTCTTCAGGATGATGTTTGGGTCGCTACTGCCGGTGTTATATAGCGTGGGGGCCCAGTTGTCACTGTTTTCACGTGCAAGTTGGTTACACGTGTTTTTTTTTTTGGGGGGGGGGGGTTTCAGGTTGTTGCTCGGGGTGTGTTCACTAACAACGATTTCCATTTGTTGCCTGCAGTTGTTTACTATTTTCCGTTTTAGTGTTTAAAGTTGCTAGGTGTGGTTTACATAGTATTAGCCATTTTTCAGTTAAACATAAGTTGCATCTTTTTGAAATATTACTGTATGGTAATGCCCTTTTTATGATTTTCCAGGATATATTATAGTTTATTTTTGCATCTTTAAGTCTCCAAATGTATTTGCTCAGTTCTGTTTGGTTTTTGTATTTTTCTTTATTGAATGACTGTTTGTGGTTTGCATATCTGGTTTTAAAGTGATTTTCAGTTATCCCTATATATGTTTCTTTTTCGTTTCCTGATGTCACAGTGGCTTGGTATACAATATTGTTGTAGAGGCATTTATTGTTTAAGGGGCACTGCTCTTTTTTGGTGCAATTGTAAGATTTCATTTCTTCACCCTTCTTTGCTGTGTTGGTTTTCATTTTGTTGGATGAATCAATTAAATTTTTGAGGTTGGGCATACATGAATATGATAGTTTGACGGTGTTTTTGCTGAATATTTTAGACAGTTTGTGTTCTTTTTGGGAACGATGTTGTTAAGATTTTAAAGAATTCTTTCCCTATATTTGTTTTAAGTTTCCCGTCGTATGGGGGGTTATACCATATGATGTTCCTTTTCCTGTTTTTCTTGCTTTTGTTCATGTTATTATCTGGGTTGTGTTGTAGTTGGTAGTTGTTACCACTTTTTTGCAGCGCTTCTTGGTATTCTACTGCTGCGTTGTTGAATACTCTTTCGTCGCATGACAGATTGGATAGTCTCTTGTTTATGCCATTGGGTATGGTTTTTAATACAGATGCTCTCCTCAGGGTACCCTGAGGAGGGCAGTTTAGCTTGAAACAATTTTTAAGTTTGTAGGTTTTTAATTTTTCCATTTTATAATCCTATTTTAAACTGGTATGTCGCTCCCTACTTGGTTGAGCACTTTTAACATTCTGAGTGGCTTTTTAACTCAGATTAATATATATTATATATATATATATGTGTGTGTGTGTGTGTGTGTGTGTGTGTGTGTGTGTGTGTGTGTGTGTGTGTGTGTGTGTCTGCGTGTGTCTCTGTGCGTGTTTGTTTATTTAAATACTTCTTTGTTACTGGTTCCAGAGTGTCTGGGAGTGTGTTTTCTCCCCTGCGATGTTTGATTTCAGAATCACAGAGTGGACCAGGGCTGTGTCCTGTTTATCTCCAGTCGGCGTTGTCCACGTCCCCCAGTCCCCTGATCGGTGAAAGCGTCAGTCCCTTTGGCTCTCGGGTCGGCTGTGGCCGTGATAGAAAACGGCTTTGGGCGTTTTTGTAAATAAAGGGTTTGGTTTATTGGGGCATAAACACTGTAGTCTGGGTCTTGGGAGAGATTGGGAAAAGGAATCGAGCGGGGAGCGCGAGCGCGCTGGACGGAAGAGAGAGAGAGAGGGAGAGAGAGAGAGAGAGAGGACGACAGACAGACAGACAGACAACAGACAACAGACACACGACCCATCGACAGACAGAGGAGATGGACAGACAGACAGACATGAGGGAGGAGGGACAGGAAACAGGAAGCAGGGATTGTAAGGAGGGGGGGGGAAAAATGTGGAGGGTGGGGTGGGGGGTGGGGGGGGGGGGTACGAGAGTCTGCCTACAAACCCCTTAACGATGAAAGGTATTCAAAGAGGAGAGTATAACCATTCGCCTTTAATGTTTCTGCACACAATGAGTTCCGTTCTTCCTTTGAGTGTTATTACTTATTTTTTTTCTTCTCCACTTTGGCTGTAATGGTAATAGAGACCACAAACTGTCATGACTTGTAAACATGGATCCTGTTGACAGACCCAACCAGCTATTTTCCAGTTGTCTCCGAGGCGAGGCAAAGCAAGTCAAGACAAGATGAGACAAGACAAACATTTCATTTAACGAGGGTGATGATAGATAAGCAAGTTCGTGCCTTTTTTTTCTTTTTTTTTTTTGTCCGTCCAGCCCATGCCCAAGAGGGTAGAATATGGAAATGCAAAAGGAGAAAGATAGAAAGAAAGAAAGAAGGAAAAGACAAAGAAAGAAAAGCAAAGGAAAGGAAAGGAAAGGAAACATCAGAACACACATTAACGCAGACTCCCTTAATGGAATACAGAGGCACATAGAAATAAACAAAACAAAACAAAACAAAAGGAAATGAAACAAAAACAATTAAAGAAAGAAAATAAAAAATAAAAAAGAGAAAAAAGCGGAGTACGCTACCAGTTTTATTGTCTGTGCCCTTTGCACGCGCGCGCGCCGCGCACGCACACCACACACACACACACACACACACACACACACACACACACACACACACACACACACACACACACACACATATACACAGCAACAGTAGGAGTCAGAGATAAGAAGAACGTACCAGCGCATGGTTTCAGTAGACAATTTTGACGAAAAATCAACCATTGTTTCTTATCTCCTTTAGCTTTGGAAATATGAGTATTTTCATTGCCAGTGTAGCCAGCTCCTTCCAATATTTGCATTGCAAATTTATCCACCTCCTCCATTTTGTTTCCCCTTCTTTGTTCGCTGTTTGTTCGTTGTCAAAATCATGTTAGTGCTTTGATGTTAATTGAAACAAACAAACAAAGAAATAAATGAATAAATAAATAAACTTTTCTTTTTTAAAGGGCAAAAAGCGACGTGTTTACTTTAATGACACTCAGGTCTTATGTCTCTCTTCGTTTCTGACTATTTGAACGAGAGGTTACTAGGTTCAAAACCATAATTCATTTTTGAGTGAAAATAACTATTTGTTGACACGCACTAATAATATAATACATGTAACGTTTTCTTTTTTCCCCCACTAGTATAACGCCATAGAGGTCACAAACCAGCAAATCAGTAAACGGGTGCAAGTGCATTATTAGCACGAGACGGTGGCCAACACGGAAGGAAGGGAAGTCATGTTATTTACAACTCAGCCGACCTCAGAGGTCAGTAAGGGCTGCAGGAAGAGGGCGCTGCTTACCTACACTTACGAATGGTCACGATTATTTATGTCACCGAGGATCTCTTTTAGTTGATGAAAACTTCATCCCTATTATTTCTTTCTTTCTTTCTTTCTTTTTCTTTCTCTCTTCTTTCGTTTTTGTACTCCCAGTTCTTAAAGAACAGGGAGTACTGTAGAATGGGAACGAAGAAATGCTCTGTGTGTGTGTGTGTGTGTGTGTGTGTGTGTGTGTGTGTGTGTGTGTGTGTGTGTGTGTGTGTCTGTCTGTCTGTCTGTCTGTCTGTCTGTCTGTGTGTCCGTGGTCAAAATGTGTTCCACTCGCTCCAGACAAAACTACTGGGTCGATCTTTCTGACAATTTGTAGGTATGTTCATTATGGGTCAAGGATGATGCCCGACGTTTTAGTTTACCGTTACAGCCGTTACTAACGGCTGTAACGGTCTGTAACGCTTTTTCTTCTTTATGGAATATCTCCGAAGGTACTTGGCCAATCTTTGTGAAAATTAGCAGGTATGTTCATTATGGGTCACGATGATGCCCGATGTTTTAGTTTACCCCGTTACAGCCGTTACTAATGGCTGTAACAGCCTGTAACGGATTTTCTTCTTTTTAGAATATATTGAAAAGTACTTGGCCGATCTTCCTGAAAATTTGTAGAAATGTTCATTATGGGTCGCAGATGATGCCCGATGTTTTAGTTTACCGTTACAGCCGTTACTAACGGTAAGCCGTTACTAACGGCTGTAACGGCCTGTAACGCTTTTTCTTCTTTATGGAATATCTCAGAAAGTACTTGGCCGATCTTTGTGACAATTAGCAGGTATGTTCATTTTGGGTCACGAATGATGCCTGATGTTTAGTTTACCCCGTTATATTAGCCATTACTAACGGTTACACCAGCCCAAGACGGTTTTTCCTCTTTATGGAATATCTCACGCGTATTCAGGATGAGTACGTTTATATGCTTTGCATCTTGGTTTTTTTTTCCAGTACACTCTACAGTTGACCACGGGCCAGTGTTACGAGCAACTAAAATGGATGATTGTGACGTCCACATTGCACCACACACCAGATAGATCATCATATTCGTGACATGAAAACAACATTTATTTATGGTAGAATCTCCTCTTTTCACGATGAAACCATCAAACTCCCTCAAGACGGCAACCCAAACAGATGGTCATGTGAGGAGAAAGTGCTGTCATTTTCCCTAGTTTCATTTAGTTTTGTTATCGTTGTTCTATAAATGATTTCATTCCTTTTCATTTTTCAAAACCCGTTTTTAGCCAAAACCTCATGCTTGGGACACACGTGTCTGCATTCCCACACTTTCTTTCTGCTGGGTTTGTATTAAAAGGCCGTTTTTCTACAGGGGAATGTCGCTCTTTGTAAGTACCAATCGAGACGTTTACAGCTTTGGGCGTGTTGTGTAGCCCGACACAGAAAGCGAAAAACTTAACTTATGAATCGCCTTTTCCTCTAAAAGCCGCTTTATCTTCAACACAAATAAAACCAATGCTGTCTTCCAGCGCTTAAGATTGGGAGGGATTTTTTTCTAACGATGTATTTCGATTGTTCTCTTGTTTTCCCCCGCTATCCTGTTTAGCAGGAAGAAATTCCAGGGAGAATTTAACAGGAGAAGGTCTTCAGAGAAGCCTCTGTCAGACAAGTATTTCAGCCCTGAACTCCTTACACTCTAAGGAGACCGGGCTGCAACCAGGCCATAGCCCTTAGATGTCCTTCTGCTCTCAAAAACATTTTGTTGCTGCTGAGCTGAGACTCTAGCTAACATTCCCTGCAAGGCTGGGCGTCTCAAGAATGCGAACGTTTGACCGACATAAGTATCAGATACCTCTTGAGAAACATAAACCCTTTAAGCTCACTTTTGTTCTTCTTCGACAAAATCCAGCTTGAACGCTTGTCAGCTATCTCTGTCATTGCCTTCACGGTTTTGGTCCTTTTTTTTAATTCCTGAAATCGAGAGCAGTTTGATGAAACCTCAGGCTGAGGAGCCTGCAACCTCCCTTGCTCCGGCCTCTGTGGTGAGGACTTTGGCTTGGAAGCCAGATCCCATAAAGCTGATCGTTAGACTTACATGCCTCTCAGTCTTTGTAGATGTGGGCTTCCTCCACTCTGCTTTCACATGACAAGAGGATTTCAATCAGAATGATTTGCATGAACCTGAATTGAGTAGGCCTGCTCTGATCACATGCCACTGTCTGATGATGACCTCTGGGCAGTTTTCACATTCTGATTTAACACATTCACCAGGTTGTTTGCCAGGTGTGAATTGGAGGGCAGGAGGTCATACAGAGATGTGAGGACACATGGAATCATGTGTCGTATTTCGTTCCTGCTTTCCTACGTACACGCTGCTGTAGGAAAAAAAGTCAACAGGAAAAAAAGTCAACGGACAAACTCAGAAATGTGTGAGCACGACTTGGCCTAACGGCCTTCGTTCATTCGTCCTTCGTCCTCTCTCGGGCTTCGCCCTACTCTAATCTAAAGACCATCGATTCTGCTTTGGAGTAGACTGGTCCCTCCGTGACTTTTTTCCCGTTGACTTTCTTTCCGTTGACTTTCTTTCCGATCACCGGCTGTGGACTGCCTTCTGGGTTCTCCTCTTTCTCCATGTCGTATGTCATCACGTTTCCCTTTTGCCTTGTATAGTAACGCTTTGTGGCTGGTTACTTTGGCTTGTGCGCGATTCATATTTTCATGTGAGTGGTCAAGAAGTATCACACACACACACACACACACACACACACACACACCACACACACACACACCACACACACACAAACTTGTGAGATATAGTGTTCTTGGCTTTTGGGCAATGGACAGACATGTTGTACATGCTACACTCAAAGTGCATAATAGGCTACACATGTAATCAAGGATTTCGTGAAATCGGCTGGCCGGTATCCATGACAGTTTTAGGAATTTCATGTCATCACTTATTCAGTCCGATGAATTCATTAAATCGGTGGATTTTTACATATTTTTTTTTACAGAGCGATTTATGAACAGGTTCAGAGATCCTGATCTCCGATGTCCCTCCTTCTTTCCCTTCATGATACTGTGACCAGGTAAATCTTCTCTCCTTATTGGCTGCTACATGATGGGTGGTCCGGCGTAGAAGTCCACCAACAGCAACAACCAAGCAAAAAACACACAGACGTAGACACACACACACAACACACACACACACACACACACACACACACACACACACACACACAAAGCGGCCACAACAACAGAACCTGGACAAAAGGCAGGAGAGAGGGGGGGGGGGGGGGGGGGTCGAGGGGAGGTAAGCGGAGGGTGAAGGTGAGTACAGAGGCCAGCAGGATGGCTGGAAACAGAGGGACGACGAGACAAGAGAGGCGGAGGCTAGCGCCACAGTGTCTGGCCCAGACCTCTCTGGGTCCTCGATGACACCCTGCCCTGTGAAACAGAGGGGGGAGAGCCAGTCCCCCGCCCCGTCCCCCGCCGTCCCCCTCCCCCCCCCCCCCCCCCCCCCCCCCCCCCTATCTCTGTCTGTACCGGCTTCCCCCGTCCGATGACCCGCGGTCCTTCGAGATTGGCGGGCTCTCTGCTCTGCACGGCGCGCGCGCGCGAGTGACCGTCCTTGGTGGGTGGGGGGATTTACCGGTGCACTGTCACTGGGGGGATGGGTTAGGACAGTGCAGAGTTAGTGCTTTCCCCTCTCCATTTGAACCCAGGTTCAGCGAGCGCGCGCCCGCGCTTGCATGCATGCAAATGCGCGCGGACACACACACACACATACATACACGCACGCACGCACACAGTACACACACACACACACACACACACCACACACCCCCCCCCCCCCCCCACACACACACACACACGCACGTGCACACACACACACACACACACACACACACACACACACACACTGGCACCTCTACACACATTCTTTCTCTCTCTCCTCTCTCTCTCTCTCTCTCTCTCTCTCTCTCTCTCTCATAAACACACAGACTGGCACACACATTCTCTCTCTCTCTCTCTCTCTCTCTCTCTCTCTCTCTCTCTCTCTCTCTCTCTCTCTCTCTGAGTGAGTGTGTGTTCGTGTGTGTGTGTGTTTGTTCGCGCGCGCTCTCTCTTACGGCTGAGTAGAAAAGGAGAGAGAGAGAGAGAGAGAGAGAGAGAGAGAGAGAGAGAGAGAGAGAGAGAGAGAGATTACCTGCCCCGGTGAAATGCATCAACAGATCGGGGAAAAAGTCATTACAGATCGAAGGATGGAAAGCTCCTGTATATGGGCATAGAACCTTGAGCACGCCCACCCACAACTTTGCAATCGATTTCGTGCAGAGAGCTTTGTATCTTGAACACGCCCACCCGAACTTTTGAGTCAGTGTCGTGCAGCGAGCTTTGTATCTTGAACACGCCCACCCAAACTTCTGAGTAAATTTCGTGCAAAGAACTTTGTATCTTAAACATGCCCACCCCCTCAACGTTTGAGTCAGTTTCGTGCAAAGAGCTTTGTGTTTTAAACGCGCCCACTCCTAACTTCTGAGTCAGTTTCGTGTAAGAAGCTTAGTAAACTCGTCCACCCCAACTTCTGACTCAGTTCTGTGCTAAGAGCTTAGTACCATGTACACGCCCACCTCAACTTTTGACTCAATGTTGCGCAAAAAAGCTCAGTATCTCATATACACTACCCCCCCCCCCCCCCCCAACTTTCTAAATCAGTTAGGTGCCTAGAGAGCTTAGTCTCTTTAAACACGCCCACTCTAGGAGCCAAGCTCGTGCAAAAATGTAGTACCTTGACAACGCCTGTCCGCTCTTTTTTTGTGTGGTCAATTTCGTGCGAAAGCGGTGGAGTGCATTTACATGGCAAGGTACGATGTTAACATATTTGTAGGGCTACGTAATACGCTGAATTTTTATTTACAACAACCTTCCTTGCCACTGGTAGTTCATAAGCCGCGCGATTCCCGGCTGATGATGCTCTTGTCTACGTTCTGTATCATCTTTTATCGCGTGAACTGAACGCAATAAATGAACAGCATCTTATTCCCCCCCCCTTCCCCCCCCCCCCTCCCCTCCCCCCTTCCCCCCCTCCCCTCCCCCCCCTTCCCCCCTTCCCCCCCCCTCCCCTCCCCCTCACCCCCCCCCCCTACAGTGTCTCTCGCCACCATTTCGCTAATGAAATGAAAGAGAAGCGAGTAATGCAGTCTGTCTGCCTCTGCTTATTATACGCCGTTATCCCGGGTCTCCCGGCGGGGTGGAAGTGAAGAGGTTCATACGACGACGTCAGTGTCCTTATCTCTCCCATTAAGACTCACCGAGGGTAACCAGTGCTGAAGGCAGCCAGGTTCGCAACACATAGACTTCATATACAGGTGAGGAGGGGACGGATTGAGTGGGAGGGGGTGGGGGGTGGGGTGGATGACTGTGGGTGGGGGTGGAGAAGGGGACGAGGAGTGGGGGATGGATAAAAATAACTTGAGGAAAAAAAACAACAACAACAACAAAGAACTAATTACAGTTATGCTTCTCACCGTCGTAATCTTATTTAGTCATAAGACGTAAAGCTGTGCCCGTGTCCAGAGCGATTTGTTGAGGAGTGAGGTTGCTATAGCTGGTTAGAGACCTCGACTTCCTTCGGAGCGAGGTTAATGCGGACGTAGCCCACCTTCTCTCCCTCGTGGCTTTACCTTTCTCGTCCCTAATAGCGAGGATCACGTATGTACCCTGTGCCAGCTGGGCGAAGTGGGGAGTGGTGTGCACACGTGCGGTCAGGAATCTTGTAACCAGGTTCAGTCGTGTTTGAAGGTACCTGAAAGGGGAATATTAGAATAAGTATGATAATAATGATATGTTTAGAGACATGTTTTAGAGTGTCTGTTTTGCGAGTTTCCATCAATAATCTCGAATTTCCTTTCCTTTCTTTCTTTTTTTATATTTTTTTTTAACCTTTTCTTCTAAATGACAACAATCGGAGAGAGAGAGAGAGAGAGAGAGAGAGAGAGAGAGGACAGAGACAGAGACAGACAGACAGAGACAGACAGAGAGGAAAAGAAAGATGTTCAGTATGAAAGATTGTCACACATAATCAAATCAGATCATCTAGAACAAAATGGAAACAGCATTGTAAATAATTATTGATGAATTAGTCAACGGATGATGAAATATGATCAAATAGTTAAAGTGAAATAAAATACACTGGATGCTCAGTAAATTCAATTGTGAAATCTGGCTCATAACCAATCTCTGCAGGACTACAGCGAGAGCGATATGTGGGGGTGGGGGGGGGGGGGGGGGGGAGGGGGAGAGAGAGATGGGGGGACGTCCCATGACATGCTGAACAAAAAACCGGAAAAAAAGTGCCCCTGACATCGACTACCGTATATATTTACGTATGGATAGTACACAAGAGATAAGGTGGATGAACATGATTACCCTGACATTTCACTCCATCCCCGATTCCATCTCCACCCCCTCACACCACCCACACCCCGCAATAAATGCGTGCGTGTATGTGTGTGTGTGTGTGTGTGTGTGTGTGTGCACAATACTACATACAGAGAGAGAGAGGGGGGGAGCCGCGCACGAGCGCTTTAAATCCAGTACCATCTGGATACTTCCATATTTCAGATTGCTTTTTATTGAGTTATTTAGAAATTTTGCTTGTCAACTATGTATAAAACATTTCCAAAGATTTACTTTCAAGTGAGAAAAACCCCCAATGCAAATAGATTGACATCTCAATCTGACATTTTAAAAACAACCAAACAAGCATTGACAAGAAAGGGATTTTATCCCTTCCCTTTATTTCAGAATAAGGTCTTGAATATACCGATATTTCTGAGCATTTCTTTTAAGAAAAGAAAGACTGGATAAATGAAGGAATGAAGGAACGAAAGGAAGAACCACTCTCAAAAAGATGCCGCAAACGAAATACAGGATCGTTGGGAACTTAGGAAAAAACAAAACATCGGAAGACGTTCAGCAATGAGATATGATCCTAACCCTAACTAGACCTTAAGTCAGACCAGACCCTAACCCTAGCCCAAACCAGACCTTAAGCTGACCCAAACCAGACCTTAAGCCTGACCCAAAACAGATCCTGACGGTAAACAAACCAGATCCTAACCCTAACCCAAACCAGATCCTAAGCCTGACCCAAACCCAGACCCTACCCTAACCAAACCAGACCCTTAACCTAACCCAAACCAGACCCTAAACCTAACTCAAACCAGACCCTAAACCTAACCCAAACCAGACCCTAAACCTAACTCAAACCAGACCTAAACCTAACCCAAACCGACCCTAAACCCAACCCAAACCAGACCCTAAACCTAACCAGACTCTAACCCTAACCAAACCCTAACTTGACCCAGACTAGACCTAAACCCAACCCAAACCAGACCCTAACCGTAACCCAAACCTTAACCCTAATCCGAACCCTAACCTAACCCTTACTGTATAATGCCTACTAATATCTTTCATTGCTCAATTGTGCTGGCACTGTGGGGGTCGGTGGAGTTGTCTTCTTCCTTCTCCATCATCAGGGGAAAAAAAAAAAAACGTCGACCTCGCTATAGCAGGCCGAAGGAGCCCAGAGTACACAGTTCAAGGATCAGTTGCTCAAGGCACCAGTTCACCTGGCACCGTTGAGGACTGGGACAGGTTGACAGCAGAGCGGAAAATAGAAGACAAGAGAAGACTGGGCTTCCAGACATGTCGGGTACCTGTGGCAGAGAGAAGGCGGGTATAAAGACCGCGGTGGTCACCCTTCGCAGACATCGGTCAGTTAAAAGGTTGGGGTTTAAAGTGAAAAGTTCCACAGTCTGATGGCTGTAGTGGCTGTGAGCTGTTCGAGGTGCACGCTGTCGGGGCACGGCATGGTGCCGATCCCTCTCCTTCCGTATCATTTACCTCCCCTGAACTGAATCAGGTATTCCTTTACTTCTAGGCAGACAGAGAGGGTTTTCAAGCCCTAAAAATCCGACCCCACGAGCGGTTTCGAACTCAAAACCGTCACTCACAGGCAAATGCTCTAACCATTATATTTTGAGTACCGGTCCCTCATTTATTTTTTAAAAGTGTCACCCAACGGACTGTATTTTGTGCTGGAACCCGCTATTGAACCAGGAACCTCTAGGGTCTTCAACAGTCTAACTAACGTCTCCCAGCTGAGCTAGTATCTGCAGGCATCTACTGCGTCGCTAACACGATTCACCTGCTAAGCTTGCACCAGAACATGGCAGATAAAGATGCCACCCTTCGGCCGCCAGATGGCGTGCTCACGTTCTGGGGGCTACCAGAGACGTTCATCTCGCCGTGATTTTTGAATTTACCGTCGTCACTTCTCCGACTACTTTGTAAACGGCGGCAGGTTTGTCAGTGATTTCTGAGTTATCCAAATTACGATGTGATGGGGAAAAGGTGGAAGTGTTTCCGTGTGGCTTGCCGTCTATTACCAGTGCACCCAGAATGGTGCTAGCGCCAGGAATAACTGATGTTAATAAAGGAGGACGTTTCGGCAACACCCAGGGGGTTCATAGGAGTCGCCTGACGGGCTGGCTGGAGGGAGGGGGGGGTGGGGGGTGGGGGGAGACGGGAGGGGGAGGGGGTGGCCGGGGCGGTGGGAGACTGCATGCATTCCTCTGTCTGGGACGACTCCCACGGAATCACGTTTTCATCGCTTCATTTGTTTTGCTTCAGACAGTTAGTCTGACGATTTGAAGAAATCAGTGTCCAGTCACACCCACGCCCCCCCCCCCCCCCCCCCCCCCCCCCCCCATCCACGCGAATGCACACACACACACACACACACACACACCACACCACACACACACACACACACACCACACGCAGGAGGCAGGCAGGCAGCAGGCAAACACAGTTACCAAACTGGGTTCAACAAATATTGGACGTGCAGTTTAACGTTATAATTTAGGGTTAGAACGTAAAGTTTAAATGTGCCATTTGACAATTAAGGGAAATCAGAATGTCAGAAGATTGCCGTTTGTTTCCATTGAAAAATCGTTGCTCTGCAAATCAGGTATTGAAACTTTTTTCCTAACTTAAAAAAATAATCAACTTTTTGGTCTGTAATTCTTATTTTTCTTCTGAATATTCCCAGTAATAAAAACATACCGGTATGTAAACGAAAGCAAAGGGGTTCAGGAAAAAAAAAAAAAAGCGGATATGCTAAAAAGATCTCATGTCCTGTCGGGTTTTGGACCAGTTGGTATTGGTAAACTTACTTTAAAGGCACGCACACCACACACACACACACACACACACACACACACACAAATCACTTGCATGCATGACATCACACATTTTACAACCAGCACCACGCTCTGCATTCTCACACACACACAACACAACACACACCACACACACACACCACACACACACCACCGCCCCCCCCCCCCCCCCCCCCCCCCGCCACTCCTTTCCCCACAAAACAAGCAAGCAAAACAAAAAATCAAACCCCAAGACACCAACAATGGCAAATTCCATCAGACCAAAGATATACGCCCAACGGAAGGCGTAGTATCTTTGATCGACGAGCACAGGAGTCGACCCCACGTCTCTCTCTACCGGAATACCTTCACTATATCCCCACACTGACCCCACGGGACCATTACCACCATCAAACCAGTTCCTCCGAAGAGGGGTGGGGTGGGGGACGGGAAATTTTAAAGAAAAACAAAAGAAGAAGAAAAAAAAGGGGGGGGGGGGGGGGGGAGACGTGAAAAGTGGAAGGGGGGGGGGGGGAGGGGGGTTAGGGGGTTGAAAAGTTCACCCTTACAACACAGCCCGTAACATACTAGGCCGCTCAACCCTGCTTGTAGGGTATGAGTAGTATAGAAGAAGCAACGGGCGCAAGCGAGAACGCACACCGAGACGAGTAGGTGGCTAGAGAGAGAAGCCAGCTCTGAGTTATCTGGCCCTGCCGCTTAGCTGTGAAAAGAATGGCGGGTGGCGGGAGGTGATGGGGGTGAGGGAGTGGAGCGGCCGGGTTGGTTTTTGGGGTGGGGGCTGGGGGTAAGGGCAGGAAGAGGGAGAGGGAGGGGGGGGGTTGGTTGTGGCGTATAAGCGGCGTGGGCCAGGGTGGAGCAGACTGGCTGTCGCCACTGGCCCACACTCCGCAGTCTGTAAACATGCCGAGCAGAGAGCGAGGAGTGAGAGGAGAGAAGGGCGATAGGGGAGTATGGGGGACAGAGAGAGTGTGTGTGTGTGTGTGTGGTGGTGTGAGGGACGGGAGGGGGAAAGAGGGAGAACAACAGGGCATAAACAGCGAGGTGGTGGGCCTAGTTGAGATTTCTGTCTGTTCTTTTCTTGTCTGTTTTTTTTTTTCTTTTTTGGTCTCCGCCCCACCCTCTCGTCTCTCTCTCTCTCTCTCTCTCTCTCTCTCGTTGTTGGTTGAACAGGAAGGTTGGGGTTAACGCGGGCGTGAGGCGGGGTGGCAGAATTGGCAGTCTGGGGGTGTGACTGGGGGGAGGGAGGGGGCTACGGGGGGGGGGGGGGGGGGGAGGGGGGGGGAGAAGGTAAAGAGGGATAAGGGGGGGGGGGGGGGAGGAGGGGCGGAAGAGGTTGCATGTAATGTCATGCTTGCTAGCTACTTTGCTGAGGCTGTCGCTTCGCTTGATCGAGCGCGTGCGCGCCAGCTCCTGCGCGCGCGTGCGTGCGTGCGTGCGTGGTGTGTGTGTGTGTGTGTGTGTGTGTGTGTTGTGTGTGGGTGTGTGTGTGTGAGAGAGAGAGAGAGAGAGAGGAGAGAGGGAAAGAGACAGAGAGAGGAGAGGAGGGTAGAGAGAGAGTGTGTGGATGTTCTGTTGAAAATTCCGCTAGTTTGGTGTTGGTGTGTGTGTGTGTGTGTGTGTGTGTGTGTGTTCTGTTGAAGATTCCGCTAGTTTGGTGTGTGTGTGTGTGTGTGTGTGTGTGTGTGTGTGTGTGTGTGTGTGGTGTGTGTGTGTGTGTGTGTGTATGTGTGTGTGTGTGTGAATGTTCTGTTGAAGATTCCGCTAGTTTGGTGTGTGTGTGTGTGTGTGTGTGTGTGTGTGTGTAGTGTGTGTGTGTGTGTGCGTGCGTGTGCGTGTGTGTGTGTGTGTGTGTGTGGTGTGTGTGTGTGTGGTGTGTGTGTGTCTGTGTTCTGTTAAAGATTCCGCTAGTTTGGTGTGTGTGTGTGTGTGTGTGTGTGTGTGTGTGTGTGTGTGTGTGTGTGTGTGTGTGTGTTCTGGTGAAGATTCCGCTAGTTTGGTGTGTGGTGTGTGTGTGTGTGTGTGGTGTGTGTGTGTGTGTGTGTGTGTGTGTGTGTGTGTGTGTGTGTATGTGTGTGTGTGTGTGAATGTTCTGTTGAAGATTCGCTAGTTTGGTGTGTGTGTGTGTGTGTGTGTGGTGTGTGTGTGGGTGTGTGTGTGTGTGTGTGTGTGCGTGCGTGTGTGTGGTGTGTGTGTGTGTGTGTGTGTGTGTGTGTGTGTGTGTGTGTGTGTGTGTGTGTGTGTGTGTGTCTGTGTTCTGTTAAAGATTCCGCTAGTTTGGTGTGTGGTGTGTGGTGTTGTGTGTGTGTGTGTGTGTGTGGTGTGTGTTCTGTTGAAGATTCCGCTAGTTTGGTGTGTGTGTGTGTGGTGTGTGTGTGTGTGTGTGTGTGTGTGTGTGTGTATGTGTGTGTGTGTGTGTGTGTGTGTGTGTGTGTGTGTGTGTGTGTGTGAATGTTCTGTTGAAGATTCTGCTATTAGCGGAGCGCCAAGACAGTCCGTCACCCTCAGCTGTCGGGAATGTAAAGAAAAGGCTTGGGTCTTGGAGAGCGACTGAGCGAAACTGATTTCCTCTCTGTCTCTGTCTGTCTGGCTGTCTGTCTGTCTGGCTGGCTGGCTATCTGTCTGGCTATCTCTCTCTCTCTCTCTCTCTCTCTCTCTCTCTCTCTCTGTCATGTGTTTCTATATTGATTTGTTCACTGTAAGATAGCTATGATCCTTGCACACAAATGACCTCATGGCTTGGAAGATGTGGTGCACAACAAAAAGCGAACCAATCTGCCTCCTTGAACTTGGAACACTCTCCACAAATTCTGGATGATGTCTTTAGCAGAAAACGGTTTTATTCAAACCATACCGTCTACCAAAGATGAGTGGTGACTAAATTTTTTACCATTATTTCTTTGAATCCCTAAATATGCGAAAGAAAATCAAGAGCTCGAGCGTTTCTGATCAGAAACGTTTTCCGCAGTCTATTTAGTTATAAACCACTTATAACAGTGCTTCTCGGTGCTTCTCTAATAGCAGAATTTTCAACAGAAGTTGTGGGTCATTTCCGTCCTAACTGACACTAGAAGGTTTGGACATCCTCTACTCACCCAAATGCAAGGTATTCCTTATTTCCAGATCTTCAGTGGGAACCTTCCCTGCATATGGAACTGAAAAGGACCAGAGGAATCGAACTTTAAGCAAGGAGCAGAATAAACCTTGCTTCTGCGTGAAACTGAAAAAAGATCTCACAACAGATAAATCGCTGACATTGTCGTCGCCGTCATTATCGTCTTCATTCCGAGACCGCACGGGTCATTAGGCAGAAGAGAAGCAGCGTTGAGCAGGCAGGGGAGAAACGCCGTGTTCAATCCCGCACATTCGGCGCTTCTTCTGTCCGCCTCTGGTCTTGATTGACTTGATGGGTGCGATTTACGTCCGATTGACCGGCGGCCCATAAGAACAGGGTGTACTAGCAGACTGAGGTCTGCACGCTCTGTGGCAACTGTTGTCGCTGGCAGTCGTGGGCGAGTTGCGTGTGGGGGCCGTTGTCTGTCGCTCTCTGAGCTCTGGGTTCCTTGTGAACTTAAGGTCACAGTCGGGTGTTGGTCGGCCGACGATGGGCGTCAGTGCATTTCTCTCCCCCCCCCCCCCCCACCCCCGCACCTCCCCCACCCCCACCAAAAGGCTGTCTTCAGGGCCACCAGGCGGCCTTCTTCGTGCTCGGATGGCGATGGTCCTGTTCCTCGTTATTAGGTCGCCTCGAAGAGGGAGCAGAACCAAAGTGGCTGGAACTCTGCACGAGTCCCTTGTAGTCTGTGGCCCACGCAGACTACGGTCCGAAAGGGCACTTTTTTTTAGTCCAGTCCCACGAGGGGTACCTCCATGATCGGCCCCAAAGCATGGTTGGTATTCCAGGCTACAGTAATCGTAGTCAGACAGCTAAAGGAGAGCTGCCACCCCCTCCCTTGGTACTACACATACTAAAGTCTGGGAAACCTTGTCCTTACGGGCCTCAGACCAGTAGAACGTAAATCTCACCATCAACTCAACTCAACTCTCCCTTGGTGTTCGATGCTATGCCTACCTCGCAGCGAACTGCAACCGCAGACACGGGCGATGATGCGTCTGCCTCTGCGACATCTACCTGCTTAATCACCTGTGTCTACCCCTCATACGTTTGGATCGCCGTATCTTGCATACGCGAAGTTTGCTCTCGCAATAAACGGTTGGTTACGATAAGGTGTATCGTTTCAGTCTGATTCCGACAGCTGCGTATTTTTCACAACTCTACAGCCCAGGTCACACCAGGCGAGTCTCTCATTCAGGTGTTCGTTCTTGCACTCGCGTTCCAACACTCGCCAGGTATGACCCACTCAGGTAAGTGAGAAGGACGGCGAGTGGTCGCCCAGTCCAGGGGATTAGAGTGGATGGTGAGGAATGACATCCCACTGTTTCAGACATCGTAGGAACGGGGTGTGGAACAAAACAGAACGAGAGAAAATCACTAAAAGGGTGAGAAGACGCGTCATATTACTCCCCAGAGATTTCATCATGAGAAGACACATCGTATTACTCCCCAGAGATTTCACCATGAGAAGACGTATCATATTACTCCTCAGAGATTTCACCATGAGAAGACACATCGTATTACTCCCCAGAGATTTCCCATGAGAAGACGTATCATATTACTCCTCAGAGATTTCACCATGAGAAGACACATCATATTACTCCTCAGAGATTTCACCATGAGAAAACGCATCATATCACTCCTCAGAGATTTCACCATGAGAAGGCACATCGTATTACTCCTCAGAGATTTCACCATGAGAAGACCATCATATTATCCTCAGAGATTTCACCATGAGAAGACGCATCATATCACTCCTCAGAGATTTCACCATGAGAAGACACATCATATTACTCCCAGAGATTTCACCATGAGAAGGCACATCGTATTACTCCCAGAGATTTCACCATGAGAAGACGTATCATATTACTCCTCAGAGATTTCACCATGAGAAAACGCATCATATCACTCCTCAGAGATTTCACCATGAGAAGACACATCTATACTCCTCAGAGATTTCATCATGAGAAGACCATCTATTACTCCTCAGAGATTTCACCATGAGAAGACACATCATATTACTCCTCAGAGATTTCACATGAGAAGACACATCATATTACTCCTCAGAGATTTCACCATGAGAAGACGCATCATATTACTCCTCAGAGATTTCACCATGAGAAGACGCATCATATTACCTCAGAGATTTCACCATGAGAAGACGCATCATATTACCTCAGAGATTTCACCATGCACTGATAACTGGGTGTGCACGTATGCGATTTGAACGAAATTTCGACAGCTCCGTTAAACTGGCAAGACTTGGAGCTGTTTTTAATCACAACCTGCAGAACTGTCATTCAGTAAGTCACTAACGAACACAAGCATGATCTTGATGAAAATAGTCCGGCGCAGTTTCTTTGCACCCAATAATCGTGTCCAATACCACAAGAGTAAGCCCCCTTAAAAAAACGCCTCCAACGTGTCAAATTACACTTAGCGGACAGTGAAAGTGTTCATGCTTACGCAGCGAAGGAACTTAAAAAAATTATTCAAATTAATCTGTACCCCTCGAAATTCTTGCCGGAGGTACGAGTACTTCCTGGTCTCCTGGGCATGCGGCGTATGAATACACCTTGTTCTGAGAAGGATCTCAAATATTGACATGTTCTTCCTTGCGGAACAGTTACCCCTAGTTTCGTGAGGAAAAAAAACAAAAAAAAAACAAGATGCAAAGCAAAATACGTACTCCCAGCACAGTGCCAAGTGGGGAGACAATTTCCAGTTAGTGGAAGAAAAAAAAACTCGACAGTGCGGTGGTTATTTCCCTTATTGGACTTGATTCTTTTAAATTATCATTTATAGCCCTTAGTAACGGCTGTTCTGGTAAAATAAAACATCGGGCATCATCCGTGACCCATAATGAACATACCTACAAATTTTCAGAAAGATCGGCCCGGAAGGTTTGTCTGGAGCGAGTGGAACACATTTTGACCACGGACAGACAGACAGACAGACAGACAGACACACACACACACACACACACACACACACACACACACACACAAACACACAACACACACACACAGAGCATTTCTTCGTTCCCATTTTAAAGTACTCCTGTTCTATAAGAACTGGGAGTACAAAAAGGAGGGGGTTGTGGTGGAGGTGGAGGGTTATGAATACGCCTTGCTCTGAGATGGATCTGAAACACGGACATCCTGTTAGTCTGAGACTCGTCAGAACAGCACAGGTTGTTACCAGATCGAAGTCTGTTTGGAGTCAAAGTTGGCGAGTTGGACATGATCAACTTTCAGACAAAACATTCCACGGCGAAATATTCTTTCAGTCAGATCAAAGACCCTGAGCGATTAGTCATTTCCTGCGCGGGGCAACGTGTGTATGAGGCATCCAGCTCAGTGGATTTCAAAGAGTACAGGGACAGACAAATCAATATCCCGAACTTAGTATTCTTCAACGAAACACATAGGCCAGAACACTTCGCTATTCATTGAATAAAAAACATGCAGTTTTATTCTACTTTTAACATGCGCGCTGGTGACCTACTCGTTTTTGAGTGAACCAGTATTTTAGGAAGAAGAAGAAGGAACTTCCGAAGTGGAGAGTGAGATCTAAACAAGTCACGTGACCCGATGATCTACATGCTGTTTTGCTGTGAACTCGCCTAGCGTGACGACAAACAGGCGAGGCGAGCGTGAGATCAAATACAAAGACTTGTTCTGTGCACGCGGGTGAGAGAGAGACTCGGCTTGCGTGACATGGGCCTAATAGAATGAGCAAAGAAAGAGAGAAAAAAGAATGAAAATGGAAAAAAAAAAAGAAGAAAAAGGCGAAAAAAAAGGAAAAAGGAAAAAAAAAAAAACCAACACAAACATCCTGCACTCCAACAACTCTCCCGCTGACACAGCAAACATGCACGAAGGCGGCGGTGAAGATCAAACGACAGTAGTTACAAAGATTACAGTCATTACCACTGACACAAGTTGAAGAAGACGTCAAGAGGTTAGAAGCTAGCTATCAGCTCTATCTTTATCAGCGACATAAAAGCGCAGCAGGCGGTCAAGACAACGCTGACATCCCGCTGTACTTCTCAGGGAAACCTACCGAGACCAGACAGAAAGGAAAGACAACTGAGTACCCCCCAGCACCGGGGTTCTCGCCCGTGATTGGAGACCACAGACTGTTTCAAAAGGGAATGGTGACAGCTCGCAACGTTTGTATAGCCAGCAAGGAATCTGTTTCAACAAAAAGATGACTGTCAAGTTTTGGGTTTCGTCAAAGGCGAGCGTCGCTGTCTGCAGATGAATTTGTCTGCATCGAGTTGGTTTACCCGCTGAGTTCACAATAAGAATCTAAAATGGAAGTAGAGAATTGACAACCCAACCCTCACCCCATCCGCCAAAGAAAAGAGAATGATTTTGTTGTGCCTGCACATCATTAGGTCTGCATTGCCCATAATTCATCCTCCTGTGTGTATACGCCCCAATGTGCTCAAATTACTATGTCTCTAAGTTCTTATGTGCCTTTGACCCTGAGCGTATTCTAAGTAATATTGGTAAGACAAAGTGTACACATGTGCCTGCGCTACATCTTCGCAGGATTACGTCTCACGCTTTCTATTATGTCACCGAATCTATATTCGCACGTTGATGTATCCCAGTGTTCCCATTTCCAGGTTCAAGATGCAAAACGTATAATCCTATTCTCTCTCTTGGAAGGAAAGGGAGCAATGCGTATGTGTCCTTTTTTCCATTCTTTACTTTTTTCCCTTTTGTGTGTGTGTGTGTGTGTGTGTGTGTGGAGGGTGGGTGGGGGGAGGGGTATGGGTGGGTAGTTGAGATATTCTTTATATATATATATATCCTTGTCCATCCGCTTTTTCCTCGTTAGGATTTCGGGAGAGATCTTTAACCCAACTGTGTTAGCAATTTCCCCTTTGGTATCATCCCCTCTGTCTCTGTAGTTTGTCTGTCTGTCTGTCTTTCTGTCTATCTGTCTGTCTTTCTGTCTATCTGCCTGCCTGTCTGTCTGTCTGACTGACTCTCTCTGCCAGCTTCACTTTTTATTTTGTTAATCTATCATGACCTTTTTATTCCTGTTTTGTGACTCATACACGTGCAGTTGCTGTGGAAAGTGTTTACATTTCTTTCTTTTTTTTTTTTACGATTCACAGCATATCAGCTATTCGGCTGTAATATGGCAATGAAGTCATGAGACTGTGAGCCCTGGCCACGGGGTGTAGTAGCAGTCTGTTCTGCAGTGTCTGTTGGACCGTGATCCTGTTATGTTGCTTTGTGGCACCTTTACTACGTCGTTTAAAATGGAGACGTGCGACTTAAGGGGAACGGATGGCGCAGTCAGCACGATCTACCTCACCTGTGCCGAAGAAGATGTCCACAGTTAAGCTGTTGCGTCATAAATCGGCTTTAAAATTCATGAATATCGTTGTGCTTGTCTCTTCTTCTTTTTTTTTAACCTTGTAGATGTATGTATGTATGTATGTATGTATGTATGTATGTATGTATGTATGTATGTATTGTATGTATGTATGTATGTATGTATGTATGTATGTGTGTATGTATGTATGTATGTATGTATGTATGTATGTATGTATGTATGTGTGTATGTATGTATGTATGTATGTATGTATGCATATATGTATGTGTGTATGTATATAAGTATGTATGTATGTATATATTACGTATGTATTTTCTATTTTCCATGATGGATTAGTGACAGACCTGGGATGACCTTGTGGGTCGGATGGGCGACAATAGCATTGAAAATCGAACTCTCCTACTTCCTTCCTCCCACCTCCCTCGCCCCTTCCGAACCTGCCCCATCCCCCCCCCCCCACCCCACCCCCATCGCCCACCCACATACAGATGCATACACCACAAACTTCCCACCCTCTCACACATCTCAGCAACCCCAGTCCCCACCCGCTGACATCTTTGCGTAACCCTCTTCCAGCTCCCGTTCCTCCCCCTCACCAACCCCCCTTCCGCCCTTTATCTTCACCCTCCCTTCCCTCCCTCTTTCGCCCCTCTCCTCCATCATCGCCTGTCCCTCCCTCCCTCTCTCCCACTTGATATATCGATGTGGATGTTCTATGTGTATGTGTGCCTCTAATGTCACCAGTTTTCACGTTCAACTCGAGGGCGATGTTCCAGACCAAACCAAAAATATCTGAGGTAGAAGTCGACAAACCAATAAGGATGGACATGGGAGCATACTAATTTTAAACAAATTTATTTTTCCACTTTACAAATACGTAGCTTTACAAAAAATGTGAAAATTTGAACATCAACAAGCTAATGTTTATAGTGTGTTCAATGGGAGCATACGGGCATCTATATACGATAATGGCTGTTTTCCTCGATAAAACAGCTATCATCCTTGTATTGGAAAATAGCGAACAGAGGGAATACTGATATCATCCCGAGAATCACAACTATATTCGTGGGGATCAGAACTGTTTTCATCATGATCACAATTATTTTCCCTGTTTTCCTGTGGATAAAAATCGTTTTTCGTGAGGTACACGACTGTTCTCGCTATTTTCCGTGGGATAGAACAGTTATTTTGTTTTCCAGAAAAAACCAGGTGTCATTGCAGGGAAACAGTGTCATGCGGGAAAAACCAGTCATGCAGGGAAAAACAGGTTCATTGCGAGGGAAACGTTATCAGCATAGAAAACAGCGATGATCGCCAATATGGCCGCCAAGTAGGTAAAACAGTTGTGATCCTGAGGACTATAACTGTTTTCCTATGATCGCTGTTTTATAGTTTAGGATAACTGTTTCTCACGCATTACAGAGAAAACAGATGTGAGCCTAGGGAGAACAGGGAAAACAGTTAATCCTCAAGAAAACAGTTATCATCCGAGGGAAAACAGCACAACACGGTTTTCTTGAAGGGTGTCGCTGTTTTCTCCGGGCAAACAACCATTACCAATGAACATAGTCCGCTACCATAAAGGGATCCAGTCATCAGAGCAAGAAGACATAGGCCTACCCCCAAAAACGGGAGAAGAAAAAAGTAGAAGCTACCATGTGGCCACCAAGGGCCTCTCTCTGTGTTATCAGCAGCAGACGCAGGAGGTGGTCGGAACAAGACAAGCAGTCACTGTCGCTGTCAGCGTGCAGTGTGGACACATGTGGAGAACAGCACGGAAGATGGTCAAAGAGCACCTGGGGAGAACACTACCTTGGCTCACAAAGAGACCCAAGACTTGAAAACTTTTAAACAGTGAGGCAATGTGCCTCGCTACATCCGATTGTGGAGTTTGGTCAGGCCTGGGGGTATTGTGACCCTTTCTCTACAAAGACGTTGGGTTTCTTTCTTTCACGCACTCCCCGTAGAGATCCTGGGGGTTCTTTTCAATGTAAATTGAAATTCCACCTTTTGGAAAAAATGTGTGGTAATTTCCTCTTTTCTGTCACCCTTTTTTGTTTGTGAGATTGTTCACACTGCACAATGTCATCTGCGATGTCGATTAGTCTATATAGCATTGGTTATGTATTTTTGCTTGCACCATTACGTCCCACCTATCTTTTTTTTCTTTTTTTTTAATCTGTTTTGTTTATACTGGAGGTGACATAGTAGGAGAAAAAAGATTGCATAAATTGTGTAGATAGTTGTCTGTGCTGCTTGTTACTTTTTTGTTCTCTGTTGATTGTTAATACACTTCATGGTGACGGTCCTGTCAGAACGCTGTGTGATCGGCTAGGTTAAAGCAGAACTCAAATTCATAAACAGAAATGTGCTCGTCAATACCGTGGTTATAGACATATTAGATAAAATCAATGTTTAAAAGAAAATGGGCCTAGCATCTTGAATAGCACGCATGGTCAGTAATTCCGGATCAAAAGCATGTTTTCAATTAAGCGTTCTTTTTTAGACGTTTATTGTTGGTAAAAAGATTTGTTCCCCAGAATACTGGCAGGTATGTTTGGTAATGCATGTTCGCGTTTAAACTGTATGACGGTCTATCTATCTATTACTTACATATTTATGTGTCTATCTGTCCATCTATCTGTCTGTCGGTCGATCGGTCGGTCAGTCTGTCTAAGCATCTATCTACCTACCTATGCTTTATACACACTGCTCAAACGATGGAGCACCAAGGGCCTATCTGTCTGTCTAAGCACCTGTCTATCTGTCTATACAGATATCGCTCAAACAATCGAGCAAAAAAGTACAACACTGTACAAACGACTGAGCAACGAGGATCCATGACATGGGATCAATGACGGAGCAACAGGAACCAGCGATATTGTGCACACGACTTGAGCAACAAGGATCCATGACATGGATCAATGACGGAGCAACAGGAACCAGCGATATTGTGCACACGACTTGAGCAACAAGGATCAGTGACATGGATCAAGGACGGAGCAACAGGAACCACGATTTTGTGCACACGATTGAGCAACAAGGATCATGAAAACCCCCCCCCAAACCACTTTCCCCTGTTTTATCCCGGGTCCACCGGGCAAGGGTTTGAAAAAGAAAACCCGAAGAAAAAAGGGAAAAAAGTACCCGAGTAAGAAGATACCCAGGATCCAGGCCCGCCCCTCTTTTTTATCAGAAAAAGGGATAGCGGGAGGGGGTGGGGCGGGAAACCAAGACAGGAATCCCTGTAGGGGTTGTCAGCCGGTTCGGGGGCACAGGGAGACAAGGGGGGAAGGGAGGGGCCGGAGATAATCCACTGGCTAAAAAACCCAACCTGCCACGGGAGACTGAAGAAGACTTGGGCCTGGGTAAAGGGGAAAACGATAGCATGAAGGGCGTAAACTGAAGGGCTGGGAAATTTTTTTCCGCAGCTTAAAAACTCGGGGAAACTGAAAAATACCCGGTTGGCTTGTTTTCAGCTTTTTTGAAGGGGTTGGGGCACATGATGGGGGACGGGTAGGTGAAAAGGGGGGGAAAAGGGGGGGGGGGGGGCTTTTGGGTGGGGGGGAAAGGGGGTGAGGGGGGAAAGGCGGGGGGGGCTGGGGACGGGGGTGAAAGGGGATGGCTTGGTTGAATCAGATTCTGCAGGGCATTATTTCAAACCAAAAAGCTCCTCCCGTGCCTTCCCCCCCCCCAACAAGGGGGAAAAAATTTCCCCTCCCCTCTCTCTCTCCTTCTCCTCCCCCTTTTCCCCGCTTCTCCTCCTCTCTTTGGCACGTTTACTCAAACCAAACGGTGTGGGTATTAAACTGAGAACATTCGCTCCGATCTGAACTGTTAGAAGCATGCCCCCAAAACAATTAAATTGGCCAAAAAAAATTCACACGCCGTCCATAAGAAAATCCGTAAATAGCACCAAAGTCTTTTTTGGATACTAAAATAAATATAGTAGCCCATGTGCCCTTTTCTAAAAAACTCGCGGAAACATTTTTGAAAACCCTTTACCTTAAAGAATAAAGAAAAAAAACACACACCGACACACAAAAAACACACAACACACACCCACACACACACACGCACCACCCCAACACACACACACACACACACACACACACCCCCAAAACACACACACACACAAAAAATAAAAAAAAGAAAAATAGGGCGGAAATTGGAGCATTTTTTGGGGGTTTGGGTATACAATCCAAAAATAAAAAATTGAAAGATAATACGCAAGGCCTTTCGATTTGCCTGGGGGCCGAAAACCCAATCCCGCTTTTAGCCTTTGAAAAAAAAGGGGAGCATCAGGTATTCCACTAACTGTTCTTATCCCTGTACAGCTCGATCCGCCAGCCGTTCGTCTTTCTATCAAATCACATGATTACAGCGACGCTTTCAACTGACCGCTTGGCAACAAACTTTCACGCCAGAGTTGAACCAGGCAGGATGGAACTAAAGTATGTTCTAACTCCTTCAAATGGCAGGATGGAATTTGATCTGAGGCTGAATTAATCACCCGTTGCCTGTTCAGGCGGTCTGAGCTGTGGATATCTTGGCATATCAGTTCACGCCACTTGAACTGTGTACATCTTTCGACCAGTTTTCATCCCACTGCTACTACTCCTTGAGTTGGTCAGTGTGTGGGGGCCATTTGACTGACCGGGTGAAGACCTCACCAGGGCACCTAGACCTCCCCACGATCTGCTTCCATTCCTCTCCGTGATAACGACCACTGGTCAGAGCAGTGCTGTCGTCAGCTGTCTAATCATCAACACACTGGTTGGCCCAGTTAACCGCCCGCCCCCTTCACGTCACGCCGACAGACGGCACGACCGAAAACTCCATTATCCTCCCGAAAAAGACGGAAGAGTTGCGGACCGCGTCCTTCATCAGGGAGTTATCAGGCTCACGCACTGGAGGTGGTCAAGACGCTACAAAAGTACTGCAGCTGGTCAAGATAGACCACAGAGATAGCTGTGTGATTGGGGAGGGGGGGGGGGGGGGGGGGGCGTCTCGCGCACCTGTGGTCATCAGTTGTAGTCTGTCGGAAGTTTGGGGAGGAAAGCCAACACCAACTGTCCACAACACGCGCGTGATGTGTACAAGGCTTCTTGGGCCGAACATGTGCATACAAGACAAATCAACGGTTCGATCTTGTCACAGTGTGTCCAATGGGAGAAACGGGGTCTTCAGGATGCAAAAGCTCTGGGAACGTTGAATACTTGGTCACTCGGTTCAAGTTGTTGAAGAATTGGCGGAGTTTTGTGTACAGCTCGGCAAAATTTACGACGTCTGAAATCTATACAACTTTCACTTACAAAAATTGACATGAGATGAAAATATGGTGTTTAAAACATTGAGCTTCAAAAAGTACTAACCACTACATATACTGCGTTGCTGAAGCTGCTACTGCTGAAAAAAAAAAAGAAATCAACCACCACATACACTGCTATTGCTAATGCTACTACAGCTTCAAAAGGTACTAACCATTATTTATACCACCATTGCCAATGCCCTACTGCTTCAAAAAGGTACTAACCATTATTTATACCACCATTTCCAATGCCCTACTGCTTCAAAAAGGTACTAACCATTATTTATACCACCATTGCCGATGCCCTACTGCTTCAAAAAGGTACTAACCATTATTTATACCACCAATTGCCAATGCCCTACTGCTTCAAAAAAGTACCAAGCACTGCACAGACTTCTATTGCTGATGCTGCCACTGCACCTACTTTTGGCTCCTCTTACAATTGCTTGCGTCTATCATTGCTGTTGCTGCTGCTACTGCTACACTACTGCCGCCACTGGTGGTGGTGTGGGGGTGGGGGTGAGGCTCCTGATATGCCTGGACCCTTTAAAGTGTTACCACTGTGCTATGGTATTCCATGAGATGAAAAGAAACAAACTAAAGAACCAAACAACGACCTACATAGGAAAGTACTAAACATCTGATATCAACAAATAAAATGTTATAAGCTGCTACCACTTCTGCTATTCCAACTATTGCCACTGTCGCTTGTTGCACTCTTCAATGCATCAACAGCTTTACAACTTCTGCTGGATATACTGTTGCTACTAACCGTTGTGGATGGTGCGTTGCTGTTGACAGTGAGTGGCAGCGGAATTTGGAGTACAGAGTCACTGACTGAACGCCGGGTGGTGAAAATGGTTATAACAAATTTACCCATGAAAGAACGAACAAGCGAAAGAGAGAGAGAGAGGGGGGGGGGGGGGGGGGAGGAGACAGAGAGAGAGAGAGAAAAGAGAGAGAGAGAGAGAGAGAGAAGAGCCAAAGTATGTGTGTGTGCGCCGCGCGCACCGCGCGCGCGTGTGACAGAGAGAGACAGACAGACAGAAAGGCAGCGGGCAGGCAGGCAGACGGACAGAAAGACAGACAGAGACAGATGAAAGACAGACGGACAGACAGAGAAACAGACCGACCTATGACAGATGGACAGACAGAGACTGAAGCAGTCGAGGAAAAATCCCACTGATTTCAGTGGAATGACAAACAATCATATACATAAAAGCGAGATGTAAACGTTATGAGCGCAAAGCCGCGCGCTGGATGCGCACCACGTGATATTAACGTAGAACCCCTTCCCCATTTACAAATAAATAAACTCCACCGTATAATATTAGTGTCTGCGTTACGTATACATGATCCCATGTGACTGGGGTTTGACAAAGACCGTATAGCTAAAGAAAGACAGAAGGCCCACGCCGCTACCATTCTTAAGTTCTTCCCTCCCCCTCTACCCAATCCCACCCCCACCCCCCGCCTTACCCCTGCCACCCCTAGGCCCCCCCCCCCCCCCCCCCTACCCCTCCCCTACCCCCCACCTTCACTCCCACCCGCCGTCAGGCAGCTGCTGCAGCAGCGGTCATCTGGCCTGACTGACTGACTGACAGACGGACGACTGATCCGGGAACTTCATTACGAATTACGCGCGGTTGTGGCCCTTTTTGGCGTCAGGAGTCAGGATGCTCTCCCTTGACAGATGGAGGGACAGCTGGAGAAGAATCTTGGGGGAAATCTCTGGGGTAGCGAGAAGAGGGAGGGTGGGGGGACGGTGTAGTGGGAGAAGGATGGGGTATTGAAGAATGGCAAAGGAAGTGAGTGGGTGGGTGGCGGAGGAGAGGGGGGTGTGTGTGTGTGTGTGTGTGGTGTGTGTGTGTGTGTGTGTGTGTGAGGAAGTAAAAGATGTGCCGCCAGCAGGCTGTGTAAACTGTTTTCATGCATCAGGGGGAAGGGTAGGGTTGGGGGGGGGGGGGGGGGGGGGGGGGGGGGGGGGGGGGGGGGGGGGGGGGGGGGGGTATGGGTACAAGGGAAGGGTGTGGAAATAACGCTTGTGTGCAATGGGGACCTGTGACAGGTCAGATTTGTCCACACATTAGACCCCACAAAGGTTCATTCCATTTATTCATTACTTTTTTTCTTCTTCTTGTTTGTACATATGTACGCATATAAAGTCGCCTATGTAAATATGCGTGTATGTAAGTATGATGCTCATTGTTACCATTTCTTTCTTGGGCTCTGGTAGGCTTTTGTTAGGGTTCTAAAGCAGTGAGTGAGAATTCAAGTAAATTGGGAGTGAGAGATGCTCAGTTTCAGAATATAAATGCTGTGCTTCAGGCTGTCATTTAGTGGGCCCTTGGGTTTTTATGATTGACAAAGGTTTTTACAGATAAACCGAAAATTTGCAATATGCTTATTGGGTGTTGGTGTTTGTTTGTTTGTTTGTTTGTTTGTTTTTTTTTTTGTTTTTTTTTGCTGTTTGATATATGTATGTATGTATGTTTTATGCAATCAAAAAACTAAGACGGTGTGTAAAAAGAAAAGGTAGCAAAAAAAAAAAAAAAAAGAACAAAAACCTAAAAAAAGAAAAAAAACCCATCTATGTTGCAATGATTAAACTGTATGAACCTTCCACGACATAAAACAGAATGTGAAATGAGGCAGGGAACCGTAAACAGTAAAGAAAAGAACAAGTACGGTAACTCTTGCTCCCAAGATGAAACAGATACAGGCCCATATCCAAAGGAATGCTGCTTACGACACCGAAAATCGCCTAGCAGAAAGACCAACACAGAACACCTAGAACAGACAGGGAGAGACACCCCCCCCCCCCCCCCTTCCTCAACATATGCAAATTCAAGAAGACACGTTTACCATGGCATGTTGTCGATTGTGCAGAAATATTCATTCACGCGAAAGGCAAGAAAACACGTTGTGTGATACCGAAGAATGCTACAAAGCGATGAACGGTGAGTACATCAAGTTAGCATCTGTGCTGGCGTGGGGGGTTAAGGGAAGGGTGAATCACTGGGAGGGTGGGGGGGGGGGGGGGGGGGGGGCGGTCTATGGGGTGGGGTTACATTTTGGGTGGCGACACTGCTTGTTGTTCCGTCGTTTGTGACCAGCATGAGCACATGTGCTCGGCGCTGCTCGGAAGGTTATGCCATCTCCAAAGAAAACTGATCCCGGCAGACCTCCCTCTTCTTCGTCTTCTTCTTCTTCTTCCTCTTTTTCTTCTTCTTCCTCCTCCTCCTCCTCTTCCTCCTCCTCTATAGAATGACCACAATCGTCACGTCTGGGAGTGAACACACGGACTCCCGCTCAACTCCACGGAGATGGAATCTTGACAGCCCAGCCATCTGGGTTCCCACAAATGGCGCAGTACCAGGGAACGCTCTCTCTCCAAGAGCCTCATGCTGCAAGTAAATGACAGTGTCCATGCTCTGGCGGTGAGCGTGGCACCACTGACCACAGATTGCAACACAGACCTCTGACATCCCCAGGCTACAGTGGCATCACACGTCCATTGGGGCCCAAAGAGAATGGGGTTCGTCGAGGAAGTGACCCATTACTCGGGCTCAGATGGCCAGGACTTAGTTCAGAGCAAAGATAGTACGCCTTACGGACCGTAGGGTGTACTATCTTTGTTCAGAGGCATAATGTCTGGCCAGCAAGAGGCTGGCGAGATAGAGTAGTACCATTTTCTGTCGATAATGAGGATATATAGAGGGCCAGGAATTGGTTCAGAGGCATAAGACCTGGCCAGCAAGAGGCTGGCGAGATAGAGTAGTACCAGTTTTCTGTTGATACTGAGAATATAGAGGGCCAGGACTTGGTTCAGAGGCATAAGGCCGGGGCCAGCAAGAGGCTGGCGAGATTGAGTAGTACCCAGTTTCTGTCGATACTGAGGATCGCAGAAAGAGTACCTTCGTTTCGACAAGCGGGAGACAGCATCAACAAAGATGCCGCAGCATGTATTCAAAGTGCACAAAAAAAAAGCCTTGTCTTGGAAATTCGCTGAATCGAGGTCAAAGTCTTGTTGCGGTGGTATCACTCGCGAGAGGATTTTTGCCGAAAATGACCATGGAAGGACCAGCAGCAAAAGATTTGAGGAAAATGGACCCTGAGGTTCAAGTCAAGCAATCTTAAGTTCCAGTGTAATGACGAGAATGCTCATGACAGCTCTACCATTCCATGCCAACGCCGGCACAAGGTTGGCTTCAAAGTGTACAAAGATAAGTCAGCAATGATACCACACAGGTTTCAAGTTCTATTGGTGCTGATTTTGGACAGGAATCCCAAAGAAGTACCCCTCCCCCCATCTCCCCCCCCCCCCCCCCCCCCCCCCTCCAAAAAAAAAGAAGAAACATTTAGCTTCGATAAGAAAACGGAATCAAAACACATATGCCATACGCACGCGCAGACCTCCTCTGCGGGAGGGGATAAGTTCGTTGTTAACGACCAATCTGTCGCCCAGTTCGTCCTTCATGGAAAATGAGAGGTAGAAAGTGAAGACAGCGGCGAAAAGAAAAGAGAGAGAGGGGGAGAGGGGAGAAAGAGAGAGGAGGAGAGGGGGGGGGGGGGGGGCGGGGGTGAGGGGACCGGGGTCTAAAGTAAAATGTTCTTTAAAGGATTTCAATCCTAAAAGACGTCTGGAGTGTACAGGAGGAGAGGAACCAGAGGAACACAACAGTTATGCCCCATAGAAAGGACATTCACAAAATTCAACTAAACACGTCGTTTGACATACATGTAAATATCATAAATAAAAGAGACAAAAATGAAAAGCAAAGGCGAAGTTTAAACATGGAAGTTTTGTAGTGTACAGCTGTTTCTGTTTAAAATACACATCGTCTTCGATATGAACAAGATCAATCTTGTCTCAAAGGGTTGGAGGTCAAAATGATAATCTTTTGAAATTATGTTCTGCCATTATTTATTTGTTTTTTTTTTTTTTTTTGCCACCAAAAATAGTAACGTCCTGTAATTCGTAGAACGAACCGTCTGCACTCTACCTCTCAAGATGCTGAAGAGGGGTGGTGGTAGAGGAATGGGGGTGGGGGGGGTGGGGGGGGGAGGGTGAGAGGGTGAGAGGGTGATGGTTGTCATCAGCAAACTTTACAACGGTATGAAATAATGGTGGTCGGCAGGAGCAGTTGGGAAGAATGTGTGTGGTGTGTGTGTGTGTGTGTGTGTGTGTGTGTGTGTGTGTGCGTGCGTGCGTGCGTGCGTGCGTGCGTGCGTGCGTGCGTGCGTGGTGCGTGTGTGGTGGTGTGTGTGTGTGGTGTGTGTTTCGTGCGTGCGTGCGCGCGCGTGCGTGTGTTGTGTGTGTGCGCGTGCGTGTTTCGTGTGCGTGTTGCGTGTGTGTGTGTGTGTGTGCGTGAGCGCGCGCGCGAGTGAGTGTGTGTGTGTGTGTGTGTGTGTGTGTGTGTGTGTGTGTGTGTGTGTGTGTGTGTGTGTGAGAGAGAGAGAGAGAGAGAGAGAGAGATGAGGAGTGTGTGGTGTGTGTGTGTGTGTGTGTGTGTGTGTGTGTTGTGTGTGGGGGGGGGTGTGTGTGTTGTGGTGGCGGCGTGCTGCGTGTGAGAGGTGTGAGAGTGTGAGTGATGTAGTGAGACCGAGGGAGAGAGAGAGAGAGAGAAGAGAGAAGAGAGAGAGAGAGAGAGAGAGAAAGAGAGAGAGAGAGAGAGAGAGAGAGAAGGGGAGAGACAGAGGGACAGAGAGACAGAGAGAGACAGAGAGAGAGAGAGTGGGGTGGGTGGGAGGGTGGGGTGCAAGATGAGGTGACTGTGCACGTGAAAAACCGAACCCACTTGCAAACCACAAGCAAATACAAAAAAATCAGACAGAAGAAGAAGAAGAAGAAGAAAGAAAGAAAGAAACAGAGAAAGAAAGATTAAGCTGGAGGACGGGATGGAGAGAGGATGGTTGGAGGAGGTAGGCTACAACAGCAACAGGAAAGGAAGATGCTATACGCACTGGAAAAAAAAAAAAAGAAGAAGAAAAAAAAAAGAAGGAAACCAAACTGATTGGTGTAAGTGAGTACAAGCACGTACATGACGACTGTAAAGAACGCAGTTAAAGGGACATTCGAAAAAACGACGAGTGTTTATTTTGTGTACATTCTCTTAGTTCGCCGGCAGTGCGACTCGGTTTAATTCGTAAGCTCGAGAGAGAGAAAAAAGTCTTCGAGAGAGAAGAAGAGAGAGAGAGAGAGAGAGAGAGAGAGAGAGAGAGAGAGAGAGAGAGAGAGAGACAAGACAAGACAAGACAAAATTCTTTATTTACGAGGATAATAGATAAGCACTAACGTGCTTTTTTACATCCAGTCCTCGCCCTGAGTAGGGACTACAACATGCAGTGAAATCAATTAATGTAAGAAATCAAAGAAGCAAGCAAAGCGGTCATGTAATCATAGAGGAACATCAAATGAAAACAGAAGATAAATGAAAACAAAACAAAAATAAGAAAAATAACAAACAAAAAACAAAAAAAAAATAAAAACCCAAAAAAAAAAAAAAAAAAAATAAAAATGGAATAACAATAATGAAGGGGAAGGAAGAGGGGGGGGGGGGGAGTGAGGTGGGTGGGGAAACATAGTAAGTTTACTACAACGTACAAGTGGCTGTATAAAAACAGACAGTGAAGTAAATATGCAAAGTGGTAATTTTTTGAAACACAAATCACGCACGTTCGCGCATAGAGAGAGGGGGAAGGAGAGAGAGAGAGGGAGAGAGAGAGGGGAGAGAAAGGAGAGAGAGAGGAAAAGGGAAGAGAGAAAGGGGGAAAGAAAAGAGAGAGAGGAAGGCAAAACATGTTCTTTTTTTCGAAAGGGCATAAAAATAGTAAAAGGTATTAAGCAAAAGTGAGATAAAATTGTGTGTGTGTGTGTGTGTGGGGGGGGGGGGGGGGGGGGGGGGGGGGGGGGGGGAAAAAAAAAGCGAAGAGTGAAGGAGGGAAAGGGGAGGGGGGAAACAGCTGGAGTATGATTTGAAAGGGAAAATGTACTAAAACGTAAAATAGCGTTAAATGAAAATACAAAATATGTTGGGAATTTCAAAAATACCACGCAGCATGCACAGCAGAGAGAGAAATAAGGAGAGAGGAGAGGGGAAGAGGAGAGAGAGAGAGAGAGAGAGAAAAAGGAGAGAGAAGGACAGAGAAAGAGAGAGAATGAGAGGGGGCAGAGAGAGAGAAGAGAGGAGAGAGAGAGAGAAGGAGGGAAAGAGAAGAGTAAAAAAAGGGAAACAATAATCTTTTTCGGAAAGATTATTCGATATGCCACTATATATACCCCCCACCTTATGCATCCACAACACACCACACACACAAAACCAAAATTTTTTAATATTTTATAAAATATATAATATTAAATTTTTTATTTTATATATATATATATAATATATATTTACATAAATATATATAATTATACCACATACTTACTACATACATATTTATTTTTAAATTATTATTAAAAATTAACTTTATATATATACACTATTTTATCATAACTTTCAGAAACCCCATACACTACATGCGCCACGTCATATATATACACACCATCACACTAATACTCATAATTCAAACATCAACATACTCAACTCTACATACATAACAACCTGGTGATATATTAATATATTATATTTTAAATATTTATATATATATATATTATTATATTTATATATTTTCCCTCCCTCTTTTTCCCCCAAAATACTTGATACATGAAAAAAAGAAAAAGAATTTTTTTTTTTTTTAGAAAAGCAATTGGGTTAAGACTGAAATGGGATGATTTATGCTTTTGAGTTTACTTGGTAACTTATGTTTTTTTTTTTTTTTTAAAATTTTTTTTTTAAATTATTATTTTTTCCGGGAAAAAGATGTGTAGGTAAGTATTTTTAAAAAGTTGTGGTACAATGGATTTGTTTGATGTTTCTGGGGGGAGTTCCCCAAAGAGGTTCCCCAGTACGTTGACTTGATTTAAATGGCAATTTTGGGGGGTTTGGGGTATGGAGTTTGGGGGAGTTTCTGACGGATTTGAGTCGTTATTAAAGTTGTTGGAGCATTCCCGGGCAGAATCTTGTGCATCATTAGCCCCCTTTTTGTATTTTTGGTCTCTGGCTGAAAGGGAAAAAATGTGAAGATGTTTATAATCAGGCTTTCGAGGTGTTTTTTTTCAGAAGGATTGTTTGGCGCCGTTTATTTGGCTGAAAAATGGTTTTAGTGTGTTTGCACTTGCAGAAACCATATAGGGCGATGCATAAACAACTGAGACTGAATATGGGAAAAAAGGGAAAAAAAATTTTCGTGAATGAAGGGCAGAAAATGTTTTTATTTTGGTGGTGATGACTTTTGGGGGAGCTTTTTGATAGTAAGTTTGGGGGGGATTCCCCTGAGATATTTTCAATTATTAGTCCCCAATACTTTATGATGGTGATTTTTCCCCAAAATACATTATTGGGGTATGGAGGGAAATCATTGGTGAGCTTTTGGCTTTTTTTTTCCCATTGAAAGTACATGAGTTTTGTTTTTTGAGGGGGAAGTGACATATGATTTATTCGGTCCTTTTACAAGGTCTTTTGGGACTCTCTTGCAAAAGTTTTGAAAGATGGAAGGATCATTATGGTGGTGTGATTGTGGGGTCATCTGCAAGAGGGGCTGTAGATTCACTGTAGGGGTAGGTCTTTTAAAGGTTTGAGAAGAGTACGGGCCCAAAAAAAGGAGCCTTTGGAACGCCATACTTAAAAGTTGTTTTTAGAAAAGGGCAGCGTCCCCGATAAGACGCATTGTTGTCGTTTTGTGATGTATGATTTTTAAAAGGGTAAGGGGGGATTTGAAAGACCGTATATCTCCCGTTTTGAATAAGGGGTTGTGGGCCAAAAAAATCGAAATGCTTTTTTAAAATCAACGAATAAGACCCACAAAATTGTTGTTATTAATTTTTTTTAAAACCACCATCTACAAGATTGATTTAAAGCCCAATGGGAGGAATGTTTCTGTCTGAAAAGACTGTCCCGGGGTGGGCAAAAACGTACTTGTTGAAGGATGAAAGGTTTGGTTTATTTAAATGTTTTCTAGAGGGGTTTTGGGAAAAAAAAAGGGAAGATTGATATTGGTCGTTGTTGAAGGCAGTATTATCACAGATTTATGAATGGGTTAATTTTTCTTTTTTTAACGCATTAGGAAATAACTTTTATTATGACAGATTAAAGGGTATCGTTTAAAGGTCGTTAAACTGGAGCGAAAGGGAGAGAGAGGGAGAGAGAGGAGAGGAGAGGAGAGAGAAAAGAGAGGGGGAGAGAGGGAGACGAGGAGAGAACATTCAGTTTCAATTCATTTCATCAAAGGCGTGTCACTGGTGCGCTAGTCCCTATGCGCTACACCCTTTTTCCCCAATTTTTGGACCACATAGATAGTGCATGTACACTTTCCACATGCCTAAGTCCAGAGAGAGGGGAAGAGGGGGGGAGAGAGGGGGAGAGAGGGGAGAAGAGAGGGGAGGAGAGAGGGGAGCAGGGGGAGAAGAGGAGAGGAGAGGAGAGGGGAGAGAGAGGGGGAGATGGGGGAGGGGAAAAACGGGGTGTTGGAATGGGGGGTGGGGGTTGTGGGAGTGAGGAGATGGTGGTGGAGAAGGCGAAGGGACGGGGAAGGTGGAGATGGGGGAGGAGTTTGTTTTGATATCGGGAACCCAATCTGTGAGCTGATCTGCGTCTCAGTTATTTTTGAGCGTGCTGTCTTCTTTGCATGTTTGTCATGTCATGACCCAACCCACGAGACTCGTGTCATCAAAAACCCATGGTTCTGCGTTGTCATCAAATATGACTTTTAGAAGGGGAAGTTCTCTCTCTCTGTCTCTGTCTCTCTCTCTCATCTCTCTCTCTCTCTCTCTCCCCTCTCTCATCAGACACACTGTGGGAAATGTTTGAACGTGACAATCCCTCCTCCCTCCGTGCCCCAGCCTACAGGGTACAGACCTAGTGACACGTTAGAGCCTATCGACATGGGGCCGTGTGATAAAGACACTGTGACAGTCAGACACGATGGAGCCTTGTCGACTCGTGTGTCAGTCGGACTGTGTTGAGGGGGTTGGGTTATGACATTTGTAATAACAACGAGACCCCAGCTAGTGCAGAGACTACGCCGCAACTTGAAAACTGACGAGGTCGTGGCAACTGAAAGTGACAGTGATTCACAGTGTAGAGACAACAGCAAAGACAGTTGTCAGGTGAATGAAACACAGGGGGATCTGTCTGACAACGTGACCATCAGGGACATTATGGAGTGTATCTTCAGGACATCGCAAGACACATGGACAGTTTTTACCCTGCTAATCAGAAAGACGTGAAGTGGCTGCCAGCAATAGCACGGCTGTCAACAACGGAAATCCTGGTGATAATGGATAAACTTGTTGCCAGTCACATGGAGGACAGTCACACCGGTGTCCCATGTTAGGTCAGTGCTTCCGTGACCTGGTTTCCCCAATCACGATGTTGCTGTCTGATTGGAATTGTGTACATTTAGTCTTTGGTATTTACATGTTGTCCCTACCCCCCCCCCCCACCCTCTACGTGAGAATGGGCTTTGTAAGCTTTCCTCAATAAATCATTCATTCATTCTCTCTTCTCTCTCTCTCTCTCTCTCTCTCTCTCTCTCTCTCCCTCTCTCTCTCTCTCTCTCTTTTCTCTCTCTCTCTCTCCTGGTTCAGACACGGCAAATAGAAATGCAACTCTTTGATATATGGCAATTGATTCTCTCTCTCTCTCACTGTCTGTCTGTCTGTCTGTCTGTCTGTCTGTCCTCTCTCCTCTCTCTCTCCTCTCCCCCCCCCCTCTCCTCCCGTCTCTATTCTCCTCCTCTCTCTCCCTGGTTTAGACATGACAAATAGAAATGTAACTCCTTGTTATAGGGCAATTGATTCTCTCTCTCTCTCTCACTCTCTGTGTCTGTCTGTCTGTCTTTCTCCTGGTTTAAAACGTGGAAAATAGAAATGCAACTCTTTGATATATGGCAATTGATTTTTCTCTCTCTCACTCTCTGTGTCTGTCTGTCTGTCTGTCTGTCTCTCTTCAGTCTCTCTCTTCTCCTCTCTCTCTCTCTCTCTCTCTCTCTCTCTCTCTCTCCCTCTCTCTCTCCCTCTCCTCTCTCTCTCGCCTAATATGGGCAAGGCAAGCAGAAATGAAATTTTGAAAGTTAATGAATGGTGTAGGATTCAGCAATTCCTGTTTCAGAAGACATATGTAGTCAGTGTTGAGAAATCGCTTTTACCTGTCCTCTGGTTCTCCTTAGTCGTCATTCCAACCGGCCTCCGTCTCAGTCTGTCTGTCAGCCTGTCTGTTTGTCTGTCTGTTTGCCTACCTGTACTCTTCTGACGAGTTATGTTGTCTGCATGACTCCATACTGTACTGAGAATGAAAATGTTCAAGTTCAACTTGAACAGCGCTGATGCACATTGCTGGCTTCGAACATTCATTTTAAAGTATCTCTCGCGCATGTGTCACACACACCACACACACAACACACACACACACAAACACCACACACACACACACACACACCCCACCTCACACACACACACACACACAAAACACACACACACACACACACACACACACACACACACACACACACACACACGCACGCACGCAGCAGCACGCACGCACGCCCCGCACGCACGCGCACGCGCTCGTACACACACAGAAACCTATCAATTACACACCATGAAAGTGCATTGTAGATAACTTTCTCCAATTCATTTACGCTGATGAAATTTCCACTCGAATAAATCTTGTATTAATCCCACATTTTGCTAAGTTGGTGTCATAATGACGGCAAGACCTGTTTACCAACGCTCGCTCTCTCTCTCTCTCTCTCTCTCCTCTCTCTCTCTCTCTCTCCTTGAGCTCAGTTTCCCAGTCCAAACTTGTGCCTTGATTTCTCACTGAAGAGAGGAGATAACTCGTGAAGCCCCATCTCCGATTTTAGAATCAACGTACAATCATTAATCTTAGGATAAGCCTATCTTTGCAATCAACAGGGTTACATGCTTATATTGCCCCCCCCCCCCCCCCCCCCCCAGTCGTACTATGAGATTGAAGAGGAAGCAGCATTTTCTCTCTTCTTCTTCTTCTTCTTCTTCTTCTTCTTCCTCCTCCTCCTCCCTCCTTCTCCTCCTCCTCCTTCTCCTCCTCTTCTTCTTCTCCTCCTCCTCTCTTCTTCTTCTTCTTTTTTTTTCCTCTTCTTTTTCTTCTCCTCCTTCTTCTTGCTTCCTTTCTTCCTTCCCTTCTTCTTTCTTCCCTTCTTAGTCTTTCTTTCTTTCTTTTTCGGTGCCCTTACATCCAAGGTATCTTCTTCAGCTATCTACATTATGATAATCACGATATATTCAACACTAAGATCAGTATGCAAATACAGCATACACATCACAATTTGGCAACACAGAGGATGAAGATAACCTTACTTATCATAATGCAGATTAACAAAGAAGATACAAGGGCTGTTCAATACAATCTGGAAAAAAAGACATAAACAGAGAGATGACGATCCTGTTAGAATACATCGCAAATGACGTAATTGTTTCTCCAAGGCATTTTTTTTTCAAAATTAATTTTGACGTTTTCTCGTCTTACTCCTAAAAGTAGGATAAAAAAAAATCAATACCATGAGCACTGCAAAACTTGAATATGATCTAACTTTTTGTACAAATGTCAAATCCATGTGACTTGTTGTAAATCTTGTTATGGGATGATCATATTTCATTCTGTGCACATTTTGCAATGAAAATGACATTATTAGCAAATGCATCACCTAAAACCAAAAAGTATGGGCGTTTTCGCTGTAACCTCCTAAGTTCTCATACTGTGGGCATGCTCTCAGATAGACATGTACCTCAGCATTTAAACATGAATTGTAAACATTGCTTATAACCCAGCCGACTATGAGGGCCGAATTCGGGCTGAACGAAAGTAGTGAGAACAACGACCAAGTTAAAAAACACCAAGGGTGAACTACGAAACAAAACAAAACACAACAAACGGACATAAGTGACATGCAGACACAGAACCAGGAGCACTAAACTATGTACTTGCCTCATTGTGGATCAACAGTTACAGAGCTTTGCTTGTTTATTATTTACTGTAACAAAATGTTCTTTCAAGTCTGTGTTGTTTTTGTTTTCTGTTGTTGTTGGGGTTTTTTTTTTGGTGTTTGTTTGTGTGTGTGTGTCTGTGCTAGGTCTATTATTTGTGTGTCGGCTGAAGACAAATGTGTGGACATTTTGTTTAGTCTGTTTTGTATATTGTGTCAGCATTACTTTAAACCTTGTGAATTATATATATATATATATATATATATATATATATATATATATATATATATATATATATATATATATATATATATATATATTTAAGTTCAAATCTTTGCCAAGTCATTACTATAACGACGGAAGAATTGTTAACCTGCACTTGTTTCCCCACTACTTAATTGTTCAGCATTATATATATATATATATATATATATATATATATATATATATATATATATTATATATATATATATATATATAACACAAGAAAAATACACTCGCACACTGCCGCACCAGCACTCGTGGCCAGGGAACCGAGTTGGAAGTCCGATGACTTGATAGGAAGAGCAAATAAAAACTCAAAGTCCAGGTAACGTTGGCTTCAGATTTATTCTAAATTTTCGCCGTAGCTTCGTCAGAGCTGAAACAGAAACAACGCATCGCAACTGCAATTTTAAAAAAAAATTAAAAATTAAAATAGGAGGCAGAGGGAGGGGGGGGGGGGGGGAGGGGAAAGAAGGGGTGTGGTGAGGAAACATTTTGGGACACTGCACACAACATTTCACACGTGCAGCTTTCTTCTGTTAAAATGACTGTCATTCTCCTATTACGATCTTAGTAAAAGCACATGTACAAAACAGAATCTATCCACTGGGAGGAAAATAATTCCAGCAATATGAAGGATTTCAGCATGAACCCCACCAAATACCATAAAGGACAGAAGGGAAGAGAGAGAGAGAGAGAGAGAGAGAGAGAGAGAGAGAGAGGAGAGAGAGAGAGAGAGAGAGGAGAGAGAGAGAGAGAGAGAGAGAGGAGGGGAGGGAGGGAAGGAGCGCGCGCGCGTGAGAGAGAGGAGAGAGAGAGAGAGAGAGAGAGAGAGAGGAGAGAGAGAGAGAGAGCTGCGGTGCGTGCGTGTCTCTCTCTCTCTCTCTCTCTCTCTCTCTCTCTCTCTCTCTCTCCTCTCTCTCTCTCTCTCTCTCTCTCTTCCCCTCTGTCCTGTTTTGGTATCTGGTGGGGTTCATGCTGAAATCCTTGATATTGCTGGAATTATTTTCCTCCCAGTCGATAGATTCTGTTTTGTACATATGCTTTTACTAAGATCATAATAGGAGAATGACAGTCATTTTAACAGAAGAAAGCGGCAAGTGTGAAATGTTGTGTGCAGCTGTGCAGTGTCCCAAAATGTTTCCTCCCCCCACCCTTTCTTCCCCCCCCCCCCCCCCCCCCCCCCCCGAATAGCCTTTACAACAAGCACCCAATCCCCAAAGACAGAATGTTAATCTGTGCAAGACATACTGAGGGTATAGCCTATTTTGCAAAGTATTTAGTACAATGGTTCTCCATCTCTCTCTCTCTCTCTCTTCTCTCTCCTCTCTCTCAATCTCTCCCCTCTCTCTCTCATCATGTCCTTTAAGGTATTTGTGGGTTCAGCTGAAATCCTTGATATTGCGAATTATTTTCCTCCCGTGGATAGACTAGTTTGTACATGTGCTTTTACAAGATCGTAATTGGGGAGAGAGAGAGAGAGATAGAAGAGAGAGAGAGAGAGAGAGAGAGAGAGAGAGAGAGAGAGACGCACGCACGACTCACGTCTCTCTCTCTCTCTCTCTCTCTCTCTCTCTTCTCTCTCTCTCTCACCCGCCCCTCCTCCCTCTCCCCCCCTCTCTCTCCTCTCTCTCTCTCTCTCGCTCTCTCTCTCTCCGCTCTCTCCTCTCTCCTCTTCCTTCTGTCCTTTATGGTATTTGGTGGGGTTCATGCTGAAATCCTTGATATTGCTGGAATTATTTTCCTCCCAGTGGATAGATTCTGTTTTGTACATGTGCTTTTACTAAGAT
>CM031600.1:36213445-36215945 GCA_018398815.1 Conus ventricosus
GATTAGAGGAATAAACGAAAGAATGTGATAAACGAAAGAAAGGAATGGAGGATAAAGAAAATATGAAAGAATGAAGAAGAAGAGAAGAAGAAGAAGAAGAAGAAGAAGAATGAAAGAGAGAGAGAGAGAGAGAGAGAGAGAGGAGAGAGAGAGAGGAGAGAGAGAGGAGGAGAGAGAGAGAGGAGAGAGTGAGAGAGGAACAGACAGGCAGGCAGACAGATAGACAGATAGACAAGAGAGATACAGAGAGACAGAAACAGAAGGAGAGACAGACAGAGAGATGGACAGACACAGACAGACAGACGGACGGAGAGACAGGAACGAACACATACAAAAGAAGCAGACAGACCAACAGACAGATTGAAAGACAGAGACAGATGCAAAGTCAGAAAGACTATACAAACTGGCACAATCCACAACAATAAGGAAGCATGGCGGGATTCTACTTACAGTTTTTGTCTCTCGGTCCCTAACAGGTGAACAAGAGTTCGAACCATTAGAACAGGTGTGCGTGTGACGACATCAAGGAAGGCATAAGTCATCAATCACTCCATTGTGGAAATTCAATACATCTGTAACGGAATTCAATCGGGCAGAATTCCATTGTTCCCTTCCCACCCCCACACCCCTCCCTCTCCCTCCCCAGGACTGTTCTTGTTGTGGAAGGTCTGAAAAAGTCATTCAACCCGGTCGATGTTACAGGAGAACAAAAGGCCCTCAGGGTCCTCTACTATTCAGAAGATGTTACAATTTGGGGTGCATGGGGTTAAGAAATATCTGTTGTACATGATTACGAAGGAGTCCCTTTTTCACATCCAGTCCTTAAAGACAATATTTATCTTGTCTGCAGCGAGGATGAGGTGGATTTTAAACTATCAGGAAAAAAAGGCTGTTCATATTTCGTCTTTGATATATATCTCTGTCTGCATAAATCTCGAGATTATGTAGGGTCACGTGACTGGCTGAATTCTGTAAACTTCCACGCTATTGGCAGAAAGCGACTGTCGGTCGGTTTGTTGACAGTTTGACTCTTGGGAGTATGGCACGAGCAGTCGGCCAAAAGGAACCGCGAATTTTAGGTCGGTGTAAAGGCTTGCTGCAAAACCAGGATCTGCAGCGCAGTGGCGTTACTTTAATGCCGTTTGGTAGTGCCAGTGGGTAGGGCCGTATATGCCACAGGCCCTATATGCCACAGGCCCTATATGCCACAAAGGGATTTTTAATCTGCAGAAGGCCCTATATGCCACAGGCCCTATATGCCACAAGACATATTGCCACAGGCCCTATATGCCACAAAGGGATTTTTAATCTGCAAGAAGGCCCTATATGCCACAGGCCCTATATGCCACAAAGGGATTTTTAATCTGCAAGAAGGCCCTATATGCCACAGGCCCTATATGCCACAAAGGGATTTTTAATCTGCAAGAAAGCCCTATATGCCACAGGCCCTATATGCCACAAAGGGATTTTTAATCTGCAAGAAGGCCCTATATGCCACAAGCCCCATATGCCACAGGCCCTATATGCCACAAAGGGATTTTTAATCTGCAAGGAGGCCCTGTATACAAATTGACCACGGGGTCAGTCATGGCTTGACAACTGGTCAGTTTGACCATGGTTTGACCACTGGTCAGTTTGACTGCTTGACCAGTGGCCAGTCTGACCATTGCTTGACCACTGGTTATAAGGTCTGTGGCATACCGGGCCTGTGGCATACCGGGCCTGTGGCGTATAGGGCCTGTGGCATATAGGGTGCCTCCCGTGCCAGTACATATCTGAATGTTTGCAGGTCACCACGCACGAAAAGCCACATCACGACATGAGTAATATTCCTTGTCGCATGGAAGAAGTTGAAGTGGAGGCCAATACCATATTCCTCACAGGTGACAATCCTCCATTAAACGAACACAGGCCGGGGGGCGGAAATAGCCTAGTTGGTAGAGCGCCAGACTCCTGATCCTGGTGTTGCGGGTTCGAATCTCCGCCGGGCCGTTTCCCAAGGGGATTTTTCTCTCGGAGTTAACATTGGCTCGGACTCCATTTCCCATACAGTCCTTCGAATGAGACTATAAACCGAGGTTCCGTGTGTGAACGCACGCATAACATCTTGCACCTTGTAAAATCCATCACCAACTTTCGGAAGAGTAGGCCAGTTTGGCCGCTGGCATGGATGACATAGCATGCACCTTCCCGAAGATGGAGTATGGCTGCCTTAATGGCGGGATAAAAAAAAAAACGGTCATACACACAAAAAAAACCTCCCCACTCCCTTTGTTGAGTAGATGGGATTCATCTTTGCCTGTCTACACAGGGAGTGTCCGCAGGAGTATCAGTCAGCAGTACGCGGAAAGAAAGAAAGAAAAGGAAAAAAAAAAAGAACACTGGCCAAAGACAGGGATCAAGACTCTACACAAGGTGCGGTTCAGCTCATCAGGGACGAGGACGTGTGCAGGGATAGTGATAGGCAGGGGCAAGGCTGTAGGTCCATTTCCCCCCCCCC
>CM031600.1:36218445-36235945 GCA_018398815.1 Conus ventricosus
CAGCAAGGAAATGTGAGTGAAAACACACAGTCTTCGGCGGAAACAATAATGACCTTGGTCTGCTCAGTTCGGTTCAGCATTCTACACACAGCTTCTCAACGTGTCGTAGCCAGCGTCTCCGTCAACGGTATTACTTCACAAATGTTTCAGAAACATCATAGTTCGCGACGAAATTGAAGGCTTCCATAATATAGACTCGATGTGACAACAGTCCAACTTGGCCCCAAGTTTTGTTTGACAGGTGACTGCAGGTGTGTGGTGTTGCTTACGGGAATCACCGTCACTTTTGTGTGAATATGAAACGTTCATTTGCAAAGATCTGACGTCAAATCAACCGTGAATTAATTTAGAACTGAATGACGTAAATGCAGATCGAAAAACATACCGGTTTTTTTTTTTTTTTTTTTTTTTTTTTTTTTTTAAATTAAGTTCAACTCAGACTTCTACTTTTCTGTTCGCGCGTTTCGATTTGCTTCACGTTTTATATAGAATGTGTTACCGACACCACATCACGCATGTGGTCATGTTTCTCATTCTGTTTGGGTAAGTTCATCACATGGACAGCTCAAGGTGGTTGATTATTCATCGAACGAACTTTAAGATTGTGAACTTAGCTCGTCTAGCTCGCGATCAAGATGATTTTTTTTTCTTCTTTTTTTTTTCTTTCTAAATTGCACTATCTTTTTCTTCGCGAACCAAGATCGAAGCTATTGTTCAAGGTGGAGAAAAAAACATTCATGTATTTTGCAAAATGTTTGTCATGTGTTCGGGCAAAGGGAAATAAACATATCACAATTCTCCTGTAACGGAAATCTACTTGTGATAACTCTCCAGTGAAAGAAATAAGTTTGTGGCTGGTTGATCAAAATTTCTTTTTTCAATTTGTAATTAAACATTTTCATTCGGGGCAGCGGAAATGTTCGAGTTTATGAAGCGTTGGATGTAATCAAGTTAAATTTCGGATTAAGAGATTGGTAAAAAGCGCTTTTATGGCCTATTCAAAACTGTTCCAAGTTAGTATGCCCAGCAACATAATGACCTCGGACGAGAACCAGAGAGCAGTATTGATGTTTGTGTTATCTGCCTTGAGAAAAGATTGCTGAAACTACAATTAAGAGTGAGTTCTTGCTTCGTTGCGACTCTGCGATCTACGGGCTTTTGTAAAGGCAGTTCTTTACAGAAGTAAACACGGGCTTCGCGAATCTAGATCGCAAACTAACGACGAACCATTGTTTCTTTCTCAACTAAGGCCCGCAATGCACGGTTTAGGTCGCAGAGTTACGACGAACTATAACTGATTCGAAGTGAACGATCTTTTGTCAAGAGAGGGGACACAATCTGCTCGCTGGCGCTTGACCGAGATATACGGGGTGGTGCAAAAGTAGGCTGGCAGTCGCCATTACCATTTACCATTTGTTACTCCAGTGAGAATATTCCAGCACATAATCAAGTATGGGAAGCAACTCGTGACCAGTCCGAACGTTTCCAAATCTCATTGAAACTAACTAGACAAGAGCACACCTGCAATGGACTGTTGAGATGCCCTTAACGTCAACCATTGGCATTAACGGGCAGAGCCGGCATCAAATGTTTTGACTTGCACTGTTTCCTTGTGTAATATTTCGTTCATGAACGTGCGTGGTTGATAACCATTCAGACCTGATACGAAGGCAAAATCCGCAGTCTTTCCCACAGACTCTACTGATTCCCACAGAATCGCAGACTTTCTACAGTCCTATAGTTTGTTTTATAACAGAACTCGGTGATCAACGATTTAAAAATGTATTATGTTATTTTCGTTTAAGTTCTTTTTTTTTTTTAATTGTAGAAGGTTGTTCGATTTGTTTATCGTTGTCTTTAAATGAATGATCTGTTCTCAAGGGAGAGAACCTACCCCACATCTTGCAAAACACTTTTGTGAACCGATTCCTAGTGCTAGTTTGAATGATCTTTTCTCAAGGAGGGAATACAGCCTGCTCGCTGGTGCTCAGCTGAAATATGTTATTGGGTCTGCTGAATTTCGAACCGTCTTGAATTAACTAAAAGGTCGATTCTGGCAATTTCTTTGCCGAAATTTAACTTGCTTATTTACATAGTATGGTAAACTCCACTATTTCGACTATACTGAATGAAAATGTTTGCTAAAGAATCGAGAATCGAAATTTAAGTCAGCCAGTCACAGACTGATTCAATCACTGGAGCGTGAACACAAACTGATTCCCACTGTAGGAAAGCTTTCATATGGCTACTTCCCTTCGTACTGACCAAACCAGTTTGCAGACCCTGTTGAGGTTTCACCGTGAACCAAGGGTCGCCGAGGTTGGCAAACCTCACCGATCTTCATGTCGCGATCCGAAAGATCGGGCAATTAAGAATAAAGACAAGATCGCCCAGATCGAGAACAAAATGAACCATATTCGCGACTTTAAAAGTTCTTCCAATTAGTAATAGCCTTTACATTTAGAACTAGAAGATAGCAACTTTCAGTAGAGAGAAAATGATCTTTGAGACTGTCCAGATCGTAGAACTGGGCGATTTTCATTCTTGAACCAAATGTTCCTCCATCGAAGGACCTGTGACAGACCAGAGTCTGAGAGTCGCATCTTAGTATTGACCTTCCATTTGCTTCGCGCCCATCGCAGTGTTTTTCTCCCTCCGTTAAGGACGGATCGGTGGTTTAGGGACACTGCTGAAGGTACTCGTGTCCGCTATGCACAGGTGTGACAGGAGGAGGTGAGATTTAATCAAGCTCGTCCTCACCTAAGTCTTCACCTTTGCTTTCCCGCACGTGGCATCTGCCGTGACGTCACTTATTGGCATTCCTGGTCGAGAAACCTGATTTCTTCCTCGGCGCTTCAGTTGTGTGTGTGTGTGTGTGTGTGTGTGTGTGTGTGATGTAGTGAGAGAGAGAGAGAGAGAGAGAGAGAGAGAGAGAGAGAGAGAGAGAAAATATCAAATGATTTATAAACAAGGTGTAAAAAAAATACGCGCAAAACCCCATAAATGGAGAGGGTTTTTTCTTTTTTCTTTCTTTTTTTTTCAGCCATCAATATTCTTTTTGTCTTATTCGTTTTAATCATACATTCCAGAATATTTCTTTCTTAGATTCGAAAATATTTCAACGAAAAGATAAACCTCAGTTCAGAATAGTTAAACTGAAACTGAAAAAGAGAAATGTTTCACTGGCACATTTCTTTAAAAATGAAAAAATAAAAAGTTTGAAAAAGTCGAAAGAAACTTCCAGAAGTCGTCAGACAGCAATTATTACGTGTCAAAGTTTTAGCCTGAAAATTGCATATACATTTAAATGAAAAAGTGCATTTGAAAATCAGTTCGACCCATGGGTTTTGAACATGTGTGTGTGTGTGTGTGTGTGTGTGTGTGTGTGTGTGTGCGTGTGTATGTGTGTGTATATGTGGTGTGTGTGTGTCTGCGCGCGCGTGCGCGCGCGATTTGTTTGTGTATTAATGTGTTTGTGTATGCATTTGCATATGTGTGTGTGTGTGTGCTTGTGCGCGTGCGCGCTGGAAATGCAGGTATAAACATGCGAGAGGAAATGAACATTGATACGAATACAGATATTTCATTGGTGGCAAACTATGATTAAAAACCCAATACGTGTTCAGACGTTTGTTTTAATTCAAAACAAAAAGCAAGATAGAAAAAGAAAAGAAAAGAAAAATATGCAACAAAAGGGTACAGAAAACTTAAAAGAAACTTAAAGAAAAAAATATATACAAGTATGTCCACAGGTGCTAATAGTCTTGTAGTTTTCAATGCAGAAAAACATCCATGAGAGAGAGAGAGAGAGTCATTAGATTTCATTTGCTGAATAAAAACGTTGTTTCCTTATTAATATTTGCTGTCCAGATATTTAACAGAACCTGCGGTATTGATTTTCTTATTGCCTGTATGTAGGAGGGGGTCGGGGTGGCAGACAGGGGAGGGGGGGGGGGGGGGGGGGCGGCGAGGAAGACAACAGGAACTTGTTTCCAAGTTGTTTCCGTTATTCCTTGTACTCTTTGTTGTTTGTTGTTGTTTTTTCTTTGTTGTTTGTTTGTTTGTTGTTTTTTCTTTGTTGTTTGTTTGTTGTTGTTTTTTCTTTGTTGTTTGTTCTGTCTTGGTTTGTTTTGATATATCCATGTGTGTAAATAATTATGATTTCGTGTGTATTTGTAGATAGGAGGAGAAAGGGCATGGGGTAGGCTTTTTTCATGGCCCCTCTAGAGGAACGGAGCAAATATTTTGACGGACGAACAAGTAGGGTAACTCTTGCTCACCCTTTTATTAAATGAATGCGCGCCATGACTCCGAACGAATGCTGCTTACCGACACCGAATCGCCTGGCAGAACTGACAATACAAATCACACAGAACGAACAAGGAGACATCGTACACAGCATTCGTTTGGAGTCATGGGCGTGTATCTATTTTATCATGGGGGAGAAGAGCAAGAGTTACCCTACTTGTTCGTTGTTCTCTGTTCACTGTTCTCTGCCTCATTTAAGATTCCCTTTCATTTTGAATGACGTCTATGGTTTTTCACTCACAGGAAAAAAAAAACAACCCTGGATGTGCGAACTGAGAAGACTGTCACTGATTTCGATTCCAACAGAGTCAGAGACAGCAACACCCCCCCCCCCCCCCCCCCCCCCACCCTCTCCCCCTAATTCCATCTATGAAAAATCCCTTGTGTGCTCTGTTTGAAAAGGGACAATATATTTCTGATTTCTGTCTTTCTTTATGCATGAATAAAAATCATACTTAACTTTTCTTTATTTGGGGGTTCCAACATTAAAAGAAAACACTTTCCAACAGTAATACAAATTCAAATGTTTGTTTTATGCATGCTTCCTTCTGAAGATGAACATGGCTCCACTTGACCTGATTACAAGTTACTGTTTATTTACAATAGTTTTCTCATTTCCTCTCTGTCTCTCTGTCTCTCTCTCTCTCTCTCTCTCTCTCTCTCTCCCCCATCCGCTTCTCTCTCCCCTCTCTCTCTCTCTTCTCTCTCTCTCTCTCTCTCTCTCTCTCTCTCTCTCTCTCTGTCCATATTTCCCCCACCGCAACTCGACTCTTACACGCTCTTCCTAATTTTCATGAGAGTAGGACATGTTAATTCCTTGGTGCTCAGAAAAAAAAAAGATAGTCCCTCCACATTCCTCTCTCCTTTCCTCCACCTCTCCCTCCCTTGCCTCTCTCTTTGTCTGTCTGTCTCCCCCCCCCCTCTCTCTCCTCTCTCTCTCTCTCTCTCTCTCATCCATTCCCTTCGTGTAAAATGTAAACCTGTCTCTGTCTCTGTATCTCTCTTCTTCTTCTTCTCCTCCCCAAACTACTCTTTCAAGCACCTGCCGGCCTCTCCCCCACCATCCCGCCGCTCCGTTCCACTGACTCTCTCTCGCTCTCTCTCTCTTCTCTCTCTCTCTCTCTCTCTCTCTCTCTCTCTCTCTCTCTCTCTCCATCCATTGGTCTCTGCGTCCGCTCTTTGTCGCCCAGCGGGTATGTCAAATGGATTATTCATATAATATACGTTAATTTATTGGCCGGCAACTGTTTTCTTTCTCTGTGTGGGTGCGTGCTGATGTGGATCTATGCATAGGCTGGGTTTATGTTTTGTTGATGACGATGACGTTCATTGCACGCACAGATAATAAACAGATAATGATATCAGACGCCCTGATAATCTCAATATCCGATACAGGCTTTGTATTGCTGTGGGCTGGGCAACATATTGGGTTGGGTTGAGAGGGGGGTGGAGGGGGGGGGGGGGGGGGGGGCATCGCTGACAGACTTGAGTGAATGTACACAAAGTTGTTCAGAAATGGGTCTGTGAGCCGTTCTACGTAACGTGAGATTGGTTGGTTGGTTTTGATGGGACTGGTGGGGAGGAAACGGAGGAGCTCTGTGTGTCTGTCTCCGTCTCTCTGTCCATCTCTCTCTCTGTCCGTTTCTCTCTGTCCGTCTCTCTCTCTCTCTCTCTCTCTCTCTCTCTCCTCTCTCTCTCTCTCTCTCTCTCTCTCCACCATCCAAATCGCTCTTTCTCTGAAAGCTCTCTCTCTGTGTGTGTGTGTGTGTGTGTGTGTGTGTGGTGTGTGTGTGTTGTTTGTTTGTTTGTTTAGTTTTACGTCTTTTCACATGGCGTGTTTTTAGACGATTATGATATTTGTAAATGGTATACATCAAGATGACATTGATATTATTATACAAATGAAAACATAATTAAAAATAAAGCTTAAATCAGTGGACATGAACAACATAAACAATGTTTGCTTCGTGTGTGTGTGTGTGTGTGTGTGTGTGTGTGTGTGTGTGTGTGTGTGTGTGTGTGTTTATGTGTGTGTGTGTGTGTGTGTGTACGCGCGCGCGCGCATGCGTGTGCATTTGTGCCAACATCCTGAGAGCACCAGTTTTGTAACTCTTTTGCCGCTGATGAAGATCCTGGTATTATCATTTGCGAAAGTCATGAAGTGACATTTCAGTTTAGCTGGACTAATAATACTACCAGCAACACGCCTACTGATTCTCACTGGTTCGACAAGACAGAGACGACTCGCAGATAACCCGGTGTCGTGTACTATCTGGGAACCGTGATATCTGGGAACGCGTTCCCAGATTTCCTGAACTTCCAATCGTGAAATCTGGGAACTGGTGTGAAATCTGGGAACGTCTCAGAGAACAGACTAAATGTGGCCTTCGTAGCAGATTGTCTTTCAATTTCATGAAATCTCATGATATGCATGCATGCATTCGAATTGTAAGTTGCATTTCTTTCAAGTTACATTGTTTCTCACGCACACTTGAGACATGAAAGCACGCATCGAGCGGTCATCTTGTTGAAATTGCGCAAAGAAGGCCTCAGAAAGAGAGTACTTTGTGAAAATCATGCCAAGAAATTAATGGGGAAAAAGTGACAAGAAGGCCAAAGATCTCAATTGCACCTAAATAAATTGTTTCCTACCTTCTCTCGAAAATCAATTCTTTTTTCGTCTTCTTTCTGCCCTTCTGAGCTCTGAAAGACCACGTTCCCAGATATCACGGGCCTTCCCAGATATCACAGTACATTTTGGGAACGCGTTCCCAAAAAAATCTGTGATACCTGGGAAGCCTTCCCAGATATCACGTTCCCAGATTTCACGCGACACCGGATCCTTTGCTTGATACTTCCCCTGTTCAAAACTCCCCTGTTGTGTTCTGCTTACCTGTGGCGCGCGTGCGCGTGCGTGTGTGTATGTGTATGTGTGCGTGAACACGATCGGGTGAAACACAATATGAAAAAGACTAACCGAAGAATACCTTCGAAACTACAGACCAACCAACCAACCCTCTGAACGTTCTACATGACGGCTGGAATAGCTTTATACCCAGTCAAATAAAATCGACTTTACCTCACAACTCATAAGCGAAGACCAGACAGCATAATCATTGTCCTTCCTGCTTTCTTTCCTCCTTCCATCCTCAACTCTGAAAATGCCGCGCGTTGTCGTCTGGGCTTAAATAATAGCAACTGTAAAACTCCCTAAAAGATTTCCTCTTTGTAAAACTCCCTAAAAGATTTCCTCTTTGTAAAACTCCCTAAAAGATTTCCTCTTTGTAAAACTCCCTGAAAGGTTTCCTCTTTGTAAAACTCCCTAGAGGGTTTCCTCTTTGTAAAACTCCCTGAAAGGTTTCCTCTTTGTAAAACTCCCTAGAGGGTTTCCTCTTTGTAAAACTCCCTGAAAGGTTTCCTCTTTGTAAAACTCCCTGAAAGGTTTCCTCTTTGTAAAACTCCCTAGAGGGTTTCCTCTTTGTAAAACTCCCTGAAAGGTTTCCTCTTTGTAAAACTCCCTAGAGGGTTTCCTCTTTGTAAAACTCCCTGAAAGGTTTCCTCTTTGTAAAACTCCCTAGAGGGTTTCCTCTTTGTAAAACTCCCTGAAAGGTTTCCTTTTTCTCCCATTCCTTTTGTCTTCCCCGCTACAGTTTCTCTCTACCACCAGGTGTAACCCCTCCATTCTATCTTAACTCCTCTTCTCTCTCTCTTCTCCTCTCCTCCTTACTTTCGCTGTTCTTTCTGACACTACCACCACTGTTTCCTCTTCAATCCCCTTCATCCCCTTCCACTCTCTCTCTCTCTCTCTCTCTCTCTCTCTCCTCTGTCTCTCTCCTTCTTCTCTCTAATTCCGTTCTCCTCCTCCCCATCATTCCTCTCTCTCTCTCTCCTCTCTCTCTCTCTCTCTCTCCTTCTCTCCCTCTCTCCTCTCTCTCTCTCTCTCCTCCTCCTCCTCTCCTCCCTCCTCTCTCTTCCCCTGCCTACTCTCTCTCTCTCTCCTCCTCTTCCTCCTCTTCTTTTCCTGCAACTCTCTCTCTCTCTCTCTCTTCTCTCTCTTCTCGCTCCTTGTCCTGCCTCCTCCTCCTCCTTCACTTTCCCTGCCTACACACACACACATCCCCCTCTCTCTCTCCTCTCTCTCTCTCTCTCCTTTCTTCTCTCCCCACCACTTCCGCCTCTCTCTCTCTCCCTCACCACTGCCCCCCTTCTCCCCCCTCTCCCCCGCCTTTTTCTCCTCTCTCTCTCTCTCTCTCTCTCTCTCTCTCTCTCTCTCTTCTCTTCTCTTCTCTTCTCTTCTCGTCTCTCATCTCCCCACCCCTTCTTCTCGCCACAGGTAACGATAGTATCCAGACAGACCGTCACACCTGTTGGTGGCAGGCGGAAGGTTAATGGGCAGGCTCGATCATCGCAGATGGATGCTGACAACGACAAAAGACAAACATCAAAGCAACCTTCACTCCCGTGAGCATCGGCAAATCCGGGCCAGGATCTCTTAGGAGCCCAGGAGTGCCGCCGCCAAGACTGTAGCCTCGCTAGTTCTGTCTCTTACCCCAACCCCCTCCTCCCCTTTTTACCCCTTGGGCAGTTTTGTAGTTGTGTGTGTGTGTATGGGCGCCTGCTGCGTAGCGCAAGCGCGCATGCATGCATGTGCGTGTGTGTGTGTGGTGTGCGCGCGCGCGCTTAGACAAAAGAAGAGCAAGATTTCCCTCGTCTTCACATGACGTCGAGGAAATCAAACAGGGGGTTGGGTGAGGTGGGGATGGGGTGGGGGCAGTGGGGATGGGTATCCATATTTTGACTATAAAAGCTTTCGCTGTGAGGACGTAAAACTCAACCACTCCACGTTGGAAGCTACGGGCAAAGATCCCTGACAGCGGGGGGGGGGGGGGCAGATTTATGAAGGATCGAAGGTAATACTCACTGCAGTATAGCGGAGACTTGAAAAATGATTTGATTGTTCGTCTTAATCAGTGGTTCAGTTCGTCAGCCTACAAAGCCAACAACCAGCATCTATACCTCGAGAGCACGGTGCCCACGATTTAAGAATTAACGAAATGATATTAAGTACATACGTAAATGGAGACAGAGTTTTGGTTGGCGTGGGAACAACAGAACTGTCTTCAAGCCCTTCTGGCTTTTGTCTAAGACAGAGGTTCTGTGGGAGTAGTACTGGGCTCTTTTACTCACAGAAACGAAGATTATTGAACAAATATAGAGAAAAATGAATGGAGAGTAAATACATACATAGATGTATACATACGTACATACCACATACATACACACCTACGCACATACATAAGTAAACGACATTGCCAAAAAGAAAAAGAAAAAAAGAGAAGTAAATAAAATCACACGAAAATCGCCGGGTAGGTTCCGAGTGATGGGGGTGAACAAACAAGTCGAGGTTGAAGAGAGCTACAATGTAGACAGTTCTTCCAGCCACTCAGATGACGTCACTAATTAATGGTGCATGGAGGAGACAAAACCAGTGGCTGGCCATAATATGAAAAGATTTCCTTTTTAACCTATAGCAGTCCATCAAAGCAAAATAATTTTTTTTATTTATCGTGTTCGTATGAAAATACATGGATTTCACGAGGAAAGAAGCTGAGTGTTAACAAACAAACAAACAACAAACAAACAAACAAACAAAACAAAAAACACTTGATTGTATAAACTTCCTCTTTGTATATTTTTCATCTTGGTCACTTTTCTTATAAACGTGCATTTGTCGGGCTACATGATTCGTAAAATTCTGTAAACCTTGCAAACTGTTTTGAAAGAGCCGGCGGCATTCAGTTGTGAAGGCCACAAACCTTCGAACGCATTCGCAGTTGTGAAGGCCGCAATTTAACCTTCGAACACATTCGCAGTTGTGAAGGCCGCAAACCATCGACTGGCTTGTCCATCAAACGTTCCCACGCCATGAATTTCCCCGGCGGAACAGAAGCTGGGATTAGTTCCACGAGCCTTCGATCTGCCCCCATACTGCTTTGATGTTCGCACGTGCTTCTCGTCCTTGGCTTGGAGCGTCTTTTATGGGACACTGTTAGTGTCAAAAGGGCACGTCATGTTGCTGGACTTGTCGACTACAAGGACATATCGGGGGCTGCTTCAAAAGAATGGTGATTATGTACATTCCCCAAACGTTTTGAAAGGCCAATATCATCTTCCTCTAGGCAGTCACCTTTGTTATGAAAAGAGCATTTGTTCGTCATAGTAGTGATTTTCAGAAGCTACTTATTCTGGACTGTTCAAGACATGCGTTTAGTTATTGCATTTCAAGAATTAAAATATTTGTCAATGGATAGAACTGATAATTATAAGCCATTTGCTACACACACACACACACACACACACACACACAGAGGTAAAGGTTAAGTTAGTTATCACAACAGCTTCGTTCTAGCATTCGATCACACGGCATTCTGTGACTTTTTGTCTTTAACAATGCCTCGTGCCAATGCGCAACAAGCATTATTATTTGACACCCCTGTAACATTATGACACATAGTCAGTGACGAAAGTTTAAAACATGATCAATATCATACAGCACACAGATATACAGTGGCTCTGTTCGAAGCATGTGTCAACTGTCAATACATTTTAAGTGTCCACGAATCGGGTGTAAAAGCTTTTGTGTTGTATGCCTTTGGAGTGACATACGTAACACGTCAACGAGATCCGTTCACACACACACACACACACACACCACCACCACGCACACGCACACACACACGCGCGCGCGCACATAACACACGTGCCCGTGTGCCAACACACAGTCTCTCTCTCTCTCTCTCTCTCTCTCTCTCGTTCGCTCACTCGCTCGCACTCCATAGTCACTCTTGCAAAAAGCCCTAAGGTTTTGTAGCACTCACTTTGCACCCTCTCCTCTCTGTTACATGTATACGGAGAGAGAGAGAGTGAGAAAGAGAGAGAGAGAGAGTTAATCAGAAAACTGACACGCAAAAGCTGTGATTTACCATGAAAAAAATCATATTCTCTCTCTCTCTCTCTCTCTCTCTCTCTCTCTCTCTCTCCTCACACACACACACACACACACACACACACACTGCGGAAAGTGTTTGCCCCTAGTGACCTCGCTGCGAGGAGAGTCGGTCGTCAAGTCAAGAGTTCAAGTTTGCTGATCATGTATTCAATACGCTAATAAACACGGCGCACCTGGGGAGGGAGGAAGGAGAGTGGGAAGGAAGACAGACCGGTGTGGTGGTGACGGTGGTAGTGGGGAGAGAGAGAGAGAGACGGACAGACAGACAGAGACTGACAGACAGACAGAACCAGAGAGACTGAGACATCGAAAAACACACACATATATAGACATAGTCACAGCCTGGCAGTGGAAGAGAGAGAGAAGAATACACAAACTCAAAACTGACAGAGACAACGGGATTGGGAGGGGGTGGGGGTGGGGATGGTTGGAAGCTGAAACGGAGGTATGTGGTGGGGGAGGGGGGGGGGGGGCAATGGGGAGGGGTGATGAGGTTTGGGTGTGGGAGAGGGTACACGGAAGAGCGGAGATTAGACACAGAGCAGGCGAGAGCTACTCGACTTGAGAGAAGATTTTCACACCAGAAAGAGAAGGAGATCTATGGGTGACGCTGGTAGTGGCGGTCAGAGACAGTGACTCAAATGATGACGGTCGCTTCCACCTCTAGTCCCACACAAGCTCTCAGTCCCACTCATAACACAACCTTCCCTAACATAAGCACTCAGTCCTGTACTCTGTTCTCCCAGGACCCAACGTAACATCAAACACCAACATGCATGGGCTACCCCCCACCCCCCACCTCACACACACACACACCGCCTGTAAGGTAGGTGGGAGGGGGGGAGGGGTGGATATGAAGACAAAAAAAAAAAAAAAAACGAAAGGAAAAATCGTTGACCTTTCAGCTGTTCAAGAAAGCGTACCACATGCACTAGCGGGGATCGAGAGAGAGTGGAGTTGTTTGAACAGGGCCCCAAAGAGTTAATCACCTTTCAACCCGACAGGTCAGCTGTGTCCACAACATTCACTTCACCTGCTGGTGCCACTTCACTACACAGACTCGCACAGGGTTGTTTAGATGATTATGGTGAGCTGCTATGTGTCAAAAGCTGAAGGAATTTGGAACGATAACTTTTTTTTAAAAATATACATCCACAGATGTAATCTTAATAAAGCTGTGTATTTTAAAGCTTAGTTTTAAAAATTTGGTGTACACACATACAGATAGCCATTCCAAGTATATGCATATCCCATTTTATATTATTCATTCATTCCCAGTATATGCATAGCCCGTCTGTCGGAAAGTTTGACAGTGAGTGATATCTGCTAAAGAGTCCCTCCAAAAAGAAAACGAAAAATGTTTCTGATATAGTGTTCTAAATAAAAAGAAAACAAATACATAATCGCAACATAAAATCTTTACGATCAGAGCCTAAAAGGAGCAAAATATACACGATGTAATGTAAGCTCTTAAGGGGATAAAATGTACAGTGTTGTTACATCAGCTCTTAATGCATAAGCCCAAATGTGTGCAAAATATACATATGTGTAATTTCAACTCTTAACGCGTACAACCAAAAGGGGATAAAATCTACATAGTTGTAATATTAATCTTTAAGTCTAGAGCCTAAAGGGGGCACAATGTACGTAACCGTACTATATATAATATACTACATAATCATATACATAAATCTATGTAACCGTACTATATAATTATCCTTTATGTGACTACAGCCGAATGGGAGCCAAATGTGCATGACGGAAATGTAAACTCTTTGTGACCTGCGCATAAAGAAGGCAGGGGGGGGGGGGGGGGGGGGGGGGTGGGGGGAGGGGCAGGAAGGGGGAAGGGGGGAAGGTGAATTTCAAAGTTGTAAACTCTTTTCCACAACTGTCTAAACAGGGGCAACACGTGCACGGATGTAATGTAAACTCCTCGACACGACTTGAGCTTAGAGGGGCATAAAGTACACAACTGTCACGTGCGTAGTCTTCTTGAGAAACACGTTCTGAACACTTGAAAGAAAAAGAAAAGAAAAAAACCCAAGCTGACTCTCTGAGGCGTTCCGTGACCCTGTTTTGCGGGCGCACAGAGCGTTCCTATTCTTTGGAATAAAACAAAGCGACCTGAGCGAAGACATCTATTTGGGAACTCCAGATGCTTATTAATCTTTAGATAAGAAAGAACACAGAGGGGTCATAGGACTCACCTTGTCAGATTCAGTGTGAAGGTCATTACAGCCCTGCCCATCGATTCAGTGCAGTCAACATACAGAGAAACACATGTGCAAAAGCATGCGCGCGAGCGCACGCACATTCAACAACAAACACCAGAAGCTGTATAAAGGCTCGCGCAAGCACATGTTACGCTCCCCCCCCCCCCCCCCCACCTCCCCCCCCCCCCCCCCCCCCCCCACACACACACACGCGCGCACAGCCAGAGAGAGAGAGAGAGAGAGAGAGAATCTACACGCGCAATCACTAACACACACACACACACACACGCATATATATATATATACACAAAAGCAAGCAAGCGCGCATACACACACACACACACACACACACACACACACATCACACACACACACCACCACACAACACACTAAAACCCACCCACACACACACACACCGCACCACACACACACACACACACACACACACACACACACACACACACACACACACACACACACACACACACGCGTACACGCACACGCACAGTCACTTAGATGCAGGCTAGAGAGCCGAATCAACAAGTACATTCTTGTTGACACAGCTGACAAGAGTAACAAAAGGGTGATTATCTCTTCATCCTCTTCATCTTTTTCTTCTTCTTTTTTCTTTTCTTTTTCTTTTTTTCCAAACGCTTTCAACAAGCCCCCTTCTCTTTCCGTGTGCATACAGTTTTCAACAGTAGAGAGTCTCAAACCCTAAGCGCGCACGCTGCGCCTGTCAGTGGGACAAGACGAGGAGAACTATCTTTGGTGGGACAAAAGAGAGAGAGAGAGAGAGAGAGAGAGAGAGAGGTGGTGGTGGGGATGTGGTGGTGTTGTTTGGGGTGAGTGAGTAGATGTGTGTTATGTTCTCTCTCTCTCTCTCTCTCTCTCTCTCTCTCTGGAGTGGTATGGTGTAGTGGTGGTGCGTGTGCGTGCGTGCGTTCATGCGTGCGTGCATGCATTGTGTGTGTGTGTGTGTGTGTGTTTGTGTGTGTGGTGGTGTGTGTATTCTTGCGTGCTCTCTCTCTCTCTCTCTCTCTCTCTCTCTCTCTCTCTCTCTCTCTTCTCTCTCTCTCTCTCCTCTGGCTGTCTGTCTGCCAGTCGCTCTCTGTCTGTCTGCCTGTCTGTCTGCCTATGTGTGTGTGTGTGTGTGTGTGTGTGTGTGTGTGTGTGTGTGTGTGTGTGTGTGTGTGTGTGTGTGTGTGAATGAGTAAATGAGTAGAGATCCGCTCGCGCGTTTGTATATTAACTCAGCAAAGAAAATGTCGTATCTCCTTTGTCATCTGTTTGATCAGTTTACGAAACGTCTTCTCCTTCGTTTCCTTTGATCCGCTGTTGAGCAAACTATTCTTTCCCTTATTTTCTTCATCATCGTAGACGAAAACAAGCAAACTAAAACAACGGCTACAGTTAACTGAATCAGACACAAAAATATATTTCCTTCATGAAATTAAAGTTGCCTATCAGGCTAATTACAAACAAGCATAATTATTTTCTCCACTTTGCTAAATCAGTGTACAGAACCTCTTAGTATGTTCAATAAGTACACAAAAGATATACCCATGTACATAATATGGAAGAACGACACATTCTTTTACATTACTAAGCGCATGAATAACCACTACTAGAAATGCTTTTCCTTCAATGATCAGTACACAACACGTATTCCCGCCATTCTAATAATTCCTTCAATAATCATTAGACGAAATGTCTTTTCTTCAATTATCAGTAATTTGAAAGTCTTTCCTTCAATAATTATCAGTGCACAAAAGGCGTTCACTTTCATAATCACTAAACAAAACGTAGTCCATTCGGTAATTAGTCCATAGAACGTGTTCCCTTCATTAATTAGTGCACACGCAAACGCGTTACAGTGAATAATCAGGATTACGAAACGCAATCCTTTGTATAATCAGTACATCAAACGCGTTCAGTTAATAATAAACACGTAAAACGTATTCCCTTTACTTCTGCACGCAAGCTCCCCCCCTCCCCCCCCCCCCTCCAGACCCCACCTCCATCCCCCTCTCACGCCTCCCTCCCCATTCTCACCCCTCTCTCACCCCATCCCTCCCGCCTTCTCTCCATCTTTCTTCTTCCCTCCCTTTTTTGCTTTTCTAGTAACTGAAAATAATGTTCTCTCTCTCTCTCTCTCTCTCCTCTCTCTCTCTCTCTGTATCTCTCTTCTCCCCTCCCCTTTCTGCTTTTCTAGTGAGTAAAAATAATGCTCTCTCTCTCCCTCTCTCTCTCATCTGCATGTTGTTGACACAACTCATCTGCAGCCGATAAAAAGCAACCTTTGAGAAGGGAATAACAAAAACCTTAGTAACACCAAGTTATGCGCTTCAAACAGATTTCCTCCTTAACCCCCCAACACGCTAATCGCTGGAACGTCACGTGCAGTAAAGCGAACCTCGTGCTGACTGGCACAGCATACAAAGAAGCCGCAGCTTTTCACACAGGAGCGACTCAAGAGACTCAAACCACTTCACCATGTTGCGAATCATCACTCCCTCGGACCACGTCAGCCATCAAAGCAGTCCCACTGACAACGCCACTGACGTAAAAATTCTGAGGGCTGATCCTACGAATAAGAAGACATTACTATATTTTGTGCATGGGTGGGGTGGGGAGGGAAACAGAAGAAGAAGAAGAAGAAGAGAGAGAGAGAGAGAGAGAGAGAGAGAGAACATTATTTCTACTCACTGGAGAAGCAGAAAGGGGAGGGGATAAAAGAGAGAGAGAGAGAGAGAGAGAAAGAGAGCAGTTTTCAGAAAAAGATTCCGTTTTCGACCGGTTCCCTTCATGGCAACATTTATCTTGATTAGTTTGAAGAGGGATGAAGAACGTTTTAAACGAAAAGTAGCTGACTTCGAATCAGAGACTAGGTTGCATAAACTTTGTCCAAGTTGTTTTTCATCCCTCCTTATACCTAAGTATCAATGTGCATAAGAGAGAGCCACATGGTTTCATCGGTATGTGTTGGCGGTTGTTCGGAAGAGTCGTCGGTATGCACCGGTAGGTCGGCAAACGTTCTTTATTAGTCTATGGGGAAAGGAGACAACCTCCCCACCCCTCCCCTCGCCCTCCACATCGCAAGCACTCTGTGGACATCTATGGATTTTAACACACACACACACACACACACACTTTTCAAAGGTGCACTCTCTCTCTCTCTCTCTCTCTCTCTCTCTCTCTCTCTCTCTCTCTCTCCACACACACACACACACCACACACACACACACACACACACACACATATTCCACACACATATCTATCTATCTATGTATGCATGTGTGTGTGGTGTGTGTGTGTGTGTGCGCGCGCGCACACACACACACACACACCACACACACACACACACACACACACACACACACACACATAGGCAGACAGACAGGCAGACAGACAGAGAGCGACTGGCAGACAGACAGACAGACAGCCAGAGATCGAAAGGAGAGAGAGAGAGAGAGAGAGAGAGAGAGAGAGGCAGGTTTCAAGTAGAGTTTGATTTGGTATGGATCAAGATTTGGATTAGGTTAGGCTATGATCAGGTCTGGGGCTAGATTGGGTTCTGGTTATGATTAGGGCTAGGGTTGTGCGTTCACGAACTGGACTGTCTTCTAGTTTTCTTTAAATCCCCATCCCTAATGCGTAAAACGCTGCCCAACGCGTATCACTATCAAAACACAACCGCTTCCTCCCAGTCAGCGCTCCTCCACCCCACTCCTTTCCCCCTCGCCCACCCTCCCTCCTTCTTTCACACCCATGACGACGGCCCCCAAACAGACTTCGGTTTGGAAACCGCTAATAGAACGCTATTCACACCATCCACTTCATATTCATTTTCTCCCTGAGACGTATATTGCCGGACATTTTTTTTTTTCTTCTCCCTTGTGACAAATTCGATCATCCCGCAAGCTTTAAATAGCAAGTACTAGTTAAATCCAGTCCCTTTGGTTTC
>CM031600.1:36248445-36253445 GCA_018398815.1 Conus ventricosus
ATCAAGGGTTTCAGGAAGGGGAAGTCGTCGCTGATTAGACACACGCACGCTTCTCTCTCTCTCTCTCTCTCTCTCTCTCTCTCTCTCTCTCTCTCTCTCTCTCTCTTCTCCTCTCTCTCTCTCTCTCTCTCTCTCTCTCTCCTCTCTCTCTCTCTCTCTCTCTCTCTCTCTCTTCTCTCTCTCTCTCTCTCTCTCACCTCGTGGCATCCTCTTCCATCCCCTCCCCTCCCCCAGCCTCTCTCTCTCTCTCTCTCTCTCTCTCTCTCTCTCTCTCTCTCTCTCTTCTCCGGTCCTGCTGTCTTCTTCAAACACATACAAGTTCTCTTCTACTGCTGAAACTCACACGTAGTACGCACATTCCTATGTCATCCAAGGACTTTGAAAGAAACGTCTCAGGTCAACCGGATCGAGCAGGCGCGTGCGCGTGCAGCACTTTTAACCCACCAAGAACACGTGCCTCGGGGATTTCCTCCGAAGTTTCAGGGAAACGAGAGTTATTTTTAGCAACAGCACACGGAAATTGCCGACCCCACACCGAGCAAGCACGTCAAGAAACCACATCCTGGCGAGGAAGCTGCTATGACGCATAATTTATAAACGTCATGCTGAGTTGCCCGATGGGCATATGGTTGGTAAGCGAGCGAGCGAGAGAGAGAGAGACGCTTCTACATTCAAAACGCACACAAGTATTTTTTTGTGTGCATTGACACGAGAAAACAGACTGACAGAAAGAAGTGAGAGGAAAAGAGGGGAGAGAGAGACACAGAGAAAGAAAGAGAGAGAGACAGAGACACACAGAGAGAAACAGAGAGAGAGAGAGAGACATAGAGAGAGAGAGAGAGAGAGAGAGAGAGAGAGAGAGAGAGAGAGAGAGAGAGAGAGAGAGAAAAAATCTTTAATCGAAAACAGATGGAAAACCAAACTAAAAGAAAACGAGGAAAAGAAAGAGGAACAAGAAAACAAACCAGCAAAGAAGCAAGCATGGTTTTTGTGCATCTCTGGTAATTTGTCTGTGTGGAACTCAAAGTTTTGGTGCAGAAAAAATCACAAAGACGAAAAAAAAAAAAAAAAAAGAATATGCAAAAAAAAAAAAGAAAAAGAAAGATAAATTGACATTTAAAGTACATAAAACGTCCCACGAATACAATCTTAAAACTGACAGTGTGCCAACATCAGGCGCGTCTCTGAAGCAGCTTAATTCGTTGGTTTCAACGTACTGTCCGTTCCAGTTAATTACCCTTTTCAACAGACCCCTCGACTTATAATTTTCATTTGTTAATGTGCGCGTGCTCATGTGTATAGATAGACATATTCACACACACACACACACACACACACAACACACAGCGCGCGCGCACGCGCACACAAAGAGAGACAGGATATGGGGAAGGTGGTGGGAAAAGGGGAGAGAATCATGCAGATGGAGAGAGAGAGAAAGAGAGAGGAGAGAGAGGAGAGAGAGAGAAAGAGAGAGAGAGAGAGAGAGAGAGAGTGAGAGAGGCTGTAGGGTGGGGAAAGGAGAGGGGGAGGGGCAGAGAAGATCATGCCGACGAAGAAATAAAAATGTCAAAAATGACGACATTAAGAGGAAACGGGAAGGGGAAATCACTGCTGACTAGACACACGCACACTTCTCTGCCTCCTTCCCCTCCCTCCTTGCCCTCTCTTCCCCCTGTCCCACCCTTTCCTTGCCTCAATCCTCCACTCCCCCCCCCCCCCTCCCCTGCTACTCCCTCCCCCGCTTTTTTTCCTTTGAATTTGTTTAAACAAAACGTAATTCACAAAATAATGCAGTAACAATGAGAAGAATTGTGAGTAGGAGAAGCCAAGGTTCACAGCACCTATTCGGCTTACATCGTAATTGACAAATGTTGGCTGCAGTCGAAAATTGACAGTAATTGTGGAATCAGAAAGATGACTGGAAAGAAATGAGTAATAAAAAATAAAATAAAAAAAACCCGCAACAACAACAACAATAAAAACCGGCAAACAGTCAGACAACGATTGTAAATGTAAAAAACGGAGGTGGGAAAACTGAAAATTAACAGAAACATGGGGTCGTTACCACGCATGTTTTAGAATAACGTCTAGCAAAAGATTCAGGTCAGTGCAAATCAGAGGCATCATTGGTCCATGGCTAACTTGTGTACATCATGTCATGGTGTTACCGTGTGTACCTCTGTAATTGATGTAAACTAGTGTATATGACCGTGTGTGTGTATGTAAGCGCCACCACCCACTCTCACCCCTTTCTCATTCCCAACCTCTCCCACACCCTACTCTCTCTCTCTTTTCTCTCTCTCTCTGGTCCTACCCTCTTCTACCAAATCATACACATACTTACACTTTTTTCCTTTCTTCATCCTAAACCCCACACCTCATTCGCACATACTCTGTCATCCGGATCGAGCAAGCGCGTGCGTATATATGCAACTCATTTAGCCCCAGTGCACAAGCGCCTTGGGGGGTTCCTCCGAAGTTGCAGGAAACGATTGTTATTTTTAGCAACATTACACGGAAATACCGACTCTGCGCCGAGCAAGCGCGACACGAACCACATCTGACGCAGACAGTGAGGAAGCTGTTTTGACGCATAATTTGTAAACGTCATACCGACCTGTCAGTGGGCCTATGTCGAAAAAAAAAAAAAAAGGGGGGGGGGGGGGGGGGGGGGGGGGGGGTTTACCAAGTAGTTTTATGAAAAAGATCTATACTGGGGGGAAAATCGCATCCGCATTTCTCCACTTACATTTACATTAGCGGGTGAACTATGAGTTTTGTAGCGATCTGAAGGCTGGAGGTGCATCAACATCCTTTCCATTTCACCGTGTATGTGGGGGTGTGTGTGTGTGTGTGTGTGTGTGTGTGTGTGTGTGTAAAAGAAATACATCCTATCTATTGATCTAGTATTAGCTGATCTAATAAGTGAAATGAACAGCTGACGAAGGTGTAAGGACGAGTTGTACGCTGATTTAAATGTGTACTCTCCCACTCTTTCACACCACACACACACACACACACACACACACACACACACACACACACACTCACACTCGTACACTCGTACACGCATACATTACACGCACTCACATACACGCAGAGAGAAACAGACAGACAGACAGACAGAGAGGGACAGAGAGAGAGACAGTCAGACGGACGGAGAGACGGATGGACGGAGAGAGAGAGAGAGAGAGAGAGAGAGAGAGAGAGAGAGAGAGAGAGAGAGAGGAGAGAGGAGAGAGAGAGAGAGAGAGAGAGAGATGTGTGGAAACGTGGTCTCTTTCATTTTCACTCATATTTTCATAAATAGTTTATCGCGCATGGGATTACTGTGCCATGTAGGCCAAACTCACTGGAATTTTGAGGCAGCATTCAGTCAAAACATCTCCAACACAACACCATCACAGCCTTCAAGACGGCGACTGATAGAACCCGACAGGACGGGCAATGCGCTACAAAGAAGAAACTGAAGATGGGGCAAAAACTTATTATAACACCACCCAGCATCTACATCCAAAGCAACCACCACAGTATCCTACAGCGGGCGACTGGAAAGTGGTTCCATGCTTGGAATTAGTCAGGGCTGCCTTTTATCTCCAACACTGTTCAACATATTCCTGCAATAAAACGCGACTGACATACTTAAAGTTCATGTCAACACCACTCACTACCAGAGGATGAACTGAACAACTTGTTTAACCGACGACATCGATGGCCTGACAAGCAGTGAACAAATAGTCATACTCGCAAAGGCTGTAACAACACTCTCAGGAAGCCAACATCCAGCACCACACGCCAAGCCCTGACATGGAACCGGCAGGGGAAAAAGGAAGAGAGGCCAACCTCTCAGCAGCTGGAGGCGAGACACTGAGGCAGAGATGAAGAGGCAGGGGACCAACTGGACAGGCATTCAGCGAGCAGCCAGAACCGAGTGCGTTGTTGGAGTGTTGTCGATGGCCTATGCTCGCTCACCCTTGAGCTATGGGCCTAAGTAAGCAAAGGCTATAAGAAACACCGACAAAACGTATCTACATCAGCGCCGTGGTAACCAGTTCTGGCCACCTATAGCGCCACCATCACTAGAAACACAACTCTCACTGGATAAAAACTAGGAACTGACATTAGCAGTGACGAATCAAAACCAGAAATCCTCACAGTGGCAGCAAAAACGATATCAGCACTGTCCAGACGGAATTTCGTATGGGGAAAACAACATTTTCATGAAATACAAGATCAGAGACGAGTGTCACGTGGCGAGCTGGCCAGCTTCAGCTAGCCGCAAGGGATGTAAGAGGCAAGGGGTATAACGAAGCTCGCAGACACAGCAAGATTTAGGGCTTGACCAGCTTTCAAGCATTGGTCGTGTCTGTCAGCAAGCTTGAGAGTGGCAGTCTGTGGACAGGAACCTTGTTCTGATCGGGTTATTTTCCCATTTCACTGTTGCGCTCTATGTCCAAAGAGAGTTGCTTTCTGAGTTCTAGCAGCAGTAGATGACCTACGTGCAGCTTCCGAAATGGCGACAGGTGCACACGTCGATTCACAATTGCAAATTCAATCATATAGCGTTTTTTGTTAGTTTTTAAAACTTTTGAGCGAGAATAAGACAATGAACTGCATATACAAAGCAAAAGCGCATCCGACTACATGCAATCAGCTGTGTGTGGAAAAGGTGGGGGGGGAAAGCGGTTTTGTCAATGATGAGCCTGCGTGAAGTGACCCGGCCGTACGATCGTTAACGGTACACGTGTCAGCGTGGTCGACTGCTTCAGTTTACGGGAAGGGGGTGTATGTATGTTGTCATTATTAAAACATTATTGTCTTACTTCTTACATCTGACCGCTGCCAAAGTTTTTGTTCTGTGAATGTGAAAATATCTCAAGTGACTTGCAGGATTCGTGGCTTCACGGGAGAGCGCCAATGCATAAAGCAAGGTGAAAAATCAGGTCTGTGAAGGACCTCACAGCGTGTCTGGCTGGCCGCGTCCGTGGGGAAAAGCTGTC
>CM031600.1:36260945-36278445 GCA_018398815.1 Conus ventricosus
TAGTTGAACATGATCAGAAAATATTTGTGTAGTGACGTGCAACCTGTCTTGACGTACATGGGGATTTTGACAATATAAGAAAAAGTGTATCATCTCCTAAAATATAAATTGCCAGGTGCATCAGTTAGTTCAAAGCGAGAACAGACAGAACAAACATACGTAATGTTTTAATACACGTATTTGCACTCAAAGAACTTGCTGCAGTGAATTTTGTTTGTGTTTTATTTTATTTTATTTATTTATTTTGGGAGGGGGGTTGGGGGGAGGGGGGAGGGTAGCAAATGTTGTCTCAAATTTTAGAATATTTCAGACATTCGAAAGGATGGAAATCATCACCTAGTGCATTGCATTAGCATTTGCATGTTTACCTTCCCGTGAAACGCACCTGCATCTTCTTCATTTAAGTTTGCGAAAGACAGACGGACGGACATCACACACACACACACACACATACACACACACACACACACACAGAGAGAGAGAGAGAGAGAGAGAGAGAGGAGAGAGAGAGAGAGAGAGAGAGAGAGAGAGAGAGAGCGAAAAGGGAAAAACATGGGGGACATGGTTTTGAACAAAAACAAACAAACAAAAAGAGCACATATATGCATCCAACTTAAATGAAAATGCAATAACCCTAGAAGGACTAATGAAGTGTAACGTTTATGTGGACTATTGCTTGATTTATTTAGAAATGTTGAATTTCAATGTTTCACGAGTCGGCCGAATGTTCTCGAGTCCTTTAAGTCCTTTAGGCAAATTAAGGGTAGTTTTGCTGTTTCCTTGGGTACTTCAAGTGTGTGAACTCAGACATCACAAGGGGGGAATACCCCGTGTCGTATGCTGAAGGAGGGAGAGTTACTGGGAAGTGATTCGCATGTGCAGGGGGATAGTAACAAGTACATATCGACCTGCGGGTCCTGGGTGGAGGAGAGTATCCAACTCGACCACTGGCTATTCACGGGGTTCTCCAGTGGGCCTGAAGGGGGCGATTGTGGCAGACGACCGTCACTGTCCTGTGGGATGAACACGTTCGGGAAGGCTTCGGCCTATTGAGTGGTTTGCACCTTGTTGTCTATGAGTGTAGTAAATACCTGAAACATCAGTCCTGGCTTGTGGAGGAGTCTGGACTGTTAGTACAGTGGGTAGCTTCGGGGGGGAGCATCTCATTACTCCCCCGGCTCGTTACTCCCCGGCTCGTTACTCCCCGGCTCGCCTAACCCTAACCCTATCCCTATCCCTAACCCTATCCCTAACCTATCCCTAACCCTATCCCTAACCCTAACCCTATCCCTAACCCTATCCCTAACCCTAACCCTAACCCAAATCCCTTAAACCCTAACCCTATCCCTAACCCTAACCCTATCCCTAACCACTAACCCTATCCCTAACCCTAACCCTAACCGTAACCCTAACCGGGGGAGTAAAGAGCCGGGGGAGTAACGATACGGGGGAGTAATGAGCTGATCCGGCTTCGGGGAATTGAACATGAGTTTGAAATGGAGGTTATGCATTCACCACTTGGTACCAAACTCTTTGTTGGTGCTCGTAGCTGTGGTGTGCTGTGTGTGTGTGTGTGTGTGTGTGTGTGTTATGTGTATGTGTATGTGTAGGTGACTAGTGATTCCACTGGTGGAATAAAAATAAATCGGAGAGTTATTGGTGCAAATCGTGTGATGTGTGTGTGCCAGTGATTCCATTGGTTGAATCAGTTTAACTCGGGTTCTCTTTTGTTTGAGAATGGATATACGATGCTCAGAAAACCAGGAAATAGGTGTGATTCATTGAGGGAAAGTGAACTCATCCCGTCTTGCTGAGGGCTCAAGAAAATACAGCGAGAAGCAGAGGTTTGCTGTCACCTCGAAGCCGACGATGAGAAGAATTGTCTCCTGTGTGGGGACGGTGGACAGCAAGACGTGTCAGCCTGTGGGGCCTAAGCAGGGAGCTGCCAGACAACGGTGGGGTGTTTGCAGCAAGAGAAGACCTGTGGGAGAGGCCCATAGGAGCCCTTTTCGTGGAGAGGGTGAAGTTCAGTGGAGTCCAGAAGACTCGGTCTGAAGGTGCAACTCAAGCTACGTTGCCAGTGTCCCCCAACTGGGATTTGGCCAATCGGGAAGACACAACAGTGTGGCAGCTTCAGCGATCGTAGTCGCACAGTGTGATGAGAGAACTGACTGGTCAGCCAAGGAATGCTGGCAAGTTGTGAACGTTTATTTTTCTTTGTGTTAACAGGTTAACCAGGAAAGACAACATTCCAATATTCTGGATACACTCCAGAATATTGGAATGTTATCTTTCCTGGTTAAGAAAGAGTAACTAAAGAACAGGGAATGCGATTATGAGATTATCGGTATGATGTTTGCATTTTTGTATGATACAGATAAGTGTGTTGTGTAGTGACGGGTGTGTGTGTGTGTGTGGTGTTGGGGGGGGGGGGGGGGGGGGGGGGGGGGGGGGGGGGGGGGGGGGGGGGGGGGGGGGGGGGGGGGGGGGGGCTCTGAGTCAAGTGTAAATAAAATTTGAATATTTTCTATGAAATGGTTATTGGTTTCCTGTCACTTTTGTGCGGGCCGATGTGAGTGAACAGAGTGCGTGTGCCTATGCGAAAGTGCATTTTGGTTGTGAAAGCGTAAACGGTTCTGTCTATACCCCCCCCCCCCCCCCACCCACCACCCACTGCATCCTGCATATGATAATCATATTTTAATAACGAGAAGGAACGTCGGAGTCCCGTCACACAATAGAACACGATAATTATCAACAGATATGTTTTATTCCTATTGTTGCTCTCTTGGTACCGAACCTTTTCTCAATGTATTACAAATGAAATAGTAATGCTAAAATTCCAGCCCATATAATGAAGACACAAAACCCTGAGGCTGCTTTCTGACGGACCAGAACATAAAGCTGTTTTAACCACAGTTCCAGCTGAAACGATGTCATAACGTTTTTGTCTTAACAAAAACAAACAAACTAACTAACAAACAGAATCGCAATAACTGAAGCAGAACATACCTCAGTTACTAAATTCTCGAGATGTCTCAATGTCTTGAATTATTGTAACTGACCCGAGTTTTGAGACGCTACAACTCAGGAGTAAGGCTGAAATAAGCCTAGAAACGGCTGGATTGTGACCCATGTTTTGAGCACATAATATTATTTTAAATGAATTAAGAAAAACACGTGAAATGTGACAAATGAAGAATCCATTCTGAGGCCATCTCCTGCCAGGAAATGGCGTAATTTCTAACAAAAATCATGCTCCGAAACGTGTCACAACCGTTGGTGTTTTTTTTTAAATTCTTCATTACAAAAACACAGTTACAGTTACTCTGTAAGTACACACTTGACTAACAAAATCTCGAAGGCTTTTTTTTCCGAATTCGGGGAGAAAACACCGAATTTTTAAGATACAAATATTAAGAAACGATGATGTGAGCCCGAAATAATATAGCATATACTTTTAAAAACAAGCATCTAGGCTACGCGCATACAGGATGTATGAGTAGACTCACTGTAGCAACGTTAGCAAACACAAAAACGTTTTCAGATTTAAAACGAAAACATGAGGGTTAAACATTTCGTAAGTTTTGTACGTAAACGATTCAAACGTTTAGGAATAGGCAGCAACACGTCATGTTTTCGATCATGATTGAGCGTTTGTTTCCGGCGAACGTTAACAACTTCATGGACAATTCAGGATGACTGTTGCTCGAGTTACATTGATTCTCGTTACCATGGAAAACGGACAAAACAAAAAATACCAAAATTATAATTCCAAATCGTTAAGATATATTTTTCGTTCTCTTCTCCCTCAATACGCAAGCATCTTTCTACCCTTGCAGTCAATTTATTGAAATCTAATGGCATTTATGCTCATGTCGCATTTTAGAATATTTTCAATATATCTGTAACTATGGTTTGGATGGAAATGAGTCGGTACGAAAGGAAAATTTCTTCCCCCGAAACCGAAAGATCAGTCGAAAGCGAAATCTTTCTCACGTTCAGTCAGCGCCTTTCAGCCCCAGCCGGACACAATAGAACTATGGGGGCTGAAGGTTTCAAAAAACACACACACACACACACACACCACACACATATCAGAAGACACCAGAACACACACACCACACACACACACACACACAACACACACGACAGCTTCACACCCCTCTCACCTCATAATAGCCGCTACGCGGCAAAAGGGCAGAGAGGCGAGAGAGAGAGAGAGAGAGAGAAAAAAAAACCCAAACCTCTGCTTTACAACACCCAACACAGGGCAAGCAGGCAACGAACGGCCCCTTCCGCACTGCTCCCGAATTCTCTCCCCTACCCCTCCCCCTCACCACTCTCTTTTTCCCCCGCGCGCACTCCTCCTTTTCCCCTCCCTTCCCAGCCACCTGTACCCCCCTAGGCAGAGTCCTTGATGGCGGCCGAGGCGCCAGCCTGTCTGGGGCACACCTGGCCACAAGCACTTACTGGCCAAAGGGTCCCTGTAAAGAAAGCGACGCTCAGGTGTAGTTATCGCCCGACCTATCAGGTGTTTGTAAATCACTCAAAATGTCGGGGCCCCGGCCCCCGCTCGAGAACAAGAGCCTCCCCCCGTCCCCGCAACCCTCATCTCTCCCCCCCCCCCCCCCCCCCCCCCCCCCCCCCCCCCCCCCCACCCCCCCCCCCCCCCCCTTGAACAACAGCTCGAGGACGGTGAGCTCACCAGTCGCCATCGCGCTGAACCCGACCGTACCGAACCCTTCCCGCGACACGTGAGGTTGAAGAATAGCGCGGGAAGTGTTTAAAGGCCTGAAAATAGGCGTTAAACTGGCTTCGGCGCAACGGAGTGGGGTCTCGCGGGCTGGCGGGCCGGAGAAGAGCGCGGTCGGAGTGTTAGAGGAGAGCGCCGTCGCGCTTTTGCGTGCTGGGAGGTAAAGCCGAGTGCGTCGCGGTGTTGTTGGTTTGGATGCGAGTCGAGAGGAGACACAAGTTGCAAGCGGCTTGTCAGGAATGCCGCCGTGTGTCTGCAAACTGGAGGAGGGGCGGTAGGGATGGGGGAGGATGGGGGAAGGACGAGTTGGGATGATGGGGGTGTGGTATGAGATTTTCTTTCCCCGTAGTCCCGAAAAATCCGTTATTTGGTTTTTTCTGCTTTCTTTTGTTTTACTTGTTTGATTTAGACGTTTAAGATCGTCGGTAGTCTGTTTATTCAATGATTAATGACGTTCTGCTGTTATTATCAAGAGAACAACAAGTTAGTAATAGACTGCCGACGGAATGGGACGGATAGATCACTATTGAACGCAGTGTGTTTCGATCCTAGGCACTTTGACATGCCAGACAAAGTCTCTCTCTCCTCTCTCTCTCTCTCTCTCTCCTCCACACACACACACACTTCTCTTGGAATAGCTGTATTCGAAAGCTCCCTTGGTTTAGAGAGTTTGAAAGTGTCAAAGCAATTATCTGCTTTTAGGTACCCCTGTTGTCAGTGTAAAGTCTCACCAGGTACCAATCGCTTGAAAGTTAACATAATTTAGCGAAACAGGTATCCAAATACATATATCAGCGTCTGTATGAATATAAGAGACATGTTAAAACAACAAAGTGTAAAGTATGAACTTAAGAGAATTTCTAAAAAGTAAATAAGTCAATTTCATTTGGAATTACATTACAGCCCATCAGTTTACACACACACACATATATATATATATATATTATATATATATAGGCAATACAAATAAATGTGCTTTCAAGAGGGATTACGATGATTCTCTCAGGCGGCTAGTGAAGGGCTTCTCATATTTATAATATATTCCACCCATTTAGTTCAAATCTTTGCCAAGTCATTACTATAACGACTGAAGAAATTGTTAACCTGCACTTGTTTTCCCCCACTACTTAATTGTTCAGCATTCTATAAATATATATATATAATTATAAACAAAGCTTGCTCTTATGTCTTAGATTGAAGAAATAGGGGGAAGATACGCATTCATACCTGCAGTGGCAGATGATTCTGCCTAACTAACAGTATGTGCTTGAGTGGGTGGATGGGGAAAAATAAAATAAATGCTTCTCAACTTGAGCCTTTAGCAAGCTTATATTCTCCAAGGGGGAGAGACATCCTCCAACAGGGAGGAAACTCAATAACATATAACTCCTGGTCATATACCGATATTTCGCAACTTGGTGGTTTTCTCCTCAGTGACCGCGGAAAGTGGTAATTTGACTCCTCTGCCTTTTCAGTTTTAAGAAGAATGCAATCCCAGAAAAGGTTGGTGTGCAATACTGTAGTATGTTTGTTGAGTTTTCAAAAAACCAACCAAAGGTGCCATCTAAGAAGCAAAGAAATGATGAAAGAGCAAAACAAGTTACATTTTCTTGTGAAAAGTAGAAAATATAAAAAGATATCCTCTAAGACACAAGTGCTGAGGGCCAGTTCTTGGAATGAATCCGCAAGGGACTAAAATACAACAAACTAATAAATTCCAAGGATAAGTACCGAGCACCGTTCCAGCAACTTACAGAGCAGCTTGGTGTTGCAATGACTGCAAGAAATATTGAATTATAAACAAAGGTTGTAAGGCTTTCTTTCTTTATTGAGTAATTGTGTAATAATACTCAATAAAGAAAGAAAGCCTTACAACCTTAACAGGGCCCCCCTTGCACAACACGTGCAACACAAACCCAACTGGACTACAGTTCACAATCCAAAACACACATATATACGATTGAGGTCAGTAGCAGGGGATTGGCACGGGATCTGAAGAGAGGAAAGACCTCGAAACAAATTTGTAGTCCCGGTTTTAAGATTTGCTTTTAATCATTATTTTAGCTGCTCCCGCATGGTTGAGCACTTTTTAAAAAAAAGCCGGAAAATATACTACCAGCTATATATATATTAAATGTTTCAACATGATCACTCTAATCTTGCAGTATATCATTTTCATTACAGGATCTTAAAATAGCTGAATGCAAGAGAGAGAGAGAGAGAGAGAGAGAGAGAGAGAGAGAGCAGCGTGCACACAACCACCATACCCCTTCCGTTCCCTCCCGCTCTTTTCCTTCTCCCATAATCATTCCCCATCCCTCACCCATCCTTTCCACACCTCCAGAGCGCCACGTTTAGCAGAAATATCGTGTAGGCATACTTCTTGGGAATATCTGCTGTCGACCTCACTGAACGGGGGCCGGAATAGCTCAGTTGGTAGAGCGCCGGACTCGTGATCTGGGGTTGCGGGTTCGAATTTCGGTATATGGGGATTTTTTCCTCGGAGTTAACATTGGTTCTGACTCCATTCCCCATATAGTCCTTCGAATGAGACTATAAACCGAGGTTCCGTGTGTGAACGCACGCATAACATCTTGCACACACGTAAAATCCCATCACCAACTTTCGGAAGAGAAGGCCAGTTTGGCCGTTGGTATGGATGACACGTGACACATAGCATGCACCTTCCCCGAAGATGGAGTATGGCTGTCTTAATGGCGGGATAAAAAAGGGTCATACACACAAAACTCCACTGCCTGGCTATACAGGGGGTGTCCGCAGGAGTGTCAGCCTGCGTACGCAGAAAGAAAGAAAAAGACCTCACTGAACAAAAGTTCTCCCTTACGTACGTTCCCCAAATAAGATTAATTGCTTGACGGTCCTGACACAAACCGGATATGCTTTTAATCTTTTACCAACGTAAGCCAAAATACGAATGAATACCATAAAACAGGGTGTAAACTAATGTATATTTAATGTGTAATACGAAACGGACGAATGAGTTAGCGACAAGTTTGTCTTTCTCTGACGTCATAGACACTCAGAATCTCTCATTCCGAGGCTGTCAACAAAAGATTCTTCTACCGAAATATATCTAGGGATTATGCGTTCTTCAGTTTTACACCAGTAAATAAACGTTACTTTGCGCCTTCTTTTGAGTATCTGTTTGCATTTGGGTTTTTCGTTCAGTGACACTACTGTCTTTTTCAGCCTCTTTGTTCCCTGTAGTACGAATCCTGCCTGAGAGAGAGAGAGAGAGAGAGAGAGAGAGAGAGAGAGAGAGAGAGAGAGTTCCAATTCCAGTCACCACATGTTTGTTACTAGTCTACACTGTCTGATGAAACATTCTACTGGTCCTTAAATAACACATTTTTTGCTTTTCTTACGCATAACTTTTTGTAATTTCTTTTTGTATCATCCTTGTCCCATACGGATTCAAAGGATAAATGTCCTTGATTTTAGTATATGTGCGTGCGTGCGTGCGCGTGTGTGTGTGTGTGTGTGTGTGTGTGTGTGTGTGTGTGTGTGTGTGTGCGGTGCGTGTGTGTCCTTGCGTGCGTGGGTGCGTATACGTGTGGAAGCGAGCGCTCGCACGCTCGCTTTTTGCGCCTGTGTCTCCGTGCGCATGTTTATATCTTTGTCAGTGTGTGTAAATGTGTGCGTGAATGCCTGTCTATAGATGTATGTCTGTGTATAAGACTTAAAGAGTCAGAGAGAGAGAGAGAGAGAGAGAGAGAGAGACAGAGAGAGAGACAGACAGACAGAGAGACAGACAGACAGACAGCCGGACAAAAAGACACACACACACACACACACACACACACACACACACACACACACACACACACACACTACCACATGATGACAACAAACGAATAGTAACAACCATACCAGTACTAGGACGACTTCTGCTAAACATAGTAACAATAGTAATGAGAGAAGAGAGAGAGAGAGAGAGAGAGAGAGAGAGAGAGAGAGAGAGAGAGAGAGGAGAGAGAGAGATGTGCGCTGATCATTCATTCTTCGTTTCTATCATGCTTAGTTTTAATGGTCTTCGTATTCATTATGTGTTATCGTATTCTGTCAATAACACCTTTTTCACACACACACACACACACACACACACACACCACAAGCGCAACGACCTGTGTAGAATTCTAACTTTTTCTTTTTATCCCCAGTCTCTTCCACCGAGCTTAGTGTGCAGCTCAGTTAAGCGTGAATACCATGCCAAAAGAAAGCACAGTGCGACATTCTCGCCGCCTTGTCCCAACGGGCTTGCTCTTTCTCGCCAGGAATCCCGGCACGCGACAACGTGTGACGTGGCACACAGGGATTGGTCCGCGGCGCGCGGCTGGCACGCGCCGTACGTAGCCCACAGTAATCAAGCTATCAAGAACAACAATAGGGAAGAGAAGGGGGTGGGTGATAATTGGGAGGGAGGGGGGAATCAATCGAGAAAGCACGCGTCCCTTTACTTTCTTTCTCAGTTGTCCAGGTGTCACACTCGCAGAGCGAGCGGGATGTGTCAGAAGTTGTGCGGGAGTAACAGATATCAACAGCAATAACAACAATGACGACGATGATAACAACAACCAAACAGAACTTTTCATGGCAACTAGGGTTGCATTTTTTACAGAACAAACAAAAAAAAAAAAAAAAAAAAAAAAGGAAAAAAAGTGTCGGTTGTCGTCTTTCACAGCGCGGAAGCTGTCGGAACCAACCTTGGAAACTTTGCAGGTGAGGGTGGGGAGGATGACTGAAAAAAAAAGGAAAAAAAAAATAGAAAAGAAAAGAAAAAGAAAGAAAGAAAACCATCAGGTTCTGGTAGTTAATGAAACCTCAAAAAACCGCATCACCTGCCAACATGCGGGTAGCTAGCTCAGTAGCTAGCTGCTGCTCCAGGCCCCGTCCGTCGATACTCTTGGTGATTCTGCCCGGGGTGTCCGTCTGCTGTGCAGCCCTGCGGGTGGATGTCTTTGTGACGTGCTCCAGCCAGATGGGGGCAGGCACCGCCTTTGTCCGTGGAATACCAGCCGGTACCTTGGGAGGGGGAAAAGGTGATGGCACCTGGTTGCTTCAGTGTGGAACTAAAGTTACAGTTTGTCGTCTGCAACTTGTGTACCCGCCTGCTCTCCCCTGCCGCCGTGGCAGGGTGGCGCGGTGTCCCGCTGGTTTCCTTCTGTCACGTGGTGTGGTTGCCGTCTGCTACACGCCTGCTGTTGAAAGGAATATTGGTAGGGACTGCTTTTGCTCGCTGCTGCTTTTTGTTTCTGGGGACTAACGGATGGTGTGTGGTACTGTCTAGCGCAGTCTTTTGTTTGGTCGGTGCCGTTCTTTCTTTCGTGTACACCGAGGGGTTTGTTGTGTAGGTAGAGTTTGGATGGGAACACCTGGTTCTTGTCAGGCAAGACTTGGCTAATTTTACGCGCTGTGTGTGTGTGTGTGTGTGTGTGTGTGTGTGTGTGTGTGTGTGTGATAATTGTATTTCAAAAATTAGTCTTCTGTTAGTTCACACATGAAGGCTTGCCTCGTATGCCAGCTGAATTTCCGAGTTTTCTTTCTTTCATTTATTTTTCGTTGTTTTGAACCGAGAAAGGAGCATAAACTCAGTAGATCCGATGACAGCTAATGCAATATTGGATGATGATAAACAGAGAAAATCTTTTTTGGAGCCAGTAAGATAGTAGTGATGGCCAGTGATGGCTTATGCATGGTAGAAATCGTAACATCCCATTTGGTCTACTCCCATTTCGTCTACTCCCATTTAGGAGGGTTAGGTTAGTGTTAGGGTTAGGGTTAGACAAATGGGAATTTTTCCTTGCTACGAAAGGGGAATTTCTGAGTAGGCGAAATGGGAGTAGACCAAATGGGAACAAACCGGTAGAAATATAGACAATGGTCTATATTTGATAAAACTAGTAGAAGTATAAGTCTTGGCGTATGGATAACAGAAGTAGGCCTGTAGATGATGGGGTAACAGAAGTATAGGTGATGGCCTATGGATGATATAAATATAGGTGATGGCCTATGGATGATAGAGGTATAGATGATGGCCCATGGATGACAGAAATGTAGGTGATGGCCTATGGATGATAGAGGTATAGGTGATGGCCCATGGGTGACAGAAATATAGGTGATGACCTATGGATGATAGAGGTAAAGGTGATGGCCTATGGATGATAGAGGTAAATGTGATGGCCTATGGGTGATAGAAATATAGATGATGACCTATGGATGATAGAGGTAAATGTGATGGCCTATGGATGATAGAGGTAAATGTGATGGCCTATGGATGATAGAGGTAAAGGTGATGGCCTATGGATGATAGAGGTAAAGGTGATGGCCTATGGATGATAGAGGTAAATGTAATGGCCTATGGATGATAGAGGTAAAGGTGATGGCCTATGGGTGATAGAGGTATAGGTGATGGCCTATGGATGATAGAGGTATAGGTGATGGCCTATGGGTGATAGAAATATAGGTGATGACCTATGGATGATAGAGGTAAATGTGATGGCCTATGGGTGATAGAGGTATAGGTGATGGCCTATGGATGATAGAGGTAGGTGATGGCCTATGGATGATAGAGGTATAGGTGATGGCCTGTGGATGTAGAGGTATAGGTGATGGCCTGTGGATGTAGAGGTATAGATGATGGCTGTGGATGTAGAGGTATAGGTGATGGCCTGTGGATGTAGAGGTATAGGTGATGGCCTGTGGATGTAGAGGTATAGGTGCTGGCCTGTGGATGTAGAGGTTATGAAGGTGTGGCCTATGGATGATAGAGGTATAGGTGATGGCCTATGGATGATAGAGGTATAGGTGATGGCCTATGGATGTAGAGGTATAGGTGATGGCCTATGGATGTAGAGGTATAGGTGATGGCCTATGGATGTAGAGGCATAGGTGATGGCCCAGGGATGATAGAGGTATAGGTGATGGCCTGTGGATGTAGAGGTATAGGTGATGGCCTGTGGTAGAGGTATAGGTGATGGCCTGTGGATGTAGAGGTATAGGTGATGGCCTATGGATGATAGAGGTATAGGTGATGGCCTATGGATGATAGAGGTATAGGTGATGGCCTGTGGATGTAGGGGTATAGGTGATGGCCTGTGGATGTAGAGGTATAGGTGCTGGCCTATGGATGATAGAGGTATAGGTGATGGCCTAGTGGATGATAGAGGTATAGGTGATGGCCTTGGATGTAGAGGTATAGGTGATGGCCTGTGGATGTAGAGGTATAGGTGATGGCCTATGGATGATAGAGGTATAGGTGATGCCTGTGGATGTAGAGGTATAGGTGCTAGCCTATGGATGATAGAGGTATAGGTGATGGCCTATGGATGTAGAGTTATAGGTGATGGCCTGTGGATGTAGAGGTATAGGTGATGGCCTGTGGATGTAGAGGTATAGGTGCTGGCCTATGGATGATAGAGGTATAGATGATGGCCTGTGGATGTAGAGGTATAGGTGATGGCTATGGATGGTAGAGGTATAGGTGATGGCTTGTGGATTGTAGAGGTATAGGTGATGGCCTGTGGATGTAGAGGTATAGGTGATGGCCTGTGGATGTAGAGGTATAGGTGATGGCCTGTGGATGTAGAGGTATAGATGATGGCCTGTGGATGTAGAGGTATAGGTGATGGCCTATGGATGTAAGGTATAGGTGATGGCCTGTGGATGTAGAGGTATAGGTGATGGCCTGTGGATGTTGAGGTATGGGTGATGGCCTGTGGATGTAGAGGTATAGGTGATGGCCTATGGATGTAGAGGTATAGGTGATGGCCTTTGGATGATAGAGGTATAGGTGATGGCCTATGGATGATAGAGGTATAGGTGATGGCCTGTGGATGTAGGGGTATAGGTGATGGCCTATGGATGATGGAGGTATCGGTGATGCCTATGGATAATAGAGGTATAGGTGATGGCCTATGGATGATGGAGGTATAGGTGCTGGCCTATGGATGATAGAGGTATAGGTGATGGCCTATGGATGATAGAGGTATAGGTGATGCCTATGGATGATAGAGGTATAGGTGATGGCCTATGGATGATAGAGGTATAGGTGATGGCCTATGGATGATAGAGGTATAGGTGATGGCCTATGGATGATAGAGGTATAGGTGATGGCCTATGGATGATAGAGGTATAGGTGATGGCCTATGGATGGTAGAGGTATAGGTGATGGCCTATGGATGATGGAGGTAAAGGTGATGGCCTATGGATGGTAGAGGTATAGGTGATGGCCTAGTGATGATAGAGGTATAGGTGATGGCCTATGGATGATAGAGGTAAAGGTGATGGCTATGGATGATAGAGGTATAGGTGATGGCTATGGATGGTAGAGGTATAGGTGATGGAATATGGATGTAGAGGTATAGGTAATGGCTATGGATGGTAGAGGTATTGGTGATGGCCTATGGATGTAGAGGTATAGGTGATGGCCTATGGATGATGAGGTATAGGTGATGGCCTATGGATGATAGAGGTATAGGTGATGGCCTATGGATTGATAGAGGTATAGGTGATGGCCTATGGATGATGAGGTATAGGTGATGGCCTATGGATGATGAGGTATAGGTGATGGCCTATGGATGATAGAGGTATAGGTGATGGCCTATGGATGATGAGGTATAGGTGATGGCCTATGGATGATAGAGGTATAGGTGATGGCTATGGATGTAGAGGTATAGGTGATGGCCTATGGATGATAGAGGTATAGGTGATGGCCTATGGATGTAGAGGTATAGGTGATGGCTATGGATGTAGAGGTATAGGTGATGGCCTATGGATGATAGAGGTATAGGTGATGGCCTATGGATGATAGAGGTATAGGTGATGGCCTATGGATGATAGAGGTATAGGTGATGGCCTATGGTGATAGAGGTATAGGTGATGGCCAGATGTGGTATAGGTGAGGCCTATGGTATAGGGTAAGGTGATGGCCTATGGATGATAGAGGTATAGGTGATGACCTATGATGTCAGGTATAGGCCTAGATATGGATATGATGGAAAAAGAGGTATCTTAGGAATACGGTGTCCTAAGTGAAGATGAGGTATAATGCCTACGAATTTTGAATAGGAACAAATAAACTATCTTTTGGACAACGCATGTCATTAAGGTTGTGTAAGTAGAGTAGACTTCTTATATTGGCAATATTACCATCACGGACATTAAAAGTGTACAAAGAATCTAAATTACAAGATAAATGTACTTAACGTTCCTTCTCTCTCCTTCCTTTCAAGTATTCCATAACAACTAAAATGACACTCTAAAACCAACACCTCCGCTCCTAGCACCCTTAGGCCATGACATTCGTTTTATTGGTAGTTCTCTTGTGTTCCTGTCATTCTAATTGTCACAAGACACCGTGCAATCAGACGCAGCTGCTATTTTCAAAGAAAAGTAAACACAATAAGATTACGGAGACCAAGTCACAAAGGCTTAGCTGCTGGCTTAATCAAACGGTTAGGGGGAAAATGCATAAAAATCCCAGTCCCCCCCACCTCCCCCTTTTTTTTTTTTTTTTTTTTTTTACCTGGCAGATTGTCTTTCCTACGGAGTTTTGAGGTGATATTAAAGCCTCCAGATTGATACTTACAGACGCCTTGTGTGAAAACGGAAAAGAGGGCAGATGGATTTGCGTGCACAATGGCGGGAGGAGGCGCGTGCGAGCGCGCGCGGCCCCTGTGTGTTTGCAACTCTGTGTGTGTGTGTGTGTGTGTGTGTGTGTGCAACATTAGTGTACGCATGCGCGCGCATCTGTGCGCGCGCGCGCGCGCGCGCGCGCGTGTGTGTGTGTGTGTGTGTTAAACAATCTTGTGTGTTTGAGTGCAAGATGGGTGTGCGAGTGTGTGTGTGTGTGTGTGTGTGTGTGTGTGTGTGTGAGTGCGCGCCCGCGCGCTCACAGTATTTGGCCTGGCTGGGCGGAGAGGGAGGGGCAGGGGCGGAGGGGAGAGGTGGGGTGGGATACAGCAATACTGGTGATTTGGTAAACCTTTGCTCACACGGAGCACGTGCAGCTCGAGGGGGGGGGGGAACCGATCCTCCCACTGGGTGTGGGTGCCTCCTAATCACTCGCCGGGCCTCTGTGTGTGTGCGTTCTGTCTCGCATCTGTTTTTTTTTCCCCCTCCCCTTCCACCGCTACAACCTCCTGCTGCCCCCCACTACACCTCCAGCCCCGACCCTCCTCTCTCCCCCCCCCCCTCTCCCCTTTGACACCTCCACTACTACCACCCTCTCTCCTTCTTTCATGAACCCCACCCCTATTCCCATCTATCCCCCACTCGCTGTTCCCCCCCCCCCCCCCCCCCCCCCCCCCCCCCCCTGTCCCTTCTCCCTCCGAAACCTCTCCCCGCGAAGTGCCAGCCTGAGGATGCTGACAATACAATGAGCAGACTGTTCTTTACCAGACCGCCAAAGGAAAGGGACAAAACCAACTGCAGTGCAGAAGCTACGCGTTTCTGCCTGTCGGGCAGCGCAAAACGTATAGTCTATATGAACGAAATTGTAAAAAGTCGAAGAGCAAAGAAAACATATTGACTTTTTATTTTATTTTTTCAGTGTCCATTTTTTTTTTAAATTTTTATTTTTATTTTTTTTTAATTATAGCTGAGATTAATGGTCTGAATAGGAATTGCAGACGGCTGGGTATAGGAGGAAGAGGGTCTGGAGGGAGGAAGGTGATGAGGAGGCGGGGGTGGGGTGGGAGGTTATGGTGGCGCCAGGGGCGGATTGAGGACTAATGAAGGAGGGAGGTCCAAACTGAGGCTCGGATGCAGGGGGGTCCGTCTAGGTCTCTCTCGGTGAGGTCCAGGAGCAACGCTCCGCTCTTGGAGTCTGGGAGAAGAAGGATTGAAAAGGCTGTTCTGGAAGATAATAAGGTGTCTACCCATTCACTAAAATCATGCATGTGTTAATCCAACCCTCCCCCCCCCCTTTTTTTTTTTCTTTCTGTCTTTCTTTTTTTTTAGTCCACTCCCGATCCCCCTGTTTGCCTTTCTTTCTTTCTTATTTTTTTTATTTTCAAGAAAATGGGAGGAGTATAATGGGGTTCTGTGCACTCAGGACCCCACCCCACTCCACTCGCCTCCAGCTACTCCACCCCCTGAATGCACCCAGAATCATCGGTGAAGACTTGAGATGTTGATGCAACTAAAGAGATGCTAAAACGATTGCAATGATCGGCTTATGTTGTCTGTTGCTATCAGCAAAGATAAGCCGACGAGGCATCTGAAGTGAAGCACTTGGAAGTGCTTCAGTGCAATGGATTAGACTCGGTTTGGATTATGAGTGTTGGCGTTAATGTGACGCGGCCTCCGTGGTCGGCTACGCTGTAAGCAACATGGCTTTCAAAGGCACTGGGGCTGTTTGTCATCCCTGTGGTCTCCGTGTCTCAATGTCTTTCTCTGTCTCTCCCTCTCTGATCTCTCGTTGCCTGTCTCAGTACTTTGCTTTGCCGTGTGTGTGTGTGTGTGTGTGTGTGTGTTGTGTGTGTGTGTGCGTGCGTGCGTGCGTGCGTGCGCGCGCGCGCGCGCGTGTGTGTGTGTGTGTACTCATCATTGACTTAACCTGTCTATCTATATGTCTGTCTGTGGGTCTCTCCCTGTCTTACTTTGTCTGTGTGGTTGGGTCTGTCTGTTTGTCTGTCTGTCTCTCCCTTTCCTTCCCTCCTCCCCCCTCCTCTCTCTCTCTCTCTCTCTCTCTCCTCTCTCTCTCTCTCTCTCTCTCTCTCTCTCTCTCTCTCTCTCTCTCTCTCACTCTATCTCACTGTGCGCGTACGCGCACGCGTGTGTGTGTGTGTGTGTGTAGTCCCCTCTGTCACAAGTCAATTTCTGTCTGGTTCTTTCTCACGTGCTTTATCTTAGCACCTCATTGTGTGTGTGTCCTCACCACACTTAACACTGTGTGTGTATGAGAGAGATAGAGATCGAGTGTTTTGTGTGTGTGTGTTGTGTGTGTGTGTGTGTGTGTGTGTGTGTGTGTGTGTGCGCGCGCGCGCGCGCGCTCGCGCGCGTGCAAGCGTGTATGTGTGTGTGTGTGTGTGTGTAAACTCTTCTCTCCCTTTTGACTTTGTGAAAAGAGAGAGAGAGAGAGAGAGAGAGAGAGAAAGAGGAGAAATTGTGTTGTGTGTGTGTGTGTGTGTGTGTGTGTGTGGGGGGGGTGATGGGGGGGGGGGGGGGGTCTGTTTGTGCACCTGCCGTCTCCACTCCGCCCGTCTGTTTACAGCAGCAAAATCAGCGTATCACTGCCACCATCAAGAGACAGAATCGTTCACGGAAACAAGAGTGAGGTTGTAAAGGGTGTCGCCATCACCACAGGCCGGCTTAACACGCACCAACACGGGAAATTCGGGGCCCCAATGAAAAACGATGGGAATCGGAAAGTGGGGGCCCCAAAACGTCAAAGATTATTCCCCGTTTGGAAAAAGTGAAACCATTGCTTTTGCATCCGTTGTTGTTTGTCTTGGTTTGTCATAACACGCAAGATAGCGGGTTTCGGTTTGGGTCGTCTTGTATGTAAGATTAAAAAAAAAAAGGGGGGGGGGGGGGAGGAGGATTGAGAGGGGAAAGTGAAGGTGGGAGGGGGAGAGGGGGGGAGAGAGTATAATTGAAATGCGTAGGATTATGATATGCGTAGAGGGGGGTTTGGGGGTGGGGTGGGTGGGGTGTTGCAGACGTCTTTTACATGGACACAAAGTGGAGCGGGACATGCCAAAGGGCAACTTGCCAACACGC
>CM031600.1:36290945-36303445 GCA_018398815.1 Conus ventricosus
CGTCATGATGTCATTGGCTGGCAGACGGGAAGGCGGGCCACGGTATGCAAATGAGGTACGTGGAGGGAGGGGCCACGTGACGATGTCACTGACGCGCAGTTTATTCTGTCAGGCCGGCAAGCGCTTGGCTCATTGCTTCGCTGGGTTCCAGTGCAACAGCAGCCATCGACTGATTTCTGATTTGGGGCGACAGACCGACACACACTCTCGGCATCTAGTCCTTCGGGTCTTGTTTTGTGTGGTATTGGGAACACTTCGCCGCTGTCACTTCAGTTCACGACCTCACCGACCGACCGACTCTCCGGCAAGCTTGAGTTCGCTCCGTTCAGTCAGTGTCGCATCCTGTTTGTGTGAAAGTACTCCTCACTTGTGAATAATATCATCATACACCGCGGTGACCCCGAACTCCCTCAACATCAACAACAACACGATGAAGGCCGTCGTGGAACGAAGCGTTCGCTCCTCGCACCCGGGGGTCAAAACCGATTCCCGGGGCTGTGGTGGTGGTGTGGCGGGCAAGGCCTCGCCGACCAAGTCCGACTTCGATTCCACGGAGATGCGGGCGTGCTTCAGCAAGCTGCAAGAACTGGTACCGTCCATCACGCACAGGGACGGCAAGATCGACAAGACGGAGCTGCTGCAGCACGTCATCGACTACATCTTGGACTTGGAGGATACCCTGGCGCTGACCTCCAACGGCTTGTGTGGTGTGATGGACACGGCCTCGGCCATTGCCAGGCAACCGCTGGCCGAGAAATGGGACTATAATATCAAGGAGGCCAGCATCAAAATGGCGGGGGTGAGTGTCTTTTTAAGTGTGTTGTGGGGTGTGTGTGTGTGTGTGTGTGTGTACTTAAACTATCAAAGTGTGTGTTGGGGGAGGGGGGGGATGATGGGGAAGTTGTATAATGATCGTTGTTTCACTTTCAGTGGGTTTTCTTGAGAAAAGTCACATAATTATAGGCCTAATCACAGCCCGATGAATCATGGCACGGAAGAGAGAGGAGAAGAGGAGGAGGGGGGGGGGGGGGGGGAAGAGATGGTATCATTTTGTTCAAAATCGTAATGTGAAATATGTTACTATGGAAGAAGACGAAAAACGTTAAGAGATCTACAGATTGGAAGGTTTTGATGCGAGGACAGCTTGATCCCGTCCCATATAATCGGCAAAGTCCCAGTTTAGAAGCCCCCCTCCCCACTCCCACCCCTTGCCTTTCCACCATCTGTTGACGGCACAGATTGACGTGCTCCGCGAACAGCTCTCTTTTCGTGAGAACGCGAATCAGTAAGATGACACATTCTGTGGTTTCTAATTCTAGAATAGGACATTGCCCAACAGTTGAATCCCCCATGATGATGATATGAGATTCGAGTTTGTGCTGGTGACAATGTGAATATCATCATTTGAACCCAATATGATCTGTGGAATGTGTATTGGAGTTCACTCGCACCCCATTCCACACGCACACACACGCACACACACACACACACACACACACACACACACACACACACACACACACACACACACACACACAGGCGCTAGCGCGCGTGCACACACACACACGTACACGCTCACACACAAGAACATACATACTTCACCCTCCTACCTCTCTTTCTTACGTCTCTGATGATCTCACCCCCTCCACACACGCACGCGCGTGCGCGCGCACACACACACACCGTACAGATACACGATTATATTGTAGGCTGAAACGTACCGCCAGTCATACGATCGATCATCACCCATCTCTTCTGGTGGCTGATCCATCCTGAAGGAAGGCAGCGACCCCATTTCTCACACACACACACACACACACACACACACCACACACACACACACACACACCACTCCTTGGCATTTCCTCAGACCACGAGCAAGCAGGCCTGGGCGATCGATGAACCTAATGTCATTGGAACACCCTCACTCCTCCTTCGCTTCACCACTCCTCCTCTTTCCCCTTCCTCCTGCTGCTCCTCTTCTCCATCTCAGACTCTCAGACTTGGCAGAAGGGAAAGAAGAGAAAATGGGAAAGGGGGTGGGGTGTGGGGTAGAGAAAATAGGCATCGGGGGAGAACGGACTGGTGGAGAGGGGTCTCTGCGGGTTGTGGGAGGAATTGATTGCTTGGCCCGTGTGCTGCTACATCAATGAATAATCCATACACGGCTCTAGTGTCTCTCCGTGTCTCAGTGTGTGTGTGCGTGTGTGTGTTCACAGGGGGACCTGGTGACACTGTCCACAGTGGCCAGCACGATAGAGGAGCTCGAATTCAGGCCGCCGTCCAAGTAGGCAACGGCAGGGGGAGGGGTGTGAGATCGTGTGGACAGCGAGAGAATGGACACTTGTTTGGAATGGTGAGGGTTTTTTCCTTTCCTTCTTTCCTTGTTTACTTGTATGGACAGTTTCTTGATGTTGCCTATTTCTTTTTCCCAGTCTCTGCCCGTTCTCCTTCCTGTCTTGCTGTCTGTGTTTCTTGCTCCTCCTACCCCACTCTCTCTCTCTCTCTCTCTCTCTTCCCCCTTCCCTCTCTCTCTCTCTCTCTCTCTCTCTCTCTCTCTTCTTCTCTCTTCTCTCTCTCTCTCTCTCTCTCTCTCTCTCTCTCTCCGTCCCAACTCCCTCGTTCTCTTTCTCTTCCTCTCTCCCCTGTCCCTCTCTCTCTCTTACATTTTCCATCCTTTTCTTTTTTCTTTCAACAAAAGTCCAGATATAGGGGAATGTTGTGATTCACATTTCTTAGTAAAACTAGTGCCGTATCCGTCACTGTGACAGACCAACTGAGCTGCCTCTGTTCGCTAAAAATGATGATGGTTTGTAATCCGGTTCCTAATTTTTCGTGGGTTTTTTTGTTTTGTTTTTGTTTTGGAAAACGACGCACCATTAGAAATACTTTACCCATCCAGTTTTCACACAGTAGGGTTGAGGTCGCCCGCTTCCTCCCCATGTTTCCTCCAGAATTAGAAATCAAGAGTTGTGACTCGTCACATGACTCCAGCTCAGTCACCTGTGTGCGGGTGTGGTGAATAAGATCGAGATATCCCCGGGCAGAGTTGGGGGGGGGGGGGGGGGGAGGGGCGCGGATGGGAGAATATGACGGAGACGAGAGGATCGGAGGGAAAAAGAGGACTCGGCCGGAGACAAATAATTCCAACCAGAGCGTTCTACTGTAAAGAAAGATGCCTGCAATCGTGAAACCGAAACTCATACTGAAAACAAGACGTGGAAGATGGGGGGGGGGGGGGGGACTACAATGTTGAGAGAGAGGGAGGGGAAAAAAAATCAAAGAATGCGGGGTTGGGGGAAAGGAAACTGGGGGTGTACTGGTGAAGTAAGTAGTGGCACAGAGATTGTGTGTGTATGGGGGGGGGGGGGGAGAGGGGGGGGGAAGGAAATGGCAAACAGAGAGACAATTGTAGAGAGTGAGAGGCGAGGGAGGGAAAGGAGAGAGAGAGAGCTAGAGAGGAGCTTCCTCCCTAGTCCCTTACCACCACCACCACCCCCTTTCAAAAAGGGTTTTAAAAAAGAAAAGGAAGGGGAGAGAGCATTTAGGCAGGCCGAGAACACGTGTGTGCGTGTGCGATTGAGTTGGCTGAATGCTCGAAATGCCGACTGGGGCCCCCGCCAGACAGGCTGGCGCCAGCAAGGCGCTGGGAAGTCTGTGCTGGCTTCTCTCAACCCCTGCAGGTGCGAGCCTGCGAGCCTGTCTGTCGGCCTGCCTGCCTGGGATAGGGCGGGGGAGGGGGAGGGGGGTAGGCGGATAGGGAAGGGGGGGATGGAGGAGGGAGGGAGGACACTGTTACCGCTAGGGTGCGAAACCACTGCGCCCTCCCCCTTTAACTCCTCTCCTGCCCCCCCCCCCCCCCCCGCCCCCCCGTTTTTTTTTTTTTTTTCGCCCCCCCCCCCCTCCTGTGTGTATCCTACACAAACGTGCGCACGACTACACACACACAGACCACACACACACACACACGCTTTAAGCTTATGCGCGCGCGCACGCGTCCCATGCGCTCACTTGGGGCACTCGTGGGGCACCGACTTTTGCCGTCAGGGTGTCTTTTTCCCCCCCCTCCCCAGGGTTCCCCTCCCTTACCCCTCATCCCACTACCCCGCCCCTCCCTCCCCCCCCTGCTCTCTATCTCTCTCCCAAGCCCCCTCTTGACAAATTTATGGGCTTAAGCTGTCTTGAGGGACTGTCCCCTTTTGAGGGAGTTGACAGAAGGGAGCAGACTCGCTGGCGACTGACTTGGATATCAGGCCTTGTGACTCCAGGCAGGGGAGGTGGGAGAGAGAGGGCGGTGGGGGGGGGGGGGGGGGGAGAGAGAAGACTTGAACACCTCCCTCCCTCCCTCGCCCCTCTCAAGTCCGAGGATTAAAACACTTTTTCCCCAGTTGCTGTATTTTTCACATTAGAGGGACAACGTGAAAAAAAAAGTTTGCCCTACTTGAGATTTCATGCATGCACGCAGATGCGCCCGCGCGCGCGCGCGCACACACACACACACACACACACACACACACACACACACAACACCCCAGCCACACGTTCTGCAGCGTTGTTGATTTTTACGCGTTATCGCCTCGGACTGAAAGCAACACAATGCATGCTGCACGAACTCCAGCCATGTACATTATCTTGCAACGATTTCCGATACCATCAGCACCCCCAACACACACACACACACACACACAAAGCACACGCACAACGTTGTCTATCACCAGACTACACGCTTCCTTGCCCACACGATTGATGGAAAGAATCAAACGTCACCTGCATCCGGACTCCCTCCCCCTCACCCCCCCCCCCCCCCCCCCCCCCCCCCCGCTCCATCCACTGCCACCCCGTCCCCTTTCCCCCTACCCAGCATCTTCAAAGACTGTTGCCCTGCCACCCCCCCCCCCCCCATCCCCTCACCTGTCCCCCCCCCCTCCCTCCCTCCCATCTCCTCCCCCAGGGTTCGTAGGATGGTCAGCCAAGAAAGCGGAGATAAGTCGCGTGCAGGTGTTCCGTGCATAAAGACTTGCAGGTCGTACGTAGCTCGCCTGAAAGATGAGTGTGCCCTCCTCCCAGGGGAAAAGGGGAGAGAGTATGAATAGCTTGGGAGGGGTGGGGGTGATATTGACGTGGGAGAGAGGGGAAGGGGGGAGGGGATGGTGCTGTGGCAAACAACAGGTGTTAGGCAGCGCCGATCTAATTAGTCACCCTCGTTGGGCGGCACTAATGAACGTGGGGCAGGCAGCTTGAGCGGTTGGGGAGATTGAGGTGAGGGTGGTGGTGGTGGTGTTAGGGAGACTGTGGATTGTGGGGGAAGAAACACACACAATTCGGGTTTTCTTCGTGTTCGTGGTTTGCTCACACCCCCCCCCCCCCCCCCCTCCACCCCACCCCCTTTTTTTAACTATAATTTTTCTATGTATGATGCCAGCGTTTGCCGTTTGCTGCCGGTAAAACGCATAATTCATGTTATGTTCTTAATTTTGCTAACTTTTGTCGAACAAGTGAACTTTTCATCACCTACATTAGTTTTCACTTGAATGCCAAACGCTACTACATACTCGCATGTTTACCTGTTACTCCTGCGTATTATTTTTTTGAATCGGACCTTAGCAGATGACGATGTAGATTTTTTTTCCACAGAGAGATTTTTCCACACACTGTGACAACTTAAAAAAATATAATTGAAAGTGACCTGGCACGGGTGACTTGGGTCTACTCGCTAACGTTTCTGTTACGGTACGGCTTTATCGGATGTGAACAGTGTTGCACGCAGTAATTAGTGTTATCTATTTCTGTTTAGCGGTAAATGTTGATGCCATGATGTGATCAGTGTTACCGTAGTCGGCCTGTAATTTGTACACGAATCGTGTATCGTCTTCAAGAAACGAAAGAATTCCTAGAGGGAGTTATTCTCAGGTTAATTTCGAACAGTCCGTGGGTGTGGGTGTTAGGTTGTGGCGTCTGTTTTTTTTTTGGTCACTGTTGACCGTGACGTGTAAGATTTATCTGTCGATTTTACACGTCAGCAAAGAGAGAGAGGTTGGGGAGTGGGTGGGGGAGGGGGAGGAGGGTCACACATGTGGTGGGGGTGATTGGAATGGTCAAGTCGTTAACAGCCAGAGATAGGGGAGAGAGAGCTCGTCTTGATGATTAGCATGCTGTTCCTGATGAACACCTGCACGCCCCCTTCACCTTCCTTCACTCTCCCCCTCCTCTCCCGCCTACCCACCACACCTGCAGCCGCCCCCCCACCCTTCCTCCAATCTCCTCTGCTCTTCATCCTTTGCCCATCACCACCACCTCCACCCACCTCCTCCCCCGTCACACACACACACACACACACACACACACAACACACACACACACACAACACACACACACACAGAGGCGCAGAGGTTCTCGCCCCACCCCCTCCCTTTCCCCCTTGGCTAATCTGCCTAGCTGCCCAGTGGGCGAGCACGTAACGTTTCCCTGACTAATCAATCGTGCATGCTTTGGTGGAACACCGGCCTTATTCTTTTCTCTCTGTCTCTGCTCTGTCTCCCTCTCGTCTCTGTTCTCTCTCTCTCTCTCTCTCTCTCTCTCTCTCTCTCTCTCTGTCTGTCTGTCTGTCTGTCTGTCTGTCTGTCTCTCTCTCTCTCTCACTGTCTCTGTCTGTCTGTCTGTGTGAACGGTGCAGGTGGGGGGAAACCAACCGCGCGAGAAATGGATACACGGTGTGTCACATTTTTTGTTTGTACTCCTAGCACCGGTGACCTGAGTTTCCCATTCTCTCTCTCTCTCCCAGCATCATCAGTTTCCCTCCTCCCCCCCCCCCTTTCCTCCCTGGCATCACTACCACCACCCACTGTCGTTCCATTGCTTCCATATATGTCCCTTTCCACCCCCCACCCCCACCCCACCCCCTCTTTCTGTCCTCCATCCATCCCCCCCAGGGGTGTTATGAAAATTGTTGCAGCTGCACGAAGCTCTTATTCTCTGGTCATTTTACACCTCTGACACCTTAATCCCCCACCCAACATTCATTACCCCCCCCTCCCCCCCCCCCCCCCCCCCCCCCCCCTCTCTCTCTCTCTCTCCATTCCACCATCAGTTTTCCGGTTGGCGGTTTTACGTGAGGTATCCGTCTTCGACATTAGCCTGTTATTACGATTTTTTTTTTTTTTTTGGTTTAGTGTGGGCGATCGTTTATATGTATTGATATACCCGATGACTTGACGGGCTGGCAGTGCGTTTTATCTCGTTTGCATTTTCATGTAGTGTGCTAGCGCGCGCGCGTGTTTTGGACTAAATAGCCGGTTTTTTTCTGTTTTTTTTTTGTTGTTTGTTTTGTTTGTCTTTTGTTGTAAAAATGATGGTAATTAATACTCATGGCGCGTAACCTGTGAAATAGACTAAATCCTTGCAAAGTTCTTTGACTTAGGACGCACACGCACACACACACACACACGCACACACACACACACACACACACACACACACGCATGCATACGCACACACACACACACGCAGACGCACGCGCACACAGATACATGCAAAGCTCAGATGTGTGAGGAAGAAATTTATGCGACTGTGTTGTCACATTTCATTTCATTTGTAAAGTATTGGTTTATTCCCTCCCTCTCCTTCTCCCGCCCTCCCCCAATGCCTCCATCCTTCCAGCTTCTCAAAAAGGAAATCAATACATTATGACAGTACATTCACATGTCCCGAGTTTTTTCACTTCAGCGTTCATCAAAGTTAACCACGTGCCGTTTGCCTTGTCTGTTTCAGGCGGCGTTGCCATGGAGACCCACGTGCTTGCGTCATTGACAACCGAGTCCCCCGGTTGCTTGCTGCTTGTGCAACAGCCCCTGGCCGAGACCCGAGGCCGTCACCTTGACGACCGCGCATGCGCGAGTCAGCTCTATCTGTGATTGGATGATGTGCGAGCACGTGCGGCGAACTGCCCAGACTCTTCTCTTTGAAAGAGAGCGAGCGAGGAAGTTCCATACAGGCGCCGTCAGTGGACTCGAATGAGTGACGTGTTGGGAGGGGGAACGGGAAGAAGGGGGAGGGATGGGGGTGTGAGGAGGGGGAGCATCATGTACCCAGCAAGGCCAAAGACGTGGGGAGGGGGTGAACTGTGGGGGAAAGAAGCAATGAATATAGATTTTGCGTGTGTGTTGGAAGAAGAATGAGGTCGGTGTAGTTTCAGTTCGACACAACCTAGCAGGGATTGATTGCATGCATGAGGGAGGACAAGTATCTTATCTTCTTCTTCAGCGGCAGACGATTGGTTTTCTTTCAGCATGGTGAACTGAGACCTCTTTCTCTGGGGGTTCTTCCGCTCCCATCACACAAGTTTTTTTTTTTTTTGAATTTCTTAACCATCTTCCACGGAATGACGTCAAGACCACAGTCCCGTCGAAGACGGTATCAACGTCACCACCAAGCCCACCGCTGTTTTACCTGTCACCGACCTACCGGGTGTCTTACGTGGGCCCTTTTCGCCCTCCCTCCCTCTCCCTCCCCCCCCCCCTCCCCATCCGCCCCTTGACGGTATTTGAACAATGGACAGATATTGTGATATTATGTTTCGGATCTTGTCATTGTTTCATTTAACTCTCTCTCTTTCTCTCACTTTCTATTTCCCTGAAATCTGTTACGGTAACAAGTACTCGCGGGTTCTCTCATTGTTCGCCGCGCAGCAAGTTCTGAACATTGGCTTGATTAAAGACAAGGACAGACTAATTTTGTTAATTGGCAGGATAGCGAAACAAACTTGTAAGATGACCTGAAATGAATACGAAGTAAACTAGTGAGGGAGGATAATTGAATAAAATGTTATGATCTGCTTGTAAAATCTAACGCGAAAAATGGTGTCAAAATGATGTTTTATAAACACTGATTCTAAAGAAGGTATTTATTTATTTATTTGTAGAGTCTTGCAGCAATACGATATATATATAACATAAATATATATATATAATTATATTTTATGAATGTTTTTTGACTTCTTTTTGTAAAGTCTAAAAAGCTGCTTGTAAAAAACAAAACCTCTCTGTTCATTTTCAGTCTTCTGAATTTCAGAGTTTAGTGCTATTTTCATTCTCTCACTCTTTTTTTCTGTATGTTTTTTTTTCGACTTTTTGTTCTAAAAGTGGGCCATACAAGCCTGTGTCTGTGGACTGACCATTGCCGACAAGTTTATTGGAATAGGGCTGTTCAGCTGAGATTATTCAGTGTGATGTTACAAAGCGCGTGCGCGCGCATGTGTGTGTGTGTGTGTGTGTTCAAGTCAGCAGTGCTGCACATTTTGAATTCGGAATGAACGCTGCACAGAAAGAGAGGCTGTGGGGGGTGAGGTGTGGGGAGTGGATTTCTGTGGGAAGTTACCTCAGCAGACTCAAACGCGGGGCGTGATGGAATGCAGGCCTAAAAGTAATGTTTTTTGAGTTCATTCTATCGTTTACATTTGATTGCACAACCGTGAATTCGAAGATTGGTGTTTGTCTGGTGTGACCTGAAGGATGCGTGTTAACCAGAGCGTAAGACGATGAACGAACGATTGATGCTGATGATGGAGTTAGTGTGATGTGGGCAACGGTGTAAAGGATCTGTATGATGTATAAAGGGCAATGAGTGATAGCATGTTGGGGGGAAAAGGGAGTGACAGGAGAGCTGAACAAGAGATGTCCCTGGGCAAATAATTGTATGAGACAGTGTAGTATGATCTGTGGAATTGTAGAGAAAGTCCGAGTGCAAATCGGTGAATTGTATAAAATGAAGAGTAAGATATTTAGAATTTTGAACTGGTTGTAGAAGAGTGTGAATAGGAATGAGTGAGGTTCGATTCAAATGCCAAGAAGACTTTGGCACTCTGTTTGGACGATACCTGTTCGGCGTGTTTTGCGGTGTATGTGAGTGTAGAAGACTGTGAAAAAGCGTTCTGGGTTTGTGGAATGATTCGAGGCGAGTGTGTGTACACGCGTGTGTACTTTTTTTTTATGCGACTTAAAACCATGTTTTGTTATTGTGTAGATCAAACGCTTGAAATATGTGAAACAATAAAAATGATCAAAATTTTAGCTCAGTTTGTTGCGTCTTATATGTAAATCTTGATATGAACAGTGGAAATTCTTCGATAATTTCTCTTTCTCTCTCTCTCTCTCTCTCTCTCTCTCTCTCTCTCTCTCTCTCTCTCTCTCTCGTGCAGTGTGTGTGTGTGTGTGTGCAGGGTTTTCCTTTTTCTTTAGAAGCCCAGAAAATTGAACATGCAACCGTACTTAACATTTGCAGACACGAAATGCTGATGGCTGAACATACACTCCCACACTCAGGATACCCGCTGAGATCTGGCTTCCGTCGCAAAGAATCCACCAGGTTTCTGGCGTACTGTACATGTCATTTTTGGGGGGGGGGGGGGGGGGGGGCTGAACTTCGCTTCAAATTTCCATCCTTCCAAAGAATAGTTACTGATGGTTGCAGATCTGATTAAAAAAAAAAAGACGTTAGCTCTGCCGCTGTACTCAAAACAGTTGCATCCACACGGCTAAACTCAACGTCACCGGCATCTTGCCAACGAATAGCAACATGTCATTACTAGCATGATCATTCTCATCATCTTTTTTCTTTCCCCCTTGTCTCTCGCCTCTTTCTCTTCTCTGTGTTAGCACCATTTCTTCCCAGAGTTTGGCACACACAAGATGAAGTAAATTGCTTACACATTCGCACATGCAGGTGCTAACAACATTGATGGATTCGTTTTGATCGGTAGCCAAAGAAAACGATCGAAAATTGTAAAAGCATGTGATAAATGACCATGGGTTCTCCCAGCTATACTTTTTCTTCTTCTCGTTCTTTCGTATTGTACCGTTTTGACCCCAATATACACAGAAACAGACCGTTTTAATGGAGATAAGCACAACCTAATCCAGATGATCAAGACTGCTTTGGGATGAGCCGGTAAAGCAGACTGTAATGAACAAAACGTGACTTCCTGGTCGTCAGAGATGGTCTGGAGGGACGAAGGCAGAATCGGTTTGCACGGCTTCACACTGAGTTACACAAGCTGATGGTGGGTGGGAACAGGAGTGTCTAGGACTGGAGCTTCGTGACTAAGGTACCCGCAGTTTCAGCTGATGGCCTGATTTGGAAGTGAGACATGTCACAGACGAAGAAAGCCGGACTTTGTGCCGACATGTGTCTAGCCAGGCAGGATGTTGCCAATAAGCACACCTCGTCTGCTCCTCGTCTCAGCTGAGGAGCTCAAGGTGGAGTTTGACGTATCCCGACAGATATTTGGACACCCACGTAACTCGACCGCAGACCGCAACTAGTATTTATAGCCCTCGAAATTTGCTACAAGATTTTATAACAAACAAGCACAACTTCTGCTCCCATGGTGAAATGAATACACGCCCTTAACTCCAAACGAATGCTGCCTACGACATGTACAACTTGACTAAAAAAAATAACTGTGAACCTAATTATACGGATGACATAAATCCATTTAGGTGATAAAGGAGGGTCACTGTGCACATTTGTGTCAAAGAAGTGCAGAGTTTGGAATAACAGCATGCTGTTGCGACATGCACATGCATGCAGCCTCCGCTCTGTGTGAGTGTTACAGAGTTCACTGTGTTTTTGTATGCATCGTTTGCACTCTTTGAGGGATATATGGGGTGCACGAACAATAAACGCAGCCATATTATGTATGGTATTGCTATTGTCTCTACAGATTTGCATAATTCTCTCATAAGAATTCATGAAATCAGATGGAACATGAACATTGTCCTTCTTAGTTTCAAAGTGAGGTGATCTGAAAGAAGAGACAAACAAATTAAGAGACAAACAAATCACAAGACAGGACAGAGCAGACAATAGACAATTTGTTTGCCTCTTTCGTTCGGCGGAATAGCAATTTTTTCTATGAAGTTTGTTCTTCTTGTTTCAGTTTGAACATTATACGCACGGTCAAATGTTGAAACAGTCTGGTACTGAGGCCTTGAATGCCAGACAAGAAGATCGATATGACTGACTGACTGCGGGCGACAGGTATTGTTATCACGTCTCGGTGTCCATTGAAACACTTTTGGACGATTCGCTAACTCACTGTTGACTCTGTTCAACCGTGACATTTCGCGAATACACTGTTGACAGTTCAACACTTCGCGAACACACATTGAATAGTTTCAGCTTTTTTTTTTCTTTCTTTCTTTCTCTTTCCTTTTCTTCGCTGTTGATCTTTTTCTACTTTATGTGATTTTAGTACACATGTTGTTTCAGCCAAGCAGTTACCCTATTGCTTCCACACACTTCATTAATTTCTGGTTTTGACGCAGTTGCACTATCTTTTCAACTGATCGTTTCAACGGAAGCTGATAACAAATCATCCCAAAAACACACTGTAATTAACCTATCCTTTCAACAGAAGTTATTGTTATTCTATGGTTTCAACACAAGCTATTAACCGATCGTTTTAAATCAAGCTGTTAATCTATCGTTCCAGCAAATTGAGATTT
>CM031600.1:36308445-36315945 GCA_018398815.1 Conus ventricosus
ATGTGTGCGTGCATGTGCGTCTCTAAGCGTGTGTGATCTGTGGGCTTGTGTGAGTCTGCTCCTGCACATGCACGCATGTGTGCGTGTGTACATATATGTGTGGATGTAGGTTGTATGTATGCTTGAGTATATGGGCGTAGGATTCGAGTTTCTTCAGTTTAACGTCCTTCCACTAAGTGCTATCAGACGATGTGATGAAGTTTATGGGTATGTGCGTATTACTCTGTGCGTGTTCTTGGAAAAATGTTGTTGTATGAATAAACATTTGTATGTATGAGTTCAGATTGGAGATGGACAGTTACAGGACAAAGTGTGGATGTTGAGTGTATGTGTTTGTGAGTGTGTGTGTATGTGTGTGAGAGTGTGTGTGTGTGGTGTGTGTTTGTGTGTGAGTGTTGGGTGTGTGTGTGTGTGTGTGTTGTGTGTGTGTGTGTGTTGTGTGTGTGAGTGTGTGTGTGTGTGTGTGTGTGTGTGTGAGTGTGGGTGGTGTGTGTTGCGTGCGCGCGCGCGCGCGCGCGCGCGCGCGCGCGCGCGTAGGTGTTGTGTGTGTGTGTGTGTGTGTGTGTGTGTGTACCGTGTGTGTGTGGTGTGTGTGTGTGTGCATGTGCGCGTCGCTTGCTTGTATGTAAATGTTGTCATTGTCCCGGATGAGGCAATTTACGCTTCAAACTGAGAGTCACATGCAGCAAGAGTAATAAGTAATGCTAAGTAATTAAACAATCTAATACTTAAACAATCTAATATTAAAGGATAGAACATCATATAGGTAAATGCCCAATGGGCTGTGTACCAACCTTTTACAAACTGAAGAAAGAAAAGAGTAGTCGTACAAAATCTTGGGGCACAGATGACGGCTTGCTTGATCCGTCAGATTAAACTACAAACGCCCGAAATTACGATATAATTCCATTGCATTGGACATGTTTGATTAATAGATGTCCTACTACGAGTGTTTCTCCACACCATGCATCTAATGTTTGTACAGACTTTGTACGAAGGGATTTAACCGTCATTCTGTGCAGTAAAACTTCTAATCTCTCATACAGAGAAGACAAGATGATTGTTTGTGACGAGGCTTTCGAGTTGATTTTGCACCAATATTTAACACAACTCCACTGATAATACTGAGTATCTGAGTTCATTATCAAGTTTCTGAAGCTTTCATCGATGTTTTGTTTAGAAGGAATATTGCATTCTGTTTAAATCCAAAGGAAATTAAGGGGAATGAACCCTCACTTCGAGCTGCCTTTATTGCAGCCTGACTCGATCTCTCTCATTTGCTGGAAATGCCACAATGTTGAGGGACCCAGCAAAAATAACTTGATGTGCCTTTATCCGGATAAAGCTGTATTACATGATTTATTTATGTTATTATCTCCAAACGGATTTTTGTAATTTGAAGACCGGGATTGTTCAAGAGCAGATCTAGACTCAACACATACTAGTAGTGTCTGACATTTAGATGGAAAATAAGAATATAATTTAAAGGGACATTAGGATGGCGACTAACTCGGCACTGAAAATCGAAAAAAAAATTTCTGCCTAGATGGTACATTTTCTCCACGTTTAAGTCAGGTCTTACAATAAGCTGCACCTGTCCTACTGCTTTAGGCGCTGGAGCCGTCTCCGTAGGAAAAATTTTTAGTGGTTCTTGCACTGATTTTCCAAATGTTAGTATACTGGATTTAGATGTTGGTGTGAATCTTTTGTTGACATATCTGACGGGTCGTATCAAAGCAGGCTTTCGTTTGTTCCATCTTGGTAACTGGTGAAAAAGATGGTTAACAGCGATTTCATGATTTTCATTTCTATTTTTGTTGGAATCTCTGTTATGGTGAGAGTTTACGAGTAGATTGAATTTTGTAGATTGTATTCTTCTAGATAAAAAACTCGCTTCCAAAAATCTTTTTTTCAGATTTTAAAAAAACTTCTTTTGCACAGAAATTTTTCTGTGATAAAACTCTTCAGAACGAACTTTGTCGCAGCTACTTTTCGACCTCGCTGGTGTTGCTACTCCATCTCATTGTATGTTCTAAATTGGATTGTATGTATGGGAAACACAGGAGCGAGTTTGTAAGCTTTGCAATCAATGCTCCTGCAATTTATTCAACAGAAGTTGTGGTGCGCTGAATAATACTTCCTGAGAATAGGTTAACCTAGATCGCACAAGAGCGGTGATAGAGAAGATTAAAGTCGGAGCATCTTGGCCCCATGGTTGCTTGTTTTATAGTCTTAAGAAAGTTGACTTTTCCGTGCTTTATTTTAATATCGTGGTCATTATGCTGGTTTCTTGGACAGTTTAGAAGTTAAGATTATACCTAGGAATTTGACAGATTTAACTTATTTATGTCATTGCCATCTAAAAGTGAAAAAAATGGGAGCTTTTTCTGGCGTAATACCCTGAATTGAAAAGCATTATATGCGTTTTTTCTAATGAAGTGCAAGCCCGTTTTCTTGTAAAATTCATTTTATTTTATTGAGTTTCTCGCCGGATATAAAGCTTTTATGTAGTTCAGCGACCTCGAAGAGGTTATTCGTTTCATGGTTACTTCTTCCATAGGATATATCATCGGAAATTGAGCTAACTATGTGCCTTTCGATAAGCCTTTTGGTCATCTGCCATTAAAATATGATTTAAGATGGGAGATATTACTGAACCTTGTGGAAGTACATTTGCAATGTTCTCGGATTTGATTAAGTTGTTCTATTCTTGTTTGAATTGATCTATTTTCTATGAATTCCTTTGAACATAATTTTACATGTTACCGTAATTCCAACATTTTTTACTTGTATAATAGCTACTATGCCATACTCTGATATAAGATTTTTGGACATCAAAAAATGTAGCTTGTATGTCTTTCGTCTTGCAATTGTGTTTCAACTTTTTTTGCGGTTGTTAGTTTGACTAGGTGTTCTATGTGGATCTGCCAGTTTGAAATCAGCTTGGTTTAATCGGTATGACATCATGGATTATTACAGTAATAAGATAATCTATTTGTTCGATTTGTTCCAGTTTAATTTACAGGTATGGCGATGTTAAGCAATTGGACGGTAACGGTTTTTTCAAGTGCGAGGTTTTCCTGTTTATAAATGGAACGATCAATGGAATGTTTTCATACTGAGGTATTTACAATCAATTCCAAACATTTTGGAAGGAAATAGATGGAGAAAAACTGCACAGCGCTTGCTGGTTGGTTTGCGTAGCAATTTACATTCGAAATACCATATAGGCCGACTGAAGGTTTTTCTTGCTGCCTAATTTACTAAGACATTCTTGAACTTCTTGTGTGTTATAGGAGCGTTTAGGTAGTTTCTCAGGGTCTTTACTTACTACTTTTATAATTGCGTTACCTCTTGTTCCCGATAAGATCTCTTTTTTGCTGACAAAAACTATTCATGCTGTGTTTTGGCAAAACATGTCAAACAAAAGCTTCAGCTTTATCAGTTTAGAGGGAAGTTAGACTTACGAGTTTGATAGAAGTATTGTGGAAGTTTATTTCCATTTTTCATTGTTTTTAATCTTTTTCCAGTACTTTTTGCATATGTCTTTGAAATTAGGGATTACCTCATGTTTGCAAAAGAGGAGGGCGGGGGTCCAGTATTGTCGCTTTGCTGTGCTATGATTTCTATTCAATTATTTTATGCTTTATTTTTCTCAAGAAGTTTTTCAGCGCACTTATTTCGTTTGAGGCTTTTAACTTTAACTTTTTCTCCTTTTTTGCCTCCTCACAAGTCCTCATTCACCAGGACTTGCCAAATGCTTTTTTGAAACCACAGTTTTCATCCTTGGAATTGATTGTTCTTGCGGCAGACAGCAAAAGCGTTTTGAAAGAGATAATTATAGCTTTGTCAACACTTGAGTGGTAGACTAACGTCATCACGGTTTATTGAAACGTTTCTTAATAATTCTGAAAAAACGTATTCCAGTGGCGAGCTTATAGTTAATATTTTGGAACTTTTCTCGAGTTCTGATCAGTTGGTTAGGGTCTTGCGCTTTCAAAATTGAGATATAGGAATGTGATCGCTGTTCAATGTTTTCATCAAGGGTATTCCAATCACATACCATTGCTAGATCTGGAGAGACTAACGTTAGATCTATAGCGCTTGGTTTGTGTTTAGGATTGTCGGGGATGCGCGTTATTCTGCCGTCATTCAACAGATAAAGAGATGAGTCCACCAGGTTCTCAATGAATCGGTTATTTGTTACTAATTGGCAGTCTTTTTCCCAAAAAGGAGAATGAGCATTAAAATCTCCAGTGATTAGAAATTTGCTGTTTTGATCTGCCCGCAAGGTACGAAGCCATTCGGTATTGCATCATTGGGCCCTTGTGGCAGATAAACTGACACAATCGTTAATGTGTCTGAGCCAACCTGGACTTCAACAGCACAAGAATGTGACCCTGGAATGTCTGGTGGAACAGGACTAATACACGGCGTGTACTTTACGCCTTCTTCAATATAAATGGCTACATTGACTTTCGTTGGTATTCACTTTTTGGATGACTGGAGGATAGTAATAATTTTACAAAGCTTGGGCAATTTATTCTTTTCGTACATTCAGTGATTGCACAGTCTTTGGACAAAGGTTTTAAGGTGTTCCAATGGAACAGTAGATCCATCTCAACTAGCCATGACCAGTTAGTTCAACATCACGTACATGAAACATATAATGGGCGTAGATGCATGTGTGTACGTGCGTGTGTGTGTGCGTGTGTGCAATGCGCGCATGTGGGTGGGGGTGTGTGTGCGTGCGTGCGTGCGCGCGCGTGTGTGTATGCATGTGCATGCGTGCGTGTGTGTGCGTGGGCGCGCGCGCGTCTGTGTGTGTGTTGGGGGGTGTTGATTATTTATAGAGAACATATAACCAGAAGATTGATATAGTTATTTTTGATCATCAGTAACAACAATAACAATGACGACGACGACGATGACGACGACGACAATGACGACGACGGACGACGACGACGACGATGATGATGATGATGATTTATGATGATGATGATTTGGTGAAAATTAAAAGAACAGTTTCGTTGTTAAAATGCAGTAACGCTCCCTCTCCGCTGGACGGTCGGGCGCCATGGTTTTCGTTTTTCTCCCCCCCCCCCCTCCTCCTCCTCCCCCATTCCCCCCCCCCCCCCCCCCTCCCGATTTCTTTTTCCTACGAATCACCGCAATGGTCAGTACTCTCGTTCAGTCCCCTGATCGATCGCCAGCCCCAGCACGAGCGAGCGCTCTTCTCAAGGCTGGCCGGGCACAGTGATGTCCAAACGGGCTGAAATCTGGACATCATTATGCACTACGAAGAACTAGCACGGTGACGAGTGAATCGAACAATTTGACACAGGCTTCACTCGTGATAAACCCTCATTTGTTCGACCTACACACACTCTCTCTCTCTTGAAACCTGCGCACAAGGATTGAGCAACATCGGTGGCGGAAAAGAGCATCTGGTGACTGACTGACAGGTCACGAAGACTCCTGATCAACATGGCCGCTAAGTTTTCGCTTCCGGTCCCAAACGTCTGGGACTAGGGTCGTTGTCCATTCAACAGTTTGTGAATCAACTGCCTCATGGTCCTGACTCACTCACTCTTCGCTTCCTCCCAGCCCGTCCCTGGCCGGAAGTGTACCCATGCGACAGCGAGTCCCATTCAGCTGTGGGGTTGCCAAGTCACCGTCACGAGACTCTCACTTGACACGTCATTTCCGGCGTCCTCATTTTCTCGGCGATGTGGAGGGAAATCGCTGCGGTGTCCATTTCTGCAGAAGTCTGCATTGTACTGTGTGTGTACTGGTTGTTTTAGGTGTGGGCGAGGAGGATGGAATTGTTGCAAACCATCATCAGACCGGTTTGATGTGGTTCTCCAATACTGGGGTCGCATGTCGCATACGAAATATGCGCAAACGATATTTCGCTCAATTTTGTTTTCATGATTATTACGATACCGGGAAGATAAATATTATCATCATCATCACCGTTTCTGGGTAATCATTTCTGTTATTGTCATCGTCCTCACTCTCCGTTGAGAATTAGTTTGCTTACAGGTCTTATAATTATGGCCTTTACGGGCGTTGGGGCTATACATATGATGTGAGTCGTGTACAAATTGTCTATATATCAAATATGATCGGTCATTACAAAGACACACACACACACACACACACACACACGCACACACACACACACACACACACACACACACACACACAGAGAAGAGAGAGAGAGAGAGAGAGAGAGAGAGAGAGAGAGAGAGAGAGAGAGAGAGAGAGAGAGAGAAGTCTCTTTCTTGTCACAGTCTTTGGATTTGAAGAAAAAGCACCACCATCACCACTACTACCACGACCACCATTAGCATCAGTCTATTGCAATTCAGCCAGGATCAAGTCGGCTGAAGTCATCTTGGTCACAGCCTACATAAACGAAGAGGCATTTACTGATCAGAGCGAACTGGCTTAGGAGCTTCTGGCCAAAGCTCAGATGATGAAATATGTGCTGTAATGTGCAGATATTTTATTTTTAATATGGCATGCTTTGGAGAACAAAACAAAAAACGAACAAACAGCGGGAGTGGGGAGGAGGTGGAGAGGGGAGGGTTGGGGGAGGAAAGGGAGGCGTGGAAGAAAGGGCGGCAGACAAAAAGGGGGGGGGGGGGGGGGTCAAAACAAGAACAATTAACCGAAAACAACAACAACAACAACAACACAACAACAGCACAGCACTTGAAAAGTCATTGGAAAGTAGAGCAGCTTCAAGGTCAGAGTAAAACCCAGCTCTTATGACCCCGACTGGTATTGTTCGCTTTCAGCAAGAACGCAATTGTGACGTTTGCCCCGCCCGACACTCCCATCTCCCCCTTAACGAGCACGTGCAGCACAGCACCGACGGGCTCGCCGGGGACGGGCCGCCCCCTTCCTGAGTGACTGTCAGGGGACACCACTCTCCCGCTAGTCCCGGACAAACATGCACTGATGAGCTCCGGTCACATCAGTCCTCGAGACAAGTCATCAGGGAAGACCCCGACTCTAGACGTTTCTAGGGCTTCTGATGAGACAGACAACCGTCGTGAGGGTGAGTGTGGGTGGGTGGGGGGGGGGGGGGGGGGGGGGGGGGGGGGGGAGAAGTCAAGACAGTTTGGAGGCGGAACTGTGCGACGGGAAGGAGTGGGACAGCCTGCGATCATTCATAACCCCTCTATCAGGGTTCGAATCTCCTTTGCCAGTCTTCCGGTCTGTTGTCCGGTGTAGTCAGTGGGGCGCAAGCAGTTCACCTTGGAGGAAGCCCCAAGTGTGGGAGACAGACGACCCATTCATTCAGAGCAGGGCGAGGGGTGCGCCTTTAGAATCTGTCGACGGATATTTACCAGCATCAAAAGCGCACAAAAACTTTACCGCCCGAAAATACTGCCCCCCCCCCCCCTCCCCCCTCAAAACAACAACATCAACAATAAGGGAAGATTACTATGTTCGTGTGAAACCATCAGTCATCGTGAATGATATTTT
>CM031600.1:36320945-36328445 GCA_018398815.1 Conus ventricosus
GCTGCCCTATGTAGACTATTTAGTTGCGTCTGTAGCCCAACTATTGTTTCCGACAAAAGAGCTATGTCATCTGCCAAAAGTAATATAAATAGTTCAAAATAATCATGCATAAATGTTGTACCATGCCTCCCATTTCTAATCACTTCTATTGCTAATTCATTTATAAATAAAGAGAACAGCACGGGCTTGTAACATCCCCTTGTTTTACCCCACGGGTAGGCTTACAGTTTATGTAGTCTGTCAGTTTTGCACCCGAGCGAATTCTAGCTCGGACTGTAGTGTACATGCTATGAATACATCGAAAGAGTTTTCCTTTGATACCATTTTTTACCAGAATAGGCCACAGTAGGTTCCTTTCTATAGAGTCGAGAGAGAGAGAGAGAGAGAGAGAGAGATGAGAGAGAGAGAGAGAGAGAGAACTAATAGACACACATGCAGACATACGCGGACAGAGATACACACAGACACACACAGACACACACAAACACACACACACACACACACACCACACACACACACAACACACACCACACACACACACACACACATTAATATCTATCTATCTATCTATCTATCTATCGAGAAAGAACATAGTGAGACGGAAGAGACTCCAGACTCAAACGTTTCATTGTTCATAGAGAAGAGCTTTTAGATAGTGCCTTGTCTTTCAGTCTTCCCTTGCTATTCAGCTATGTTCTACGTTCTACGTAAATACAAATCACAGACAAGAAAATAGCTATAAAAACGAAACACACACACACACACACACACACACACACAGAGGCACACAGAGGCACACACAAGCGCGCGCACGTACAACACACACACACACACACACACACACACACACACACCACACACACACACACACACACACACACACACACACACACACGCACGCACGCACACACGCGCGCGCACGTACACACACACACACACACACACACACACACACACACACACACACACACACACACCACACACGCGCGCGCGCGCGACCACACACACACACACACACACACACACACACACACACACACATCACAGCAACAACAAACTCCACTCTGAAATCATTCAATGACAAAGGACACAAAAACAGGAGAGCCAGTTGCCAAGTCGCATGGAGAGAGAGAGAGAGAGAGAGAGAGAGAGAGAGAGAGAGAGGGGAGAGAGAGATTGCATACCAGGTCATTTTTCACGCAGACAGATGTGCGCGCTCACAGACACATACAGACACAGACATGCAGACACACATGCGCGCGCACTCGCGCGCGCGCACGCACACACACACACACAACACACACACACACACACACACACACACACACACACACATGCGCGCACACGCACATGCAGACGCACACTCATACACGCGCACACAGACATATATAGGATACTTACGCACGCGCGCGCGCGCGCACGCAACACACACACACACACACACACACACACACACACACACACACACACAGTTGTACAAAGTGATAAAACTCAGCATTAAGTCGCACACACTTCGTGACTCGACGATCGCTCATACAGGCAGACAACCAAATAGCACCGGAAAGAAGAGCCCGCTTTTTCCGTGTGATGAGGATTTATAAGATTAGACACCCTGGCCATCTGTTTCACAGACAGAGTGACTGGGGGTGAGGGTGGGAGGAAGTTGGAGATCGATTGTTTGTGTTGCAAAGTGTAGAAACAACCTTCACGAGACCGTGTCGCGCGGTTAAGGCGACACGCACGCTTAGTAGCATGCATACAAAGGATCGCTCCTTGCAGATGGGTACATCACACGATTCATCCAATCACGCTTCGCCTAATCACGCTTCGCCCAACCACGTTCTGCCCAGTCACGCTTCGCCAGGTCACGCTTCGCCAGGTCACGCTTCGCGGACAAGCACGCTGTGTGCCAGACAAGGACCAGTCCTTGCGGATGGGAACATCACGCTTCACCCAATCACGCTTTGCCCAATCCTTTATTCTCGATCATCCGTAATATCGAGTGCCCCCCCCCCCCCCCCCCCTCTTCCCTCACTGAGCTCTAAGAGCCAAAGGTAAAACATTCCACCCAAACACTGACGCATAGTTTGCCAGAGACTATTTGCGGTGTTTTTTTTTGTTTGTTTTTTGAACATTTCTTTAATGAACAGATGTGTACATAAACAACTTATTGAACTGAAGCAACAACAAGCAAATGCTTATAATGTGCTCAGTGACGGAAAATTTAACAACAAAAAAACACATCGGCGGATTGCATGATCAACACTGACAAGTAAGACAGAAAGAAAAATGCTGAATATCAAAATGGGAAAATACGTAGAAATCTTAGCTTTAATTAAAAGACAGGAAAGAAGATAGAACAGATCAGAAGAATCTAACAGCGATGCAAACAGAGAGTTGCGTCCGTCTCCCAAAACACCAAGAGCCCAGCCCCGTGTCGCAGTGTTTGCGGTGTTTGAGGGGGAAAATTATGGCGGTATATCATAAGAAAAGAAATCAGCCCTGGAGAGAGAGAGAGAGAGAGAGGAGAGAGAGAGAGAGAGAGAGAAGACAAAGTTGCTCATAGCTAGCCGACCACAAACGGCCATATCAAGGGTTGTAGCGACATTATATTTGTTTTTTGTCTTGAAGATGAAGTGACTTTCAAATGGAGAAAGAAAGTCAATCAGACATCAGGTTGTTTCAACTCTCTTTTTTGTTGTTGCTTGCCAGTCTCTCGCATATCTTGTAATAACTTATATGCTGGCTAGGTGAAGCACCGTATTAATGTGAACTCCCACCGATGATGCCATCCAAATTCGTGTTCATCTGTTCGCAGGTCTTGGTTTCCGTCTGACGTTTTGTACTGAGACCGAAAAGATAAGTGACTATAGTGTGCTCGTCCTTTGTGTCGTTTTTTTTTTTCTTTTAATGTTTTTGTACTGCCTGAAGAAGAACAGTAGGTCGAAACATGTTGTCTGTCCTTTGTAACTTGTTTGTTCCATTCGTTCTGGCAGCTTAATAATTCTACTTTTGCTCTTACGTTCCCTGTCAAAGTTTTCGTTCCTCTGTGTGTGTGTGTGTACGGACAAAAATAGAAGACCGAATTCGTGGTCAGTCGCAGCCAGTTTGTTTGGACATAAGCTCCAACTCAAACATTCTGGGCGCCAGGCGGACGGCCTCATGTGTCGGGTCCAGCCAATTAAGCATAGCGGAGAGGCCCACGGAGACGGTACGGTCCAGCCAGACAGACTAAGTAGCTTGACCGACGCCTCGATGTCTGCCCAGACGGATCTCGGCGCCTGGGCCAGACTCATCCAGCCAATTTGTAGGACCAGTGCCCACATTAAGCGGGACGTCGCGGAAAGGGAGAGGGGGAGGGTACTGTGTAGTGGGGGTGAAATCTAGCTAATTAATTAAATGACCATTGACCACCACAGAGAGCAAGGCAGGTAGATGTGACTGTCATGATTTACATATCCAATGAAATGAGAGGGGAGGCAACCTCAAGTATAAGGCGGGAAAATACTGACCAATGGTACTCGCCTTTGACGGATGGGTTTTTAGGATAAGAGAGGAATGCGTGAGTAAAAACGAGGAGGAACGAACAGACAGACAGAGAGGAAGAGGTTCTGGGTGTAGGCTCTGCACGGGAGAAGGGCAGAGAGATGAGAGGAGGAGTGAAGAGAACCGAGCTGCAGCATTAGCACCAGATAGAGTCTGCAGAGGGAGGACTAAGGAGAGATGGTGAGAGAGAGAGTTGCTAACTGATGAAGAGAAAAAAAAGAAAAAAGAAAGGAAAAGAAAAGCAACCATGTCCATTTGATAGAGCAGACTAGAAGAGAGAGAGAGAGAGAGAGAGAGAGAGAGAGTGCAATGCGTTAATGCAGGAAGAAAGAAAGGAGAACAGATCGATGTCTGGTAGTCACTGTTCGATTTGAACCGGGGTTCGACCTCATACCTGGCCGCGCCACTTTCATCAGCAGTCCAACCTGACCAACGCCAGCGGTCTAACCTGACCAACGCCAGCGGTCTAACCTGACCAGTGCCAGCAGTCTAACCTGACCAGTGCCAGCAGTCCAACCTGACCAGTGCCAGCAGTTGTGTCGTGACTGGTGTTTGTGAAAGTGACAGTGAAAAGAAAAGGAAAAAAAAAAGAAGAAAAGGAAAGACAGTGATTCGTAAATAGTTTAAGATCACCTGGCCAGGTAAAGTGAAAAATCTATTTATACCGGGTTAGTTAATGGTGATTTAGATAAATGGTTTTGTGAAGTTCAAGGAAAGAGAGAATGTTTTATTTTGTTTGACTCCATATGCATTGATGTTTGGTTCTATGATCATGTGTAGTAAAGTTATAGACTTTACTAGTGGTTTGATGTGACGAATGCATGATATATGAATGAGATTGTAAGCAAGCTGTGAGTGTGTTTAGGCTGTGCGCTAGTCCTTCCTCCACTGACATACCCGAGGTTGACAATTTATTGGCGAGCCTGCCAGGATGTTCTGGCCATTTATTATAATTGTTCAACTTCTCAGAGAGGAAGCTGGGTGGGATTCAAGTATTGTAATCCTAAGACAAGGTATTGTCTTACTGTATGTTTCCAAGATAGTTAAATACTAGGCTTGGCATTGCTTCCAAGATAGTTAACACTAGGCTTGGCATTTCAGCCCCAGAGTACTTATTTCGCACAGATTGCCTGTAATTCGCTCTCATAGTTGGGTCAGGCGCTAGGCGTCTTATAAAAACTAATTACGTTGTCCCAAGCTAATATTATCATTCATAGGATTGTGCTATCACGTCACTCGTGTCGGTAACCACCAGTTTGGCTGTCGTAGTAGTAAAATCTTGTTTCAAAAAAAAAAAAAAGAGAAGATATAATGGCGGACGAAAAGAACACCCCTATTGAACAACTCGTGAGCGTCGCTCGTGATTTAGGCTACTCGGGAGAAGAGTTGCGAGCATTCGTTGAAACCCAACAAAAGATGGAAAGAGATGAGCGAGCGGAAAGACGCCGTGTCGCAGTCGAAATAGCAGAGCAGGAAAGGATGAAAGCTAGCGCAACGCAGGAAACAGAAAGACTAAGGATTCAGGCCGACGATAATCAGGCTAAAGGAACGTAGGAAACAGAAAGATTAAGGATTCAGGCTAATCAGGCTAGCGAAACGCAGGAAACAGAAAGATTGAGGATTCAATTAGAGTTAGAGAGAGTGAAAATACAAAGGGAGCCCACCGATGATGGCAGCTCAGTTTCCAGTGACCCTGTGCGCAGTTATGCTCCCCGACCAAAGTTACCAAAATTCTCTGAAGGAACAGATTCGATTGATGCGTACATCAGTCGTTTTGAAACGTTTGCTACTAGTCAGGGTTGGCCTTCAGAAGAATGGGCAGTCATTTTGTCAGCGCTATTGACGGGTAAGGCATTACAGATTTTCACTGCGTTACCAGCAGACCAACAATCGATTTTGGTGCTGTGAAGGAGTCGTTGATGAAGGGATTTGACCTCACAGAGGAGGGATTCAGAAAGAAATTTCGATCAGCTAGACTACAAGCAGGTGAAACGTACACTCAGTTTGGTGCACGTTTAGATCACTATTTTGATAAATGGTTAGAGTTGAGTGGTACGAGAAAGGAGTTCGCTGAATTGAAAGAGCTGGTTATGAAAGAACAGATTTTGTCAGGTTGCAGTCCAGAGTTAACTATACATTTGAAAGAGAGACAGCCAGAGACAGCAGGAGAGTTGCTGAAGTTAGCAGAGGTGTATAGAGAGGCACGTTTGGGCACTAAGGTGCAGGAGAAACAGGTGCTAGGCACAGGTGAGAAGACTGCAAGGAGACTAGGGGAGTTTTCTGCAAAGTCTGCAAACCCAGTGGTGGAGCAGAAAGGAGGACAAAGGGACAATAGGTGTTTCATTTGTCACAAGAAGGGACATGTGGCGAGGGATTGTCGCATGAGGTTCCAGAAGGCAGCAGCCTTGCAAGAGGTTGATAAGGGTCGCCAGTGGAACCAAAAGGGATCCAATCTGAAGAGGGTGGAGTGCGGCCTATGGCTAGCACTGGACAGCAGTCAGTGTCAGGGATGGAGGGCACTAGGCTGAGTGGTTCATTATCAGTGGAAGAAGGGTGGATCGGCCAGCAGAGGGTGAAAGTGTTACGGGACACTGGTTGTTCATGTGGTGTAGTAAGAACAACGCTGGTCGAGGAAGGGGATTTGACAGGGCAAATCCAGACCTGTACTCTAATCGATGGCACTGTGGGGGAGTTTCAGTTGCCAAGATAGAAGTACGTACCCCTTACTTCTCAGGCGAGTTGTCTGCACTGGTGATGGAGAAACCCCTTTATGATTTGATCATCGGAAATATTCCAGGTGCAAGGGATCCAGGGGGTCCTGAGTTGTTGACTGCTACAGGGGCAGCAGTTCAAACACGGAGCAAGAAGGAGGAAAGGTTGATAAACCGTTAGTCGTTCCAACAAGGAAGTCAGGCATAGATGTGTCGCCTGATGAGTTTAGGGCAGCGCAGGAACAAGACCCTTCGCTCGTGAAGTCTTGGGAGTTGGCAAGAGGTGGAGAGAAACAGGTGGTTAGAGGAGGTGAGACAGAATTTCTGGTGAAAGGCGGGTTGCTGTACCGAGTGTTCACCAAGGGGAAGACAGGCAAGGTGACATACTCAGTTAGAGGTACCAGCATGTTATCGTGACACTGTCATGTCAGTGGGTCACGAGTCGCTCATGGCGGGTCATCTCGGCACCAGCAAAACAGCTGACCGAATCTTTGATGACTTTCATTGGCCAGGGGCAATGGCAGACATAAAGCGTTTCTGCATGTCATGTGACGTGTGTCAAAGGTCAGCCACAAGAGGGGGGAAGAGGAAGGCGCCTCTTAAACATCCCCTTTAATTGACACACTGTTCAGGAGAGTGGCTGTTGATCGGATTGGCCCAATCTCACCCTGTTCCAAAGGTGGGCACAGGTATGAGACATGTAAGGTTGCAAGGGAAAGTTTGCAGGAGGCTAGGGTCGTTCAGAAGAAGCAATATGACAGGAAGGTGAGGAAGCAATCCCTCAAGGTGGGAGATCAAGTCCTGTTACTGCTTCCAACTGATCACAACAAGCTGCTGATGCATTGGAAAGGACCATTCACCATCATTGAAAAGGTAGATCGGGATTACCGAATTGATGTGAATGGGAAACCAAAACTTTTCCATGCGAATTTTTTCCGCAAATATATTCAGCGTGAGACTCAGCACAAAGGCGCAGCTGAAAAACAGCAGAGTGCTGCGCTGGCAATGGCACTGCAGCCCTACAGGTACCGAGTTCAGTACATTCCAGGCAGACATAATGTAGGAGCTGACTATTTAAGCCGTGTAGTCTAGCAAGCTGCAACTCAGAGGAAGTCAGTCATATCCGGGGTGCATAGCTACTTTGTTGATAATATGTGTTGATTACGGTTATGTTGATTGGATATGGGTTCATTCCCATTTGGCTATAGTTCATTATTTTCTTCGTGAGACTTGTTTATGTAAA
>CM031600.1:36335945-36340945 GCA_018398815.1 Conus ventricosus
GCGCGCGCGCGCACACACCGGAGCTTTTGTACCTCCAGAATCTGTCCCTCTGCTTGCGCACTGTATGGGCTGCTGGTCCTGTCGCGCCGATCTGCTCAATCACGGTCACTCTCAGGTCGTCCAGATGGTGGTCTGTGCTGGTCCTGCCGCCCCGATCTGCTCCATCACGGTCACTCTCAGGTCGTCCAGATGGTGGTCTGTGCTGGTCCTGTCGCCCCGATCTGCTCCATCACGGTCACTCTCAGGTCGTCCAGATGGTGGTCTGTGCTGGTCCTGTCGCGCCGATCTGCTCAATCACGGTCACTCTCAGGTCGTCCAGATGGTGGTCTGTGCTCTGGAAGTGACGAGCGACCAGCGTTTCCCTTTTGTCCCCCTCCCTGGTCGTCGTCGCTTGTCCTGGGGGTCCCATGCGCTGAGCCTTGATGTCTGAACGGTGACTGTGGAATCGTTTCTTGACCGCCTGGCCTGTCTCACCCCCGTACGTACTGGACATCTCTGCAGCGCGCGCAGTCCACCAGGTAGATTACGTTCTTACTGTTGCATCCTACGTTCGTCCTGATGGTCAAATTGCTTGCGGTTCTGACGCTGCTGAAGGTGTGGGTTTTTTTTTCTCCAGATGTCGCTCGCCGAGTACGCACCTTTTCGCTGAGCACCTGTAACACCCTGGCCTACTCTAGGCTTTGGGTGTAGGTGGGCAAGAGGGCATCAGGATGTCTTCTTAAAGCTGATGCTCTTCCTTTCTCCAACAATAGGTAGGAAGGGGCATGGCCCGCTTCATCCGTCGGCTCTGGTGTAATGTAGGCATCAGCTCTCTCTCAGCCATCTTGCTATAGGAGAGAGAGAGAGAGAGAGAGAGAGAGAGAGAGAGAGAGAGAGAGAGAGAGAGAGAGAGAGAGAGAGAGAAGAGGGGGGGGGGAAGCTGGGGGTATCAAAATAATCATTTCAAGAAAATGGTAATTATCAAATGAAAATAGCAATTCTCACTAGTTGTAGCGGCTGTCAGGTCACATAAAAACTAAAGTCCTGTTGAACAGGTGAAAACAGCTGTTAATACTACTAGTTCTAGCGCAGTCAAGACATTGTAAGGAAAGAGTCTTAATTAAGACTTTAACTTAATTAAGGGTATGATAAGTCGTGAGCAAGTGATAAAAAGGAATAAGAAAGGAAGTTGGGGAGAATGTGTGTGTGTGTGTGTGTGTGTATGGGAGGGGGGGATGAGGATTGGGGTGGGTGAAGAGGTGCAGAGAGATACTGCGTGCTCCCCCCTCCCCTCCCCACCTCTCTCCTTCTCTCTCTCTCTCTCTCTCTCTCCCTCTCTCTCTCTCTTAAGTAGCAGAGGAACTCTCTGATCTAACCCACAGCTGCGCTTCTTATGTCATGCTGATAGGACGCTCTTCTCAACATGAGCGCACGTGTTGTGTGTTATCTCAGAGTGACTGTACTTCAGGCCTGAACTGTGACTGCTTCTCCGTGCTCCTCTCTCTCTCTCTCTCTCTCTCTCTTCTCTCTGCATTCAGCTTTTTAAAACCCTGTAATCAAAATGGTATACTGCAAAGTTAGAGTGATCATGCTGAGTGCGTGCCTTTGTGCGCGCGCGCGCGTGTTTGTGTGTGTGTATGTGCGTGAAAGAGAGAGAGAGAGAGAGAGAGAGAGAGAGAGAGAGAGAGAGAGAGAGAAGAAAGAGAGAGAGAGAGAGAGAGAGAGAGAGAGAGAGAGAGAGAGAGAGAGAGAGAGAGAGAGAGAGAGAGTGGGGAGGGGGGCTGTTGGTGGATGAAAACATTTCGAGCAATGCATCAACAATTTGCCACTGACGTAACTGAGGGAGATCCCATTCAATAATTCAGTTGGACGACGGATTTTGTTGCAATCCTGTTGAAGTAGTAACCTTCGTAACTCAAAACCCATTCCCTGTCGTGGAATGTCGCTTTTATCGGACGGACGGAAAGACAGAAAAACCAGTGGACTGACAACATTGCCGAGTGGACAGGGGGACAACATTGCCGAGTGGACAGGGGGACAACATTGCAGGGCGGACAGTGGGACAACATTGCAGAGTGGACAGGGGACAACATTGCAGGGTGGACAGGGACAACATTGCCGAGTGGACAGGCGGACAACATTGCAGAGTGGACAGGGGGACAACATTGCAGAGTGGACAGGGGGACAACATTGCAGAGTGGACAGGGGGACAACATTGCAGAGTGGACAGGGACAACATTGCAGAGTGGACAGGGGGACAACATCGCAGAGTGGACACAACATTGCAGAGTGGACAGGGGGACAACATTGCAGAGTGGACAGGGGGACAACACTGCAGAGTGAACAGGCGGACAACATTGCAGAGTGGACAGGGGGACAACATTGCAGAGTGAACAGGGGACAACATTGCAGAGTGGACAGGGGACAACATTGCAGAGTGGACAGGGGGACAACATTGGAGAGTGGACAGGGGGACAACATTGCAGAATGGACAGGGGGACAACATTGCAGAGTGGACAGGGACAACATTGCAGAGTGGACAAGGGGACAACATTGCAGAGTGAACAGGAGGACAACATTGCAGAGTGGACAGGGGACAACATTGCAGAGTGGACAGGGGGACAACATTGCAGAGTGGACAGGGGGACAACATTGCAGAGTGAACAGGAGGACAACATTGCAGAGTGGACAGGGGGACAACATTGCAGAGTGGACAGGGGGACAACATTGCAGAGTGGACAGGGGGACAACATTGCAGAGTGGACAGGGGGACAACATTGCAGAGTGGACAGGGGGACAACATTGCAGAGTGGACAGGGGGACTACATTGCAGAGTGGACAGGCGGACAACATTGCAGAGTGGACAGGGGACAACATTGCAGAGTGAACAGGAGGACAACATTGCAGAGTGGACAGGCGGACAACATTGCAGAGCGAACAGGGGACAACATTGCAGAGTGGACAGGGGGACAACATTGCAGAGTGGACAGGGGGACAACATTGCAGAGTGGACAGGGGGACAACATTGCAGAGTGGACAGGGGGACAACATTGCAGAGTTGAAAGGAGGACAACATTGCAGAGTGGACAGGGGGACAACATTGCAGAGTGAACAGGAGGACAACATTGCAGAGTGGACAGGCGGACAACATTGCAGAGCGAACAGGGACAACATTGCAGAGTGGACAGGGGGACAACATTGCATAGTGGACAGGGGGACAACATTGCAGAGTGGACAGGGGGACAACATTGCAGAGTGGACAGGGGGACAACATTGCAGAGTTGAAAGGAGGACAACATTGCAGAGTGGACAGGGGAACAACATTGCACAGTGAACAGGAGGACAACATTGCAGAGTGAACAGGAGGACAACATTGCAGAGTGAACAGGGGGACAACATTGCAGAGTGGACAGGGGGACAACATTGCAGAGTGGACAGGGGGACAACATTGCAGAGTGGACAGGGGGACAACATTGCAGAGTGGACAGGGGGACAACATTGCAGAGTGGACAGGGGGACAACATTGCAGAGTGGACAGGGGGACAACATTGCAGAGTGGACAGGGGGACAACATTGCAGAGTGAACAGGGGACAACATTGCAGAGTGGACAGGGGGACAACATTGCAGAGTGAACAGGGGACAACATTGCAGAGTGAACAGGGGACAACATTGCAGAGTGAACAGGGGACAACATTGTAGAGTGAACAGGGGACAACATTGCAGAGTGGACAGGGGACAACATTGCAGAGTGGACAGGGCGACAACATTGCAGCGTGAACAGGGGGACAACATTGCCGAGTATTGGTGGATGAAAACATTTCGAGCAATGCATCAACAATTTGCCACTGACGTAACTGAGGGAAGGGGGCCGGATAGCTCAGTTGGTAGAGCGCCGGACTCGTGATCCTGGGGTTGCGGGTTCGAATTTCGGTATAGGGGGATTTTTCCCTCGGAGTTAACATTGGTTCTGACTCCATTCCCCATATAGTCCTTCGAATGAGACTATAAACCGAGGTTCCGTGTGTGAACGCACGCATAACATCTTGCACACACGTAAAATCCCATCACCAACTTTCGGAAGAGAAGGCCAGTTTGGCCGTTGGTATGGATGACACGTGACACATAGCATGCACCTTCCCCGAAGATGGAGTATGGCTGCCTTAATGGCGGGATAAAAAAGGGTCATACACACAAAACTCCACTGCCTGGCTATACAGGGAGTGTTCGCAGGAGTATCAGCCTGCGTACGCAGAAAGAAAAAGAAAGTAACTGAGGGAGATCCCATTCAATAATTCAGTTGGACGACGGATTTTGTTGCAATCCTGTTGAAGTAGTAACCTTCGTAACTCAAAACCCATTCCCTGTCGTGGAATGTCGCTTTTATCGGACGGACGGAAAGACAGAAAAACCAGTGGACTGACAACATTGCCGAGTGGACAGGGGGACAACATTGCAGAGTGGACAGGGGGACAACATTGCAGGGCGGACAGTGGGACAACATTGCAGAGTGGACAGGGGACAACATTGCAGGGTGGACAGGGACAACATTGCCGAGTGGACAGGCGGACAACATTGCAGAGTGGACAGGGGGACAACATTGCAGAGTGGACAGGGAGACAACATTGCAGAGTGGACAGGGGACAACATTGCAGATTGGACAGGGGGACAACATTGCAGAGTGGACAGGGACAACATTGCAGAGTGGACAGGGGGACAACATTGTAGAGTGGACAGGGGGACAACATTGCCGAGTGGACAGGGGACAACATTGCAGAGTGGGCAGGGGACAACATTGCAGAGTGGACAGGGACAACATTGCAGAGTGGACAGGGGGACAACATTGCAGATTGGACAGGGACAACATTGCAGAGTGGACAGGGGGACAACATTGCAGAGTGGACAGGGGGACAACATTGCAGAGTGGACAGGGACAACATTGCAGAGTGGACAGGGGGACAACATTGCAGAGTGGACAGGGGGACAACATTGCAGAGTGGACAGGGACAACATTGCAGAGTGG
>CM031600.1:36345945-36360742 GCA_018398815.1 Conus ventricosus
AATATTGACATAGAAACCTGTCCCATGAATGTTAGTATTCTACTCCTCTGACACACTTGTAGCAATTTCCATTGTTGCTCTGTTAGATTGTGCTGTCCATCAGAGCTTAATATTGACATAGAAACCTGTCCCATGAATGTTAGTATTCTACTCCTCCGACACACTTGTAGCAATTTCCATTGTTGCTCTGTTAGATTGTGCTGTCCATCAGAGCTTAATATTGACATAGAAACCTGTCCCATGAATGTTAGTATTCTACTCCTCTGACACACTTGTAGCAATTTCCATTGTTGCTCTGTTAGATTGGGCTGTCCATCACTGACATACACTTCACAAAACGGATTTTCCCGATATTCCTTCACTCACATGAATTTTGTGTAGACGGACGAACTTCACGCTTGCAAGTGCAGTGCATTATTTTCTTTACTGTGTGTGTGTTTGAATAAAGGATACTCTGTGTGATGGAATTCATAACTGAATCAGCATCAGCCAAAACTGTCGGCGTTTCTGAAGCGAAGTAAACCTTGTGAGGATAAGTATATTCTCCTGATCCTGGAAAGTGATTTCTGCTGGGCAGTTGCAGGCAACATTGATAGGGAAAGATAACCCCAATAGAGCATGGTACCTGATCTGTCAACTTTTAGCTTTGATTGTTGTTAACAGGCTCCACCAGTGCTTGAGCGCGACTGCCTCAAACAGTCGGACGTGAAAACTCGCTGCGCGTGCTGGCACTACTGTTGCTGAAGAATCCCGCAAGTAAGACCGATAACAGAAATTGCCGAGTATGCCGAGATCGCTATCTAGACGATGTTGAGACAGAATTAAAAGAAGATTTACTGTTCTACCGAACGAAAGAGACAAACGAGTCGATGTTTTGCCTTCCGCAGTTCGACCTCTTTGGTCTTGTTCAGGGCAGACAAACAACCTCTTTGGTCTTGTTCAGGGCAGACAAACGACCTCTTTGGTCTTGTTCAGGGCAGACAAACAACCTCTTTGGTCTTGTTCAGGGCAGACAAACAACCTCTTTGGTCTTGTTCAGGGCAGACAAACAACCTCTTTGGTCTTGTTCAGGGCAGACAAACAACTTTCAAGACAATGAAGATGAAGAACGAACAACTGGGCGCGAAACTGCTGTGGAATGAAAACGAGGCTGCTGAGAAGGAGACAATGACGATTTTGGTTCATGAACTGAAAGTTCATCCAATGAAGAACGGCTTTAAGCAGTGTGAAGAGGGTTATTATATTTATCATATTGGGTATTTATATAGCGCCTACCCTAGGTCACAGACCAAGCTCTAAGCGCTTTACAATAAACACACTATCTCACTCACTCAACGGGCTGCCTACCCAGGTAGAGCTGGCCGAAGAGCAGCCTACTGGCGCTCATTCAGTCGTTTCCCGTACCATTCAAATATCAGTCACTCATTTTCATTTATCTCATTTATTCCTCCAGTTTCTCACATAGGATTCATATACGATGTTTTATACGTGTCCTCCATTTCCACCGGTACACGATGGCGCACGATAACAGGGTTGAGAGAGGGCTTTTGACTTGTTGCATAAAACTGGGGGAAAAAAAAATGATGAAAGTGGCTGCTGGCGATTATACCATGGGTGTCACAGTCTTGCATGCGTTGCCTATCTACAACTCGGAAGTCATCGCTCCGTCTCTTCGAGTTCACTTACTCAACGCACTCAGTCTCTTCTCGAAGCTTGAGTCCAGGCGCATTCTTTTCGTTTGGGCCCGTGGGGACCGCTAAGGACGTGAAACACGTGCTCGTGGTGCCCGCTCGGTGTGTTGTCTATGAAGGGAGCTAGCTGCGGCGCTCACAGCTGCAGATGGTTGTTATGTCATGGCGGAGAGTGGACGCTAAATGTCAGCCTGTTCTAATGTCCCCCCCACCTGTCTGATTGTGCTCCTTGTTGTCTTGTCATTCGTTTCATGGTGGGTGAGGTCGTGTGACGGATTTCTTCCTCTGGCTATGGATGGATAACTAACTTGTCGGGTTTATTTTAATTTGTTTTAGTTCCCGCGGAAACCATTTTTTATCTCCTGATATATATAGCTTTCCTTGCGCTCGGAGGCTGGGGGAAATAAGACGTGAAATCAAAAATAACATCTCTGTGTGTCTGTCTGTCTCTGTCCGTCTGAACGTGAGTGAGTGAGTGAGTAAGAGAGAGAGAGAAAGAGAGAGAGAGAGAAAGAGAGAGAGAGAGAGAGAGAGAGAGAGACAGACAGACAGACAGACAGACAGACAGACAGACAGACAGAGACAGAGAGAGAGATTGAGAGGGAGAGAGAGAGACAGAGAGACAGAGAGAGAGAGAGAGAGAGAGAGAGAGAGAGAGAGAGAGTATGTGTCTCTGTCAGTGTCTCCTAAGTATAATATATATATATGTGTGTGTGTGTGTGTGTGTGTGTGTGTGTGTGTGTGTGTACACAGTTTGGTAGACAGTCTCTCTCTCTCTTTCTCTTTCTGTACATCTGTCTCTCCCCCACCCCTCTCTCTGTCTATGAGTTAGTTATTGAGTTATTGAGTGAATGAGTGTGTGTGTGTGTGTGTGTGTGTGTGTGTGTGTGTGTGTGTGTGTGTGTGTGTGTGTGTGTGTGTGTGTGCAGGTTTGCGATAGACAGTCTGTCTCTGTCTCTGTCTGTCTGTCTGTCTCTCCGAAATAAATCAACAGTTCTTTGCAAGCTTAGAGGGAAGACGTAGCAGGAAGATTATTACTGGATTTTGCTTGTTTGCTTTTGTGTTTTGAGACTGTCTTTACGGGGAAAAAAAAAGAGAAATTGCATACTCGCGTCAATATAACAAATCTCGTTATCATCATGACCATCATTGTCGGCATCATCATCATCATCATCAGACCTTCTGTCTCCTATTTGCTGTAACCATACTTGTTGATGCTGATGTTCTTATCCACGTCATGTCCATTCTCTTCATTGTTTTTTGTTGTTGTTGTGTGATTATGTGTTCGACTGTTTCTGTTGATGTCGTTGCTGTCACTGTTGTCGCCCGTCCCCTACCTACTTCATCCTCATCGGCAGCCTACAGGATGACTCAAGTCTTCAAACAGACCGTGTCACTCAGTGTGGGACGGACCACAGACTTAACGTACAGTGTTGGGCGGACACGTTGTACGTGCCGACATAGGCTGTGTGTAGGTTGCCTCCCTTCCCGTGGCACAATGAGGCCACTTGACCCACTGTGCCCCCCCCCCCCCCCCCCGAGCACCAAGCTACGTGCCCTTACGTTCGCTTCCTCTCTGCTCCTATTGTGTCCCACTCTTCGGGCTTTTCCTCTATAGGGTCCTTTCCCACCCTCCATCCCTCCCAACATCTCTCTCTCTCTCTCTCTCGTGTCCACTCTTCGGCTTTTCCTGCCATGGTCCTTTCCCACCCTCCATCCCTCCCAAAATCTCTCTCTCTCTCTCTCTCTCTCGTGTCCACTCTTCGGCTTTTCCGCCATGGTTCTTTCCCACCGTCCCTCTCGCCACTCTCTCTCTCTCTCTCTCTCTCTCTCTCTCTCTCTCTGTTCTGTCTCTCTTCGGCTTTTCCGCTATGGCCCCCTTCCCATATGTATGTGTGTGTGTGTGTGTGTGTGTGTGTGTGTGTGTGTGTGTGTGTGTGTGTGTGTGTACGTGTGTGTGTGTGTGTACGTGTGTGTGTTACGTGTGTGTGTGTGTGTGTGTGTGTGTGTGTGTGTGTGTGTGTGTCACACTGTCACTTTTGCCCGCACGCATTCATGACAGCATTTACTCCATACGCATACGCAATCTTTCCAATCAACCAAAAGGCGCACTAACCGAATGTTTTTCTTCTCCCCCTCTCCTTCAGGAAAAACACTTTACTAAATCACATCAAACAATTTATAAACGGATTTTTATACATGTAGCTCTCTTCCACTGAGAGGCAACTAACTCACGCAAGACTTCATAAAGTCACGGCCTTCACACAACATTGGCCCACAAAATCCAGACCAGGAAATAAATAATTCCAGTACTCACTGATGCCACGCCTGCATCAAACACAAGACTTCATATGGTCGTGCTTTCCTGTCTCTCACAGACATCGTATCACCCCTTTAAATTCTCCCGTCACTGGAGATAGGATTTCCAACTTCTCTCTCGCCTTCTCCTGTCCCTGGAGAAGTGACGAGTTCCGACTCCTCTCCCTCGACTTCTCCTGACCCTGGAGAGATTACGAGTTCCGACTCCCTCTCCCTGGAGTCTTTACTGGTAGGGCTGAACTACCGTGTGTTCCCCACACCATGGCCATCTTCAACCACCTCACGGGTTGCAAGGTAAAGAGTAAAAGGTGAAGGGTGAAGGGCTAAAACACGAAAAAGGTTCGTGTAAGAACCGTTCTTTTTTCAACATTAAAATTTTCTTTTTTCTCTTTTTTTTTAAGTTCCCCCCCCCCCCCCCTTTATTTTTTCCCCAACTTTCTATGGCTCACCGGGAAAAAGACGGGCGCAAGGGGACCAACGCCTGACAGTTCGAGTCCTAGGCCATCGCGGGTTAAAAATTTGATTTTTTCCCTTCCTCCTCCTATGAGTGAACTCAGTGTTCAAAACACAACCGCCCCTTTCCCAACCCTTTATTAAACATTCCGGGGGGCATTTTCACCCAAGACCATTTTTCTTTCTTTACGATTTAATCTCAATTATTTGGGACGCCCGCTAACTAGTCAAGCCCCCCGAATATTTTCCTTTTTAGTTGGGGCATGGGGAAAATTCATACACAAATCTGTGAGGGAGCCCATGCCTTGATGTGAGGCTACTCACATGAACCCCCCATCCGGGGTAAAAAAATTTTCTCCAAATTTTTTTTTTTTTTTTTAAGGGATATACAATTTCACTTAAACACATTTTCACCAAAAATCTCAAAATGTTTTCCATCACACATTTTCAAAAATTTTAAAAATCAAGATAGAATCAATCATCGTGATCCCCCAAAAATAGCATTTTCAAATTTTCAGTTTTTTCAAAAAAAAACGAAATTCATATTGTCCCCCCAAAAAACAAAAACATTTCACAAATTACTTGGATAAAACAATTAGGGATTTAAAACAATTAAATACAAGTGTCTTCATATTAAAAGATGTAAGCCATTTTTTCCCCCTGATCTTTTCTCACATCTTGTTTAAAAACCTCATGAAATGAGAATTTTTCGAAGTGTAAATTTTCCCAAATAGACAAAATAAAAAAATTTAAACATTTTTTTTTCCCCACTTTAAATTGTTTAGTCCATTGAAAAGTGAAATATTTTCCATTTTTTACAATGAACTAATGAAAACAATGGTTTTGGGCCACGCCCATCAAAAAAAGTGTAAAAAAATTTAAAGAGTTATTTCTCATGACACATACATAAATTCTCTCAAAAGAAGTCAGACAAAAAAGTACATTTTTTTTCATTTTTTCGAAGAAAAAAGCAAAAAAATAAATATGTTTACATCAACAAAAGTAGTTGTTTGCTGTAAAAAAGTCCTTCAACAAGCAATTAAGCATAAAACCCTTTTTTAAATTCATACATACTGCACTGTCAAATGTGGACACCCGTAATCATTAAGAAAAAAAAAAACGGGATATTTTTCCCCCTTAAGACAGTTCATTTGTCCATGAATTTTCAACACGTGACAAAAATCTGCCATGATTTTTTGGTGTTCCGGGCATGTTCAATGTAAATTGGAATTCCCAATCCAAAGACCACTTAAAAACCCTGTGTTTTTAGTTTTTGACGATTGCAAGAATGTCAAGGGCCCTATGGTCATCTGTAACCGAAACTTTCTTCCATCAAAAACCTGGCAACTTTCACATGCCCCCCACAATACCCAACACTTATAAAATAGTGGAGTTTTCCTTGTGTTTTTGGAATTCTTACGGGCGTTTTGCACGGGATCAACAAATAAATTTTTTTCCTGCAACAGTACCGCTCCCATTCCTTTTGGAACGGCATCGTTTCAAAATAAATCTTCTGAAGGGGAGGGTACCAAAAGAACGGAAATGGTTGAGGGTGTTCTGAACACACCCAAATTCTGGCACTCATCAACGACCAATACTTTTGTTCTCGTCCCTTTCGTCAGTTCAGTAAAAGGGGCCGTCGGGGACGCAAAGGGGGGTACATATCTTATAGAAAGCAACAATCCGATGATGACCGATCTGTTTCTTTTTTGGGGGTTTGTGAAAAGAAAAACTTTTCATTTTCTTTCCCCTGGCATATTTTCCCACTGAAAAGTGGCCCCAAAAAACCGAGTTAAAACCGGCACGAATTTGGAATCTCGCAGTAAAACCCAAAACTTCGGGTTTTGGAAAAAAACACTCGTAAGTTAAAAAGGAGGTAAATCATGACTTTGCCCCCAACCCAAAATGTCTCAAAAAAAACGACTGACCACATTCAGGTTTCGGGGCTCGCCATTCTAAAAAAGAACTGGGGATTTTGCAAACCAAATGCATTTTTCCATTGGAAAAGACCAAAAGGTTTTGAAATCGTCTTTTCCTTGTCAGCTTCAACCTTTTGGAAACTCCAATCCTTTATCAAGCTACTTTCAAAAATAATTTCCTTCTGGAGCTGACACAGAAGTTCTTCATGCGGGGATGGGCTCGGCATCGAAACAGTGATTTCTTTTTAAATTTCCGAAATCGTCAAAACCCGCACCGAGCCATCAGGTTTTCCACCAATACAATGGTAGCTGAGGAGATGTGGGGTTTCTATGCCTTTAAACCACATTACTTTGATTTTCTCTCTCACAACCTCTTTTTTTGCAAAGGAAGGGGGGTAGGTCTGGTTCGCACGGGTTTTCATAGTCAACTGAATATAGGGGTTCAGTACCATCACTTACCGGGGGTATCTGTAACCCACACCTGAAAGTTTTTAAAAAATTCTTTGAGCTTTTTCCTTTTGACTTGAAGACAACTTCGACAAAATCACATAAAATTATTTCACCTTTGACAGACAATAGGAAGGTAAAAAACCCCCTCGCACTGGAAGGTTAACACCCTACATTTGTGTTTCCAACCACCTTTGATCTGCCCCGTAGTTAAAAATTGGGTACAAATAAACATGATAAATCTTCATGTTGACATCAGTTTCGCCCATGGGCAATCCTTTAACGACGGGTTGATGCAAACTTTTGTACGTTCAACAATTCAACATGTTACGGGAAAAACCTTTTCAGTGTTTGCCATTTTGATTTAAAATTTAAAACTCAAAAATTTTTCGCCCACCTGAAAAGGCCCCTTTCCACATAACCGAAGCTTGTTATGTTCATCAGTGGTAGTACAAAAACTTTCCCCCCTACACAAAGGAGTGCCTTGTTTTTCTACGCAAAACCTTGTACAATCTGTTTTTTCTATCATGACTGTTGAGCAAGCTCACTTTACCCTAAAAACGATTATCAGTTCAAAAAACGTTTGGGAAAAACATTTTACGTCGGGTGCCCGTCTTTTTCGTCCTTGTGTATCAGTAAACCCAAAGGCCCCCCTTGGTGATGTCCGAAAAGAAGCTCAAATGGTGAGAATCCCGGGGGGGGGGGGTTTCGTTGGGATTTCCCGTTCGAAAAGCAAGGGGTATAACGATCCCATTCAGGGGGTTTCCTCCTTGAAACCTTTCCCCAGCATGGACTTTAACGTTCCATTGAACTTTTCAACCACCCATTCGTTGGGGATGAATGGCGGGGTTAAATGGAAGAGTTTGACAACGTCTGTAAATTTTTTCAAAATCGGAAATGAATTGCTTTCCACAACCCGAAAAAAATTTCTTTCAAAGCCCCTCTAAAAAAAATCGCAAGAGACTTCAGCGAAACACTGTTAAAATTTTCTTCATGGAATCGCTTCTGGATACTTGTCGCTGTATCCCCCAAATTTAAAGAATGCGATTTCCGGAAAAAGACAGGGGTAAGGGCCCCAACAAGATCAATACTCCCTTCCCAAAAAAGGAAGGAAATGAGGGGATTTTTCAAAGGGGCACAGGGACGCAAACCTTTCGAATGTTTTTTGGGCAAATGTCACATAGGGGGGCATATTCTGTAACTTTTTGGACACCTGGCCAAAAAAAAGAATCAAGAACCTTTTAAATGTTCTTTTGATTCCACAGGCCCACGAACAATGAAACAGACCTGTGATATGCTCTCTAAGGGGTTTTTGGGAACGCAATTGTTGTTGCCCTGTCCAGGTCCATTTAAGAATGTCAGAGTCCAGTATGTATTTTGGGTTTGTGTTGGTATGTCAGTGACTTTTGTTTACACATAAGTTTGTGTCACGTCTCGTTTTTTCCCCTCATTTTTTTAGTCATCGGGGTTTTGGGTTTCCAGTTTTGAACTTTTAGCGGCTTTGTACCTTTTCCCCTCTCTATATTTTGACCTGTACTCCAAAAAAAGGGAAAACGATCCCCCGCCCCCACCATGTCTGTACGACCCCGGAAAAATTTGCCAAATCAAGTCGCAGAGGGGGTTATCAATAACACAGGCGTAAGAAATCCGGGAGTAGTACGGTTTTATCATAAATTTTTCGCCGCAAAAACATTTCAATCTTGCCCCAAATGACCTACCTTTTGGACAGGGTTTTTGGGTCTGGTTTGAAAGCACGAAAAAATTTCGTAACCCAGTTGGCACCCAGTGTCTGCAAAACCGAAGCCCGCAAACCTTTATGGCCCCGTTTTTTTTAAAAACCCCGCCCCCAACCCATTTATCTGGTGCCAAAAAAAGGGCCTTTACAAACAGGGAGACAATGCGGGTTTTGAATCATTTGGTTTGAACGGCAATTTCCTTTTCAAAAAAAACTTTCAAACGCAATAAAAAATCGCTTGTTGATCGGCCCAAATGTTTTGTGAACTTCGTTTCTGCCCAAACGGCCCCCAAAATCTACCGGGGTCGTTGCCACGACCCGGGAAAGTTTGCGAGGATAACGGGTTTTTCCGGCGGGATATGGTATTACGAAAATCACTCAAACCCGGGGAAAAATCCCGTCCGTTTCCCAGATAGGTTAATCCTTGAGGACCAAATGACCCATTTCCTTTCCGTAATATCCCCTGTCCCCATGGGAAGTACTGAAAAACTGAATTCAAAAAAAGAAAATTTCCTTTTTCCCGCCACGCCCTTATCTGGGTGAGCGATACTTAAGGAACAGCACTTACCATTTCCTCAACGTTTTTCAAATTTTCCCTTTTTTTAAGGAAATGGCCAATCTTGCTCACGCTCGGAAAAGTTTTCCTAAGAAGGAATCTCCAGTGATTTAAAAATTTTGTTCGTCTTTTATAAATCATCCCTCGATTAAACAATGCTCAACGAAAATTAAAAAGACGGAAACATTTTCCCCTTTTTCAGGGGCCAGAACGGAAAGTTCCGAAAAAAAGAAAACAGAAATTGAAATTTCTTTAGTTTTCTTTCAAATGATCCCAAGTTAAATTTTTTTCGCCCCAGTGTTGGTACAGTGTCAAAGCGCTACCCTTAAAAACGACGAATAACAATTTCCCCCCTTTTCCCTTTTGGCCACCCCCAAGACGTTGCGGGGCTTTCAAAGCGGAAAAAGAAAATACGATGTCACCTTTTTTCCCCCGAAAGGGGGTAATTTGGAATTAAAGCCGCTTTTGGGGGAGGGCGCTTGCGGAACCGACTGGTGGACTGGGAAGGTTCTCTCGATGCTTTTATTCTTCAAAAACAGCACGGGTCTCCAATTCTAACGCCTCAACTTAAATTGGGGTTCTTTTTCTTTAGTTCCCCCCTGTATCTTTTTTCCAACTCAATTTCCTCGTAATCTATTTTTTTCCTCTCTTTGCCCTTTTGCCCATCTATGCATTTTGTCATAGTTAGATTTTCTCCCATCAAAACCCAACTTCCGCTGTTTAACATATTTTTTCAAAATCACCCTAAAGAACCGTCAACAGATAAAACACAAAACAATTTCTAAGTATGAATAAAAATAAGGCGAAATTTTGAATGCTATATGTTTCACAAAACGTAAGATAATAAATTTCAAATAAAGAATTCAATTTCCCGGGATAAACAGAAAAAACCCTTTCTAAAAAAAGGGTAGTATGAAATCCAAGGGTGTATTTTTCAAAAAATAATTTCAAACTGTATCAAATGGAATTTTTTTTTAAAAAATGAAAATTCAAAGTAAACGGTTTTTCCTAAGAAAGGAAAAAAAAACCACAAAAAAGTTTTCTGAAAATAAAATTCTTTATAAAGTTTTAGTCTTTAAATGTTTTTGTTTTAGTCTTTCTTTTTTACTTTAAATTTCAATGATTTTTCAAAAAAAATGATCGCCTTATACGTTTAAAAAGAAATAAATTTACAAAAAAATGGAAACACAAACAATAAAAAAGAGGGGGAAACACAAAACGCGGAATCCCACCCAAAAAAAAGAAATTAGAAAAAAAAACTAAAGAGCTTTTTGATGAGAAGGTTTAAGAGGTTTTTAAAAGGGGGTGAAAAGGGAAAAGAAAGATACACAGGACCGGAAAGTGAACGAAATCAAGAAAAGCAAAAGAACCCTCAACAGCACCCTATGGCACTGCTCCCCTGAAAGGGGACGGGAAAAACAAATCACTCACTTACACAACACTACAGTAATAATGCAAAAGATAAACAAACAAAAAAAAAAATGCACATTCACCCAAACTCAAAGAAAAAACTCGCACCACCAAAAGAAAAAAAAAAATCAAAAGATAAAGATTTTATTTGGGTGAGCTAATCAAAATCCACCCCCTACCATTTGCGGCGGAGGTGAAGCAATCCCACACTCGAGGGGGAAGGGAAAAATCAAATGAAAAAAAAGGAAAGGGAAGAAATGATATTTAGAGAAGGGAAGGACTACTCCCCCAAAGCCATGCCCCCCGCTAAACGCAGGAAGAGGGTTTGGGGGTATCAGTCCTGGGGGGGGGACAAAACAAAATTAATACCTAGGGGAAAGGACAGCGATCCTCAACGCCCTTCCCCCCGCTGAGGGACGACAAGGGAGGTTGAGGCATCGGTCCTGAGGTGGGAAGGTCAAAAAGAAATCCTACCAAAAAAAAACCCTTTAAGGAGTAGAGCAAAAAAAGAAATGTCAACCCCCCCGAAACACTATAAAATGAAAAAAAACAACAAAAAAAAAAATTATACACAATAAATAATTAACTAATTTTCTTTTCTTTTTTTTCCTCAAACCCCTTTGGGGTAAAAATCAAAATCCTCTTTTTTTCCCAATGAAAAATTTCTTTTTTTCCGGCCCCCAGGGGACAAACCAAAAACTTTTCCCTTTTTTTCCTTCCCCAAAACCCCTTTAGGGGGACAAAACAAAATTTTTTTTCTCAGGCCCCAAAGGGGACAAATAAAAACTTTTTCTTTTTCCCCGGGGGGAAAACCCCGGCAGACGCGGGCACCACGTCACACGCCCCCTTTGCCCCCACGCATTCATGACGCTTTACTCCATACGCATACGCAATTTTCCCAATCAACCAAAAGGACAACCGAAATTTTTTTCCTTTTCCCCCCCTCCTTCAGGGAAAAAAACTTTACTAAAACATCAAACAATTTTAAAAGGTTTTTTTTACATTACTCTTTCCACTGAAGGGAACTAACTCCGCAAGACTTACACAAAATTGGGGCCCCAAAATCCCGACCAGGAAATAAATAATTCATACCCGATGCCCCGCCTGACAAAAAACCCAAACTTTATATGATCGGCTTTCCTGTCTCTCACAACATCGTATCCCCCCTTTAAATTCTCCCCCACTGGAGATAGGATTTAATTCTTTCCTCCCTTTTCCCGTCCTGGGGAAGTGCAGTTCCGCTCCTCTCCCCCGACTTTCCCTCCCCGGGAGATACGGTTTCCCACTCCTCTCCCGGAGTCTTTACTGGGGGGGCTAATCCGGGGTGTTCCCACACCATGGCCTCTTTAAACCTCAGGGGTTTCAAGGGGAAGAGAAAAGGGAAGGGTGAAGGGGTGAAAAACCCAAAAGGTTGTGTAAGTAACCTCTTCTTTAATTTAACATTGAATTCTTTTTTTCTTTTTCTTTAAGTTTTCCCCCCCCCCCCCCTTTAGCTTTCCCCAAAAAATCTATGGGTCACTTTGGGAAAACTGGTCAGCAGAGAGGACCAACGTCCCCACAGGTTTGAGTCCTAGGCCCCCTGCTGGGTTAAAACGATTCTTTCCCTTCCCCCTCCCAGGAGTGTACCAGTGTTCAAAAAAACATGACAAGCACCTTCCAACCCTTATTAAACATCCTCAGTGGTTTACTTTACCCATGACCACTTTTCTTTTTTCTATATTTAAAAAAAAGGGGGCCCCCCCAAATTAAAAACCAAAATATTCTTCCTTTTTTTTGTTTTGGGATGGGGAAATGATTCATATCACTAAACTTCATGTGATGGGCCCATGCCTTATGTGAGGTACGCACTGAGTGGTGTGTGTGTGGGTTTTGGGGGTGTGTGTGTGTGGTTTTTTGTGTGTGTGTGTGGGTTGGGGTGTGTGTGGTGTTGTGTGTGTGTCTCTTCGGCTTTTTTCCCCATGGCCCCTTTCCTATGTGTGTGTGTGTGGTGTGTGTGGGGTGTGGGGTGTGTTTTGGGGTGGTTGGGGTGTGTGGTTGTGGTTGGTGAGTGTTGTGTGGTTGTGTGGGGTGTGTTTGTGTTGTGGTGTGTGTGTGTTTTGGGGGTGTTGACTGTTTTGTTGTGTGTGTGGTGTGTGTGGTGTGTGTGTGTGTGTGTTGTGTGGGTGTGTGTGTGGGGGGTGTTGCGTGGATGGGAAGGGCGATGAAAGGGGGAAAAAGCTTTGACGAAGTATGAACACAGCTCGAAAAATCAAATAAAACATCTAACAGACATGGCGTGCAACAAGCCCCTTAGGGGATCTGACTGGGAAATGAACGGGGCATTTACCCGTAGGGCATTTCATGGGGCATTTACCCAAAAAATCTGACATCAGCCTTCACCGGGCATCTGAATGGAGCATTCACCTGAAGGGGACGACAGGAGCTTTTACCTTAGGGACTGAATGCAGCATTTTACCCGTAGGGGGTCTGACATGGAGCATTCACCTGAAGGTATCTGACATGCAGCATCACCTGAGGCATCTGACATGGAGCATTCACCTGTAGGCATCTGACATGGAGCATTCACCTGTACGCATCTGACAGAGACATGACATGGAGCATTCACCTGTAGGCATCTGACATGGAGCATTCACCTGTAAGGGCATCTGACAAGAAATGATATGGAGCATTCACCTGTAGGACATCTGACATGGAGCATTCACCTGTAAGCAATCTGACAGAGAAATAACATGGAGCATTCACCTGTAGGGCATCTGACAGAGAAATAACATGGAGCATCACCTGTAGGGCATCTGACAGAGACATGCTATGGAGCATTCACCTGTAGGGCATCTGACATGGAGCATTCACCTGTACGGCATCTGGCAGAGAAATGATATGGAGCATTCACCTGTAGAGCATCTGACATGGAGCATCCACCTGTAGGGCATCTGACAGAGAAATGATATGGAGCATTCACCTGTAGGGCATCTGACATGGAGCATTCACCTGAAGGGCATCTGGCAGAGAAATAACATGGAGCATTCGCCTGTATGGCATCTGACAGAGACATGACATGGAGCATTCCCTTAGGGCATCTGACATGGAGCATTCACCTGTAGGGCATCTGACAGAGACATGACATGGAGCATTCACCTGTAGGGCATCTGACGGAGACATGACATGAAGCATCCAACTGTAGGGCATCTGACAGAGACATGACATGGTGTATTCTCCTGTAGGCATCTGACAGAGACATAACATGGAGCATTCACTTGTAGGGCATCTGACAGAGACATGACATGGAGCATTCCTCCTGTTAGGCATCTGACAGAGACATGACATGGAGCATTCCCTTGTAGGGCAATCTGACAGAGACATGACATGGAGCATTCTCCTGTAGGGCATCTGACAGAGACATGACATGGGCATTCACTGTAGGGCATCTGAGAGAAGACATGACATGGAGCATTCACCTGTAGGGCATCTGACGGAGACATGACATGAAGCATCCAACTGTATGGCATCTGACAGAGACATGACAAGGAGCATTCACCTGTAGGGCATCTGACAGAACTGACATGGAGCATTCACCTGTAGGGCATCTGACAGAGACATGACATGAGCATTCACCTGTAGGGCATCTGACAGAGAAATGACATGAAGCATCCAACTGTATGGCATCTGACAGAGACATTGACATGGAGTGCATCCACTTGTAGGGCATCTGACAGAGACATGACATGGAGCATTCTCCTGTAGGGCATCTGACAGAGACATGACATGGAGCATTCACCTGTAGGGCATCTGAGAGAGACATGACATGGAGCATTCACCTGTAGGCATCTGACGGAGACATGACATGAAGCATCCAACTGTAGGGCATCTGACAGAGAACTGACAAGGAGCATTCACCTGTAGGGCATCTGACAGAACTGACATGGAGCATTCACCTGTAGGGCATCTGACAGAGACATGACATGGAGCATTCACCTGTAGGGCATCTGACAGAGAAATGACATGAAGCATCCAACTGTAGGGCATCTGACAATGGAGCATCCAACTGTAAGGCATCTAACAGTGATGGTGATATGGAGCATCCACCGTAGGACACTAGCGCAAAAGAAACTAAACGAGACTACAGCGTTGCTGCGGAAAACAAAAAGAGTTAAAACAGAAATATACACACAAACAATGTGCCAAGAAATGTCCTTTCAATACAAATACACCACAAAACTGACAAAAAGTTTTGGGGGGAATTTTCGCAGACGTTGAGCACACGTTGGGC
>CM031600.1:36360842-36374302 GCA_018398815.1 Conus ventricosus
TGTCCATTGAGCGGATGAGCTGGGAGTTCCCATCACGAATGAACTCATGCCTTCAGGGGTCAGCCATCAGAATCAGGTTCAATCTTGGTAGGCCAGGGCGGTAAAAAAACGTGAAAGCTGAAGAAATCCCACTCATACTTGAATGCAGCTTGGCCCCTGCCTGATCAAGTGCAGAGGTCAAGGCTGAAACTCTTGAGTGAGGAGACGTCTTCTTTGGCTGCTGTCGAGCTGTCCCTGGAGTTTCTTCTACTTGATACTGTAGGGTCATGGAATAACCTCAAATCCGAAAATAACCTCCATATAAAGGATCCCGTGTCTTTCTTGTCATCGTGGATGATCTGACAGGCACGTTGATGATTCGGATAACGTTGGCAGTACTACACCCTCTGCACTGACCCAAAGATCTGTATTGGGTTCTCGGCAGGCCAGGGTGACATTACTCTGTGCTGACCCAAAGATCTGTATTGGGTTCTCGGCAGGCCAGGGTGACATTACTCTGCGCTGACCAAAGATCTGTATTGGGTTCTCGGCAGGCCAGGGTGACATTACTCTGCGCTGACCCAAAGAACTGTATTGGGTTCTCGGCAGGCCAGGGTGACATTACTCTGCGCTGACCCAAAGATCTGTATTGGGTTCTCGGCAGGCCAGGGTGACATTACTCTGCGCTGACCCAAAGATCTGTATTGGGTTCTCGGCAGGCCAGGGTGACATTACTCTGCGCTGACCCAAAGATCTGTATTGGGTTCTCGGCAGGCCAGGGTGACATTACTCTGCGCTGACCCAAAGATCTGTATTGGGTTCTCGGCAGGCCAGGGTGACATTACTCTGCGCTGACCCAAAGATCTGTATTGGGTTCTCGGCAGGCCAGGGTGACATTACTCTGCGTGACCCAAAGATCTGTATTGGGTTCTCGGCAGGCCAGGTGACATTACTCTGCGCTGACCCAAGATCTGTATTGTGTTCTCGGCAGGCCAGGGTGACATTACTCTGCGCTGACCCAAAGATCTGTATTGGGTTCTCGGCAGGCCGGGTGACATTACTCTGCGCTGACCCAAAGATCTGTATTGGGTTCTCGGCAGGCCAGGGTGACATTACTCTGCGCTGACCCAAAGATCTGTATTGGGTTCTCGGCAGGCCAGGTGACATTACTCTGCGCTGACCCAAAGATCTGTATTGGGTTCTCGGCAGGCCAGGGTGACATTACTCTGCGCTGACCCAAAGATCTGTATTGGGTTCTCGCAGGCCAGGGTGACATTACTCTGCGCTGACCCAAAGATCTGTATTGTGTTCTCGGCAGGCCAGGGTGACATTACTCTGCGCTGTCCCAAAGATCTGTATTGGGTTCTCGGCAGGCCAGGGTGACATTACTCTGCGCTGACCCAAAGATCTGTATTGGGTTCTCGGCAGGCCAGGGTGACATTACTCTGCGCTGACCCAAAGATCTGTATTGGGTTCTCGGCAGGCCAGGGTGACATTACTCTGCGCTGACCCAAAGATCTGTATTGGGTCTCTGGCAGGCCAGGGTGACATTACTCTGCGCTGACCCAAAGATCTGTATTGGGTTCTCGGCAGGCCAGGGTGACATTACTCTGCGCTGACCCAAAGATCTGTATTGGGTTCTCGGCAGGCCAGGGTGACATTACTCTGCGCTGACCCAAAGATCTGTATTGGGTTCTCGGCAGGCCAGGGTGACATTACTCTGCGCTGACCCAAAGATCTGTATTGGGTTCTCGGCAGGCCAGGGTGACATTACTCTGCGCTGACCCAAAGATCTGTATTGGGTTCTCGGCAGGCCAGGGTGACATTACTCTGCGCTGACCCAAAGATCTGTATTGGGTTCTCGGCAGGCCAGGGTGACATTACTCTGCGCTGACCCAAAGATCTGTATTGGGTTCTCGGCAGGCCAGGGTGACATTACTCTGCGCTGACCCAAAGATCTGTATTGTGTTCTCGGCAGGCCAGGGTGACATTACTCTGCGCTGACCCAAAGATCTGTATTGTGTTCTCGGCAGGCCAGGGTGACATTACTCTGCGCTGACCCAAAGATCTGTATCGGGTTCTCGGCAGGCCAGGGTGACATTACTCTGCGCTGACCCAAAGATCTGTATTGGGTTCTCGGCAGGCCAGGGTGACATTACTCTGCGCTGACCCAAAGATCTGTATTGTGTTCTCGGCAGGCCAGGGTGACATTACTCTGCGCTGACCCAAAGATCTGTATTGGGTTCTCGGCAGGCCAGGGTGACATTACTCTGCGCTGACCCAAAGATCTGTATTGAGTTCTCGGCAGGCCAGGGTGACATTACTCTGGCTGACCCAAAGATCTGTATTGTGTTCTCGGCAGGCCAGGGTGACATTACTCTGCGCTGACCCAAAGATCTGTATTGTGTTCTCGGCAGGCCAGGGTGACATTACTCTGCGCTGACCCAAAGATCTGTATTGTGTTCTCGGCAGGCCAGGGTGACATTACTCTGCGCTGACCCAAAGATCTGTATTGGGTTCTCGGCAGGCCAGGGTGACATTACTCTGCGCTGACCCAAAGATCTGTATTGGGTTCTCCGGCAGGCCAGGGTGACATTACTCTGCGCTGACCCAAAGATCTGTATTGTGTTCTCGGCAGGCCAGGGTGACATTACTCTGCGCTGACCCAAAGATCTGTGTTGTGTTCTCGGCAGGCCAGGGTGACATTCTCTGGTGAAGAGCGAGGCGGTGATCCCGCAGAACATTCTGCACTGTCATTGGCACTGTCCAACATAAACATGGGCGGGTTTCTTCAATGCACAGTTTGGTGATCATACAGTGACACAATCTACTGTGCACAGTCCTCAATGGTACCGCTGTGACTTGTTAATCTCTAGTGAGGAGACAAATCCTTGTCATGGGGTGGGAGTTAGGATAGAATTTCATCCATCTGCTTTACTGGACTATAGTGACCATGTAGTACCACAGTCTGCTATGGCCAGACCTCAACGGCACCGACATGGTCTTGACCGTCCTGAAGAAAAGATAGATTCCATTAACTGGGTTGTAGGTACGATGTATGACTTGTATGAGTTGACGTCAACGTGGTGACAGCCCTGGTGTTGCCCTTTGCGGTCGGCTGGGCTATAAACAACATTACTTTACTTCCCTGTGTCTTCTTGTGACAGCATGGATTCGGGAATGTTAGTGATGTTTTAAAATTTTGTAGGTTTTTTTAAATTTCCGCATCGTGGATATGGCCTTGGTGAAGCCGAGCAATGCTGGGAAAATATAAGGCCGTGTCCGCCCCGTGTTTCGGCCCTTTTTTGAATGTATAAGGTGTGGGCTGCTTGGGAGTAAAAGGGGTTTTTTTGGTTTCATTGTAGTTCTTTCGATTTTGAGTTTAAGATGTTTCAAAATAGGAACAAGAGTTTGTTTGGGTTTTTAAATAATTTTTTCCCGGGCTTTCAGGCTTCATGTTGAAGTGGGCGGGCCGCGTAACACCGCGGGCTGAGTGAATTGTAATGCATGGAGAGCTTGGCGAGGCTGGGACTTTGAGTTGCATGGGGTGTTTGTACAAGAATTAAAATGTCGGAAAATTAGCGATGGAGATGAGTCTAAGAAGTTGTCGTAAGAATGTTCAGAAATTTGGGGAGAGCGTAGGGTGAGTTAACTTTTTAGTTGGGAACTTGGGAAAGTTTTTAATTGGTTAGGTCGAGGTTAGGTGATTTGTTACAGTTAGGGAAGTAGTTCGCAAGGGAGGTCACTTTTAGAAATAAAGTAATGTTTAGGGTTGGCAAATTTTAAGTTTTTTTGTAAAATACTGTGTGCAAAAAACGTATTAAATTATAAATGGGAATTTAAGTGGTTTTAACAGAAAATTTGGAACTTTTTTTTTTGGGTCTGTTTAAAAATGTTGGAGTGATAGCAACGATGTTTGGAGGAAGTGATACTGTTTTTTGTGGGGTGTGACGAAAGCCGAGAGGCCCCTATTGATGATCACACAGTTTTAAAAAATTTGGAGTGTTCGTGTTTTATTCTCATTAAAAAAACAGATAAAAACAAGGTAAACCGGCCGTAATTTAGTGGCAGCCGTTTTTTTTTTCAAAAAAGTGTTTTTGTATCAGTAGTAGGATGGCATGAAAGGGTTAAAACTTGTGGATAATAAAAAATTTTTCTAGATTTATTTTCGGAAAAAATAATATTTATATTTTCAGAAGTATTTTTTTGATTATATCATTATTGTATAAAATTTTTTATACATAATGTTTTTCAAATACTTTTTTTTTCCCTATTTTTTAAGTGCCGTTGACGACTCTGACCCTGTGGGGGAATGGTGGGGAAGGGGTTTAACGACGCATTTGGTGGGGCTGCTGTCTGATGTGAGCGTGTACCGGGCCAAAACTCGTACTTTGGGGTGAGTCATTTCTTGGACTGTATCGGAGGGGGCTGTGGACAGGCAATTTTTTTAAAATTTAAAGATATTGGGGAAATTTAGGGGTTACTTATTTTACACTTGTAGAATATTGTTAATTGTGAAGGGAAAAAATGTTTCATTGCTGTTTTTAAATGAATTCAGCATTTTTGCTATTGTACATTGGCGGGTTGGGTCAGCAATAAATTGTAACTGCTGCTGAAGTTGGAATAAGCATATTAAATTTGTATTTGCTGAAGTTGGAGAAAGCAATAATATACTTGCTTTTGTTAAAATTGGAGTCAGTAAAATGTTTTTGTCTTGTAAACTGCTAACAGGATTCAGCAAAAAATCAGTGATTCATTGCTGGAAATACAACAAATAGTTCAAAAATTTTGTCTTACCTTGTAGTGGGGGCTAATGTTTTTTTTTTTAAATGATTAAAAATTTGTGTCATAAATTTTTCATTGAAGAGTTTCAATTTTTGGTCTTGTGGACTTAGTTATTTATTTTTTTTCCAAGAGTACCAAATATTGTTTAAAATGGCGGGGGTTTCCCCTTGACCCCTAGACCAGCTCGTGGCTGAGTTAGAAAGAGAAGCTAATTTCTTCAGTTGACGCAAGTAGCGAAAACTAAGCTTTTTTTCCGTAAAGGCCCGGAAAGGCTAAGAAAGAGCTGAAAGAATAAAGCAGAGGCTAGAGCAAGAGCTGAAGCAAGAGCGGATAAAATGAAGAAAGGGCAAAGCAAGGGTGGAATAATGAGGCAGAACTTTTGAGGCAGACACAGAAGAAGAGGCAGAACTTTTGGGGGCAAGTAGAAAATGAGGCGAATTTTTGATGCACCACAGAGAAATGGAAATTTTAAAGGGAAAGGAGTTGACTTTACGACTGAAAGAGGAAACAGGGAATTTGAATTGGGGGAAAATGAAAAAGGGGAAATTTAATTGAAGTTTAAAAAAATAGAATTGAAAAAAGAAAATTTGGGATTTTACAGGAAACTAAAAAAAATCTGAAAAAAAGAAAATGCTGAAGATAAAAAAAAAAGCTAAACCCTTCGCTCAAGCTCTACCCCCCCCAAATTCCTTATTTTGATGACAGACAAGAGAATTAAAAGTTACCTGTTCAGATTTAACACATCAAATCTGTGGGATGGAAAAGGGGATGTTGGGCAAAATTTTTTCTGGTTTTTGAAGGGAAAGGGCTTGACGTTTTTTTATGACTGTTACCTCTGGGGCCAAATAGAACTTCAAAGGTTGGGGGGGGGGCATTTGTTGGAGCGCTTTCATGTAAAAGGAAGGTTTTTGTGAAAAATTTCCCGCACTTTTAAAGCCAGAACAAAGCGAGACCTTTCCAGTTTTTTTTGATAAGTTGCACCGCTTTTTATGCGATGGATAGACTTGTCAGGAGTTCAAAAATCTTTTGAAGGTCTTTTTGATTTTTTGATCACTAACAATTTCTGTCGCATGTTCGCAAAGTTGGAAACCTTTTAAAGGAAACGGGGTTTTTTTCAGATTGAAAGTTTGGTTGAGAAGGCAAAAGGTTTCGAAAGTACTAAGATGAAACCTTGGGGACGTGGGGGAAAAAGTTCCCCATTTTGCCACCTTCTGTTGGGGGAATCCACCAACCAAGGGTGATTCCAAAAATTTTAGGGGAGGGATATGGGGGTTCCCCGTGGACGGCGGGTACCCAAGGAAATTCTTATGTTTTAAAATCCAAGGGTCAGGAAAACTATTTTTTCGTGTGGGGACAGGAAAAGAAACATGACAAAATCCAAAGCTTTTGTCAACACCGACAGAATGTCCAACCCAGCCCAACCCAAAAAAAGCAAAACATGCACGGTTTGGGTGAAAAAGCCCCTTCGAAAGACGTGACAAAAAACCAAATCGAAACACAGAAGGCCCATCGGGTTGTCTGACAACAGGGTTTCCCATAAATTCAAACATGTCAGGGTACAGGAAGGGACAGGACGCTACTGTCATTTGGACCAGGGTTGTAACAGGGGAGTCAGAAAACCCTTGGTTTAAAAAGAACAGTATGTGGATAAAAACGACTCCTTTCCATGTTTTTGGGAAACTTTTGTTTTTCCCCTGAGCAGTTTCAACATTGTTTGTCCTAGTTTTTTCCGGAGTGTCAAAGCTTGTTTTGTTAAAAACCTGTGTGTGTGTGATTTTGGGTCGAAACCGGGTTTGTACATTTGCTTGGTTAAAGTTTGCAAATCTGTCACAACGAAGCACAAACAAAGAAGACTGACAAACCTTTCCGACCTTGTTGCTCCAAATTTCCCAAAATTTGGCTTTTTTCAACCGCAAAGTACCGATTTACAGAAAGGTGACACTTTTTGGAATCATGTTTCCAAAAAGTGGGGCAACCACCAGGAAAAAAAGGGAAACTGAGTTTTTGTGGTCAGGAATGGCTTATTGTACCGCTCATATAGGTACCGGCGAAGGATTGTGTTTTCATTTGTGGCCCCCAAAATTTGCGCCCCCGTTTTTTTCTTGGAGCCTGGGGGGCTGTTGAGGGGGACATATGGCCACAACAGTACCACAAAAAAATTTTCCGTATTTTTTCTGGCCAGGGTATCACGGGGGAGTTTAAAGGGAATACTGAAAGGGCCCGGATTTTTGCCAGAAAATTTCCAAAAGGGGCAAGGTACGGCCAGCTCCTTTCAATCAGTTCCTGTATAGATGAACCATTTTCTTAAATCGTGGGGATATTGTCGGTCCACCCCTTTTGTCACTTCAGGTTGCGATACTTCGACATGTGTAGACAGGGCAACGAGATACCGGAGGCATTCCCCCCTCAAGACCTTTACGACTGAAGCGTAGCAACGCTTTTTTTGTGATTTTCTGTCGCACGGGTGTTCCCCGAAATTTTTGGGCCCCAAGGACACAATTAAACCTCAGACATTGAGAGAATTTTGGTTTGTTTGTGTCCTCGCAATTTTCATTCCACCCTTTATCACCCCCAAAAATGGTTAGTGGAACGATTTAATGCAAACTGAAGCCCCATGCAAAAGGAAATTGAAGGACAAACCAAAAGATTGGGTCGTTACCTCCCAGGTGCGCTTTTTGCGTACAGGGAGATTCCGCAAAAGCCACGGGTTTTTCTCCTTTCCCCAGTTATTGTAGGAGGTACCCAGGGGTCCTACCCAACTTTGTATGAATCATGGACAGGGGATAAACCAGAACACGTGAACCAATAAGATTTGTACAACAATGAAGACCACTTTGCTGACATGATTCTTACACAAAAGTCGGTGCAGGAAAAAGGTCGAGACACAACCAAAAAAAATCAGAAGGGGAAATGACAGAAAAGTCAATTGGGGATGAGGTGTTAGGTTTTGCCCCTGACACAAACAAAATTTGTTGAAATTTAAGGGCCCCCCTTTGTGTACTCCCGGAAGAAGTGAATGAACCTTATCGACAGAAGGGGAAAAATTTTTCAATCAACTTTTGAAGAGACAAAAGGAAGAATGATTGGTACTTTCGTCATGTCATGTTACCTTTATGTGTGAAAATGAAGGTGTACCCGAGCTACTTTCCAAAGTGCTATACAAACAGTTCCCACAGTGCAAACGAAGGTGTGAAAGGGCAAATATGATTTGCCCGCCACAGGGCAAAGAGGCTACAAAAAACAGGCATGGAAAAAACCTCTGAGATCTTTGATGTCCCGGCGTCACGATTTATCAAATCCATTTCGCTACAGATCCCAAAACCCTTTAAGTTCGGCAATCCTCTTCCCTTTCGGTCAGACGACTTGGCAAAAAGAAATTGATAAAAGTTACAAAAAGGATATCTAGAACCCCTTGTTCCCCCCTTTTCATAACCATCGTTCGACCCCGGGAAAGGATGGTACGGGGATTGCATGCGAGAAACAAAGGGGACAAGTTTTTATTCTGAACCAAAACCCGATGTGGAGGGGCTATTTATTTCTCTCAAAGACAAAAAGTGGGTTTACAAAAATTGATTGACCAAGGAAATGGGAGATTAAGTGGTGAGGGTGTAGGGAGGGGAAAACCCCTTTTAGGGCTCCAAGGCTTTTTTCAATTCAAGCGCATGCCCTTTTTGGGTTATCCCCAGCCCCCAACACATTTGCACGCGATGAGGGAAAATTGCATTTTAAAAAAGTTCGATGCGTTGAAATTTTTTTCGCGACATTTTGGTGGCTACTGTCAGCGGACACGCCACTTGTCTCACTTGGACCTTTGTTAGAAGTGTCTTTGCATGGACTTACGCTCGGCCTAGTAAAATTGAATACTATCAAAATTTCCTTCTTTGGCATATCTGGGGGGCAATGAGATGTCCCAAACCAAGCAAGTTTCAAATTTTTGTCAGCATTTACCCCGGGGCAAACGACAAGTTCGTTCATTTTTGGGGATGGGAGGATTTTATCGTCGGGAAACCGCACTTCCAAGACATGGCACTTGGTGGATTTTACAAAGAGAATGTGTCCAACAGGGGGAAGTGGGCACCCGTTTGTCAAACGCGTTTGCCCCGTGAAACTGGTATTTTCCAAAATCCTGTCGTGGCAAATTGCCCCGCTTTGCGCAACCTTCTTGTGCGCACTGAGCTTCATCAGTGGGCAAGGGGCTTTTGCTGCGTCCAGGGAGGGGCAAATGAAACCCAAAACCTAAAAATGGGAAGAGGAGGCTCCGGGAAAAGAGACGAGGGACTCAAAATTTGGGGGGGTGCCTTGCGCATCTGGGGCCGGGAGAAAACCACGCTATCTTTTTGGCGTCATTATTGTGGGGACGGATCCAAAGCTTTCAGTCTTGGAAAAAAGCTAAAAAACCCAAAAAAATGCGCGTGTTTTGCGGGGGGGGGGGGGGGGGGCTTGCATGCAAATTTATTCATTTTCAATTTTTTCCAACCGGGCAAGAATTTAAGCGGATGTTTGCCGTTGGTGGAGTAGGGGCATGCAGATGCGTATCTGTATTTCATAACATTAACTTGTTTTGTTGGAGAGCTTTTTTTTCGCGTGAGTTGGATGTTGCAGAAAAACCCGGGTGATGGAAATGCTACATCCTTTCGCGACTCCGAGCGTCATCCACAAGTTCAAAATTACTTCTCACGTGTGACGTCGACTTATTCAAGGGCCAAGTCAATGTTTTAAAATTAACGTCGTACACGGGAAGTAACTTTTAAAAACAAATGACGTTCAATAGTGAAAAGACCTATAAAACCCCTTTGGAAATGAAAAAAATTTCAAACAACGTTTTGACTCGGAGGGATGTTCAAAGATGGAAAACAATATAAAACATTTTGGATGGACAAAAAAAAAAAAAATTTTAATAATTATCCCCCTGGAGGTATATTTTACATTAATTTTGAATTTTATTGGTTATTTAAATTTAAACAATTTTCTAGATAGGGGCCGGGAACCTTGGCGATTTTGGATGTTTTATGCAACCATCTGGTGAAACCTAAAGGGGGTCATAAGAGTCGAAAGTGGTTTATCGAACCGTTTTTTGGGGGGGGGGGGGAAATTTAATTCTGAGGAATTTATAAGAAAAAGGAAAGGGAAAATTTTCAAAAGGGATTGACATTGGTAGGGATAGAAAGAGGGGTTAATTATTTTTGGGTGAAGGTTTTTGGTTTAAAAGTGGATTTTCCCTAAATGGAAAAATAGTTTGAGCCCCTCCAGGGAAAATTTCCCCCCTTTTTTTTTTTAAAAAAAAAAAAAAATTAAAAAATTATTTTTAATTTTGGGGGGAAGGGGGGGTAGAGGAAAATGAGTGAAGGGTTTTAAAAGTTGGGATTTTTTTTTAACCGATTTTTGGGGGGAAGGGCCTTTTGGGGAAAGGGGGAAAAAGGAAAAAAGGGTTAAGTTTTTTTTTTTGGTTGGGTGGGGGTGTTGGGGGGGGGTATATTTGGTTTTTGGGGTTTGTTTGGGGTTTTTGATTGAGGGTTTGTGTTTGTGGGTTTTTTTGGTTTTTTTTATTGGTTGTGGGTTTGTTTGTGTGGGGGGGGGTGGGTGGTGAGGTTGTTGTTGGGGTTTGGGGGTGTTTGTGTTGTGTGGTGTTTGTGTTGTGGGTTTTTGGGGGGAGGGGGTTAAAAATGGGTGTGGTTGAGTTTGGGGGAAAGGGGGGTTTGGTTTTGTTTGGGGATTGGGAGTTTTTTGGTTGGGGTTGGGGTTTTTAATTTTGGGGAAATAGTTGTGGGGGGGGGTTGTTTGTAAAATGTTTTGGGTTGGTTTAAGTTTATTTGTGTTGTGTGGATGTTTTTTTTGGGGGGTTGTTGGGTTTTTGTGTTTGGTTTATTTTTTGGTTGTTTTGTTGGAGGGGGAAAAGGTGTTTGGGGGGGTGGTTTTTTGGGGGGGGGGGAGTGGTTTTGTTTTTTTTTAAAAAAGGGGGGGGGGGGGGTTTTTTTTTTGAGAAAAAAAGGTTTGGTGTGGGGAATGTTTTAAATGTTGTTTGGGGTTTTTTGGGTTTTTTTGGGGGGGGGAGGGGGGGGGGGTTTTGAGGGAAAAGGGGAAAAATTTTTGGAAAAAAAGGAAAAAATAAGAGAAAGGAGGTTAAGTTTGGGAATTTTGGATTTGAAAAAAATAGAAAAGGGGTTTTAAGGATGGTAAAAAAAACCCCGAATAAATGAAAAACTTAAATTTTAAAATATAGATTTAGGTTTGTGCTACTTCTTACGATCCCTCCTTTGTTCCCTTCCCCCCTCTTCCCTTCCCCCTTACCCCCAAATCTCCATTTAAAAAAAGTTTTATTTTGAAACAATTTTGGGTTGGGTTGGGAGGGGAGAGCCATCCCCCCAAACCCCCAAAAAAACCAAATATGTTTTGTTTGCTGTTTTTGTTTGGGCGGGCCCTTTTTCCGGGCTTTTTTCCCCTTCTTTGGGCCCCTCCTTCCCTGCCGCTTTCCTCTCTTTTCTCCCCAAATATTTTAAAATTCCCACTTGGGGGGGGGGGGGGGGAAGAGGGCCCCCCCCCCCCCCCCCCCCCCCCGGGGGGGGGGGGGGGGCGGGGGGGGTTTACCCCTTACAGGCAAATGGGAAGAGGAACCCCGGGAAGGGGGGGGGGCCCAAAAAAAAAAAAAAAGGGAAACTGGCGAGTTCAATACGGTAAAATTACAAGTTTTTCCCCTTTCAATTGGTTTTTGGGGAAAACGGGTAAGTGATAGCGTAAAAACCACTCCAGAATAAACCCGAAAACATCACATTCCTAAAACTCACTGACGATTTCCAGTGTAGCTGCTACTTATACTACAGATCCCCTCCCTTTGATCTCCCTTGCCACCTCTATCACCATTCATCTTACCCACCAATATTCTTCGCATTCGGAAAGAAGACAGATGGGGGTGGAGTGACTGAGTTTGAAACAATTTTGGGTTGGGGAAGTTGTTTGGAGGGCAGAGCATTCATGCCAGCGACATTGATACCACTTTGGAAAGGAAAATGCTTCTTAAGTACTGTTTCTGTCTGTCTGTCTGTCTGTCTGCCCGTCTGCGTGCCTGCTTGTCTGTCAGTCTGTCTGTCTGTATCTCTCTCTCTCTGTCTGTTTCTCTCTCTCTCTCTCTCTCTCTGTCTCTGTCTCTCTCTGTCTCTCTCTCTCCTCTCTCTCTCTCTCAGTCTCTCTTCAAACGCTCTCTCTCTATCTCCCTCACACGCGCCACACACACACGCACGCACGCAGCCGCGCGCGCGCGCGCGCGCGCCGCACGCACGCCACGCACGCACGCCACACACACACACACACACACACACACACACACACACACACACACACACACCACATATTCCCGACTTGGTTTGCAGGAAGGTTGGAAGAGGAGGTGAGAGGTCTGGAGAAGGAAAAGGAGAAGATGTCACCATGAATACACGAGAGGCTGCTGCACACGGATGTCAAACGTGACGTTCAATCTCTGAGTTCTCCCTGAAGTCATTTGTTGCCCACGATTGAAGTGAGGGGTCGGGTTCCTGACAGGAAAGAAAGGATGGAATAGAAGAGGCAAGAAGCTGGCGAGTTCATACGAGTAATACAAGTCCCATGCAGGTGAACGATCTGATGCAACTGTTTTTCCACTCGTTTCACACGTTGTCAAGAATTCTAGTGTTACGTGCCCTCCCACCCCACCCCCAGCCCCCCACCCCAAGTCCGCTTTCTTTGTCTGCATTGTCTGCATTTGTTCTTCAGCTAGACCTCCCAGTGAGGACACACCACTCCTCTGAACTAACATCTTTCTACCACCACCACCACCACCCACCCACCCACCCCCCAACTTGAAAGATTTTTCTGAACTTTTTTTTTTTCTCTCTCCATGAAATAATATGACTTTAACTTTCTCAGTCTTCCAGCGGTTATACTACTTAAACAATTCAGTCTAAAAACTACTTCTCCTGCTTTTAAAACAGAAATGTGATAAATCTGGTAACATTTTCATTTTTCAAAACGTCTGACGTTTGATTTTTTTTTTTTCATGGCTAGAACTGTATCAGTAACAAATAACAGAAACAGGTGGGGACTATTCGTATTGCTTGAGCTCTTTTTTTTTCTTTTTTCTTTTTTTTATAAATGTGCCTTTCCACGAAGTATTGCAGCTCATTGTCACAGATCCTCTTCTGCGCATTACAAAACGTTGATTTAAAATCATTCTGAGAATGTAGTTTCAGTGCTTTGTATGACGTAAAAAAATCAGACCACGTCTTTTCTGAGTGGATGTATGTATAGGCAAGCTCGGAACAACGTTTTATTTCACGGCGATTTCCTTGTTTGTTCTGTGTCATCATACCTGCAGTGAAGTAGGTGAGCAGGGTATATTGTGAGAAGTATCAGTTAGGAGCTAAGCGTTGTATGGAACGTTCTGTTTTCGTTGGTTATTTTGTTGTTTGTTTTTTGGTCTGAATGTGAGAACTAGATTTTGCTTGCAATGAAGACTCCCTCTTATGAAAGGATCTGAAATAAGTTATTTTCAAGAAGTTTGAATGCAGACCTCCACGATGCCACCCTCACTATGCTGCCAGACATGCTATCCTTCAGCCTGCCCTCCGATTAGGTGCAGCGTGGTTATTCTTTCTGCTTTCCTGGCACTTTGTTTTTCATGATATCATTATCTCTGCTTTAGACAACATACATACTCCGGTTATCCT
>CM031600.1:36382802-36400302 GCA_018398815.1 Conus ventricosus
TTAAGATTTGACAGCATGGGTCAGACTGTACGACGGCGGGGTTCCAGTACCTTCTTCCTTCCTCCTTCCTTCTTCCTTCCTCCTTCCTTCTTCCTTCCTCCTTCCTTCTTCCTTCCCTCCCTTTCTCCTCTCCTCCCAGCTACGTTTCCCTCCCCCTTCGGGGGCTTCACCCGGAGTACGGACTGGATGGTTGCCACGTGCTGGTTGAGGCCACGCTCTGGCTGAGACCACGGACTGGATGGTGCCACGTGCTGGCTGAGACCACGGACTGGATGGTGCCACGTGCTGGTTGAGGCCACACTCTGGCTGAGACCACGGACTGGATGGTGCCACGTGCTGGCTGAGACCACGGACTGGATGTGCCACGCGCTGGTCGAGGCCCGCCTTGGTCGGGACCGTGGACTGGTAGAGGAGCCCGCCGTCTTGACTGGCCGGCCCGGACCCCCGTCCAGGACCTCCAGTAACAGCGCCACGTTTCCCCCCCCCCCCGGGACACGCTCTTCACTGCCCGTTGGGAGTCGAGGGTGTCGGCTTTGAGCGACTCCCTGCGAGAACCGACCCGGTTCGGAGCACTAGTGCGACAGGGTGCTCCCAGTAGGCCCGACAGAGGCAGGGGTGTGGACGCACGGCAGGGTGCTAGAAGGGATCGCTTCTGGAAATGTTTCTTTATAATTATGTATGTTACATGTGCTGGAATGCTGTAATTGTGATTGTGTACGTCGTATGGTGAAATGTTTATTTATAATCGTGCATGTTGTGGGTGTTGGGGTGTTTGATTGTGATTGTGCATGTGTGCGTTGGAGTGCTTGTTTGTGGTCGTGCATGATGTGTGTGTTGGAATGTTTATTGTGCTGGTGTGAATAAATGGGGTGTTGTATCGTAATCTTTATTGTGTGGTCTCTTGCGGAGCGTGTGAGGTCAGTCACTCCCTTCACTCCCACCTAGACCGATCCTGTCAGGGCAGACCTCCAGGGGTCGGTCGTGACACCGACCCTCTGCCATGACTCGAGACAAAAGTCAGCTGTGGGTCTTTTTCCTGCTTGACATGCAGTTTCGCTTTAGTTCTGCAGTGCTTGCTCTTTCTTTATTAAAAAAAAAATTAAACATAACATGAGGCAGGGAACAGTAAACAGTAAACAATAAACAAGTGGGGTTACTCTTGCTCCCGTGAGGTCCTCCCCAGCACCTTCGGGTGTTTCTTTTTCTTCTTTGCCTTAACTAGGCTGACCCTGGAGAAAGGTCCAGTGACGGTGAGGAAAGACCCACTGACCACAGGGAAAGTCCTGTTGACAGTGGGAAAGACTACAACTTTGGATTCTCTCTTGAGGGCACATAAGACCGTATGGCGAAAGCTTGGCTGTGTCTGGAGTGGCACCGTCTTCATCTGTCCGTGGCCAGGGGTGGTTGGGTCTGTGGGGTGTGCTCGGCAGCTGGAGGGTGGTGTTTTTCGCCGGTGGGCTCTGCAGTCATGAAATACGGGCTGGTACACCCATGGGGATGCTACTTTAAGGCTGTTATGAGCTGCATCCTGTAGTCCTAATTTACCTCTGTTCAGGAGCAGTTATGTCCCTTGATATCTTAATGGAGTGTCCTGCGCGTGCCTGTACCCATCGTCAACACAGCGCAGGCCTCCAAGGGTGGTACAGGACTGCTCTAAGGGCAGGTGAAGACGGTGCTTCTCTGGGTCCTCCCCAGCACCTTCGGGTGTTTCTTTTTCTTTTCTGCTCCCGTAAGAAAACCTAACTCAGAGTAACTTTTGTTGTTCAAGACTGGCGCAGCCTTTTAAACTTGAATAATATAAAGTCAGACAAATACAAAGACGAACAATCTAATAGTTGGGGGAAAACAAATTTAAGCGCAGGCCAACAACCCCTCCGTCATCACAGTAATGACTTGGCAAAGATTTGAACTTAAGGGGTGGGGGGTGGGTTGAAGATGAAGAAAATAGGAACATAAAATTAAGAAAATGTATTTGAAATATGAAAACCCTTCACTAGCAGCATGAGGGAACCATCGTCATCCCTCTTGAAGGTAGATCTATTTGTATTGCTTGTGCTCCTAGGCCTTTCGTCCGCTGAAGAAAATAAGTTTTCAATTTGTTTTCATGTTATTCTTGAAATCATTATTGTCCTTCATTCACTGTGGTTGTTGGTAACTGGATATCAGCCTGAAGATTTGTCCCAGGAGATCACAAGCATGTCACGAGAGATGAGCGAAAAAGCCATTTCATTTCTCCCTGCTGACACGTACTGTCGTAAGGCTGTGGCCCCTTGTGTTCTGAACAGCGTATGTGACGTTGAGTAACTGCCATTTATTTTCAGGAAAGCTGAAATCACAGTGAATTCTGGGAATACTCAAAATGAAAGTACAAAAAAACCTGACGATTCTTCTGCTTGGTCTGAGGTGATAATATGTTGTTAATTCGAATACCAAGGTCCCATTCATAATAATAATACTTTCACAACTCAGTCTTGAGTGAAATTCAGACCCCATTTTCGCTCGGATCTTACTCTCACCTGTCAACACGGTTAATTACCGCCGCCATGTTGTCAAAAAAGAGATCCCAGCATGCCAGAAGTTTGTCTTAAAACGGATGCGGTAAGACTGTAGACCTGGTATCTGTTTTCTTTTTTTCTTCAGTTAAAAAAAACTGTACTTCTGATACATTTGTCTGTAACACCATGGTTCTGCTATCTTCTTCAAAACACCGAAATTCAGGTATCTCCATCAATACTATTGTAGTTCTGGTATATCTTTTTTAAGAACACTGCAGTTTGTTATCTTCTTTGACGCCTCTGTAATTCTAGTATCCAACTCAATGACACTTTACGCCTTGGCTTAAGGCTGTGTGAGGCCATTGACGTAGGCTAGAACACCAAGGCTACATCAAAATGTTGTTATGCCCTGCATAGTTATGCGGGGATTGTCTTCAGTTGTGACAAGCTCCTAGCATAACATTCTCAGTCTCCAAATCCCCCGAAGTCGGAGTGTGGCTGCCCACTTGGCGGGGTAATGAAAAACGGTCACACACGTTATGTTCTCATCCCCAGCTGATGCGTTTGTACCATAGTGTTCAAGTACTTCGGCTGTTCGGATGATCCCTGGAGTCTTTTAGCCAGGGTACGACAACAACAACAGAACAACAACAATGGCACTGTAACTCTGATACTTTTACAACAGCAAAGTACTTTTTGTGTCACCTATAGCAACACTATATTTCTGGTACTGTCTTCTGTATTTGATATCTGCCCAAATGACATCGGAGAGAGAAGAAGAAGAAGAAGAAGAAGTAGAAGAAGAAGAACAAGAAGAAGAAGAAGAAGAAGAAGAAAAAGAAGGAGAGAGAGAGAGAGAGAGAGAGAGAGGAGAGAGAGAGAGAGAGACAGAGACAGAGACAGAGAGACAGAGAGAGAGAGAGAGACAGACAGAGCTAGAGAGAGAGAGAGAGAGAGAGAGAGAGAGAGAGAGAGAGAGAGAGAGAGAGAGAAGAAGAAGAAGAAGAAAAAGAAGAGAGAGGAGAGAGAGAGAGAGAGAGAGAGAGAGAGAGAGAGAGAGAGAGGAGAGAGAGAGAGAGAAAGAAAGAAGAAAAAGAAGAAAGTAGGGCAGATGACCAAGCAGAGACCGGGGGGCTCCAGTTGTGGTGGTAGGTCTCCCCTGGACCTTCACCAGCTGCAGGACCGGGAACGTGGGCGTTTGGGGAGAGAAGAATGACTAATTATAGCAGCACTCCTAATGAGAAGATCTTGAGCGGTGGAAAAGTGTGTCCTGAAGAGGCTGTTAATTAATGAGACGATAATGGATAAGAGGGAGGAAATATTATAAAAATACACGGTAAAAAAGCCTTTCTTCCCGGGCCCTTAACGCAGCCCCCCCCTCCCCCCCCCCCCCTTCTCCCGCATTCTCCCCATCTCTCTCTCTCTCTCTCTCTCTCTCTCTCTCTCTCTCTCTCTCTCTCTCTCTCTCTCTCTCTCTCGTTAATGCCCTCCTCAACGTCAAATAATTGGTGCGTTCCTAGGTCTACTCACAAATGTTGAGAAGAATGCTGGGCAGGAGAGAGAGAGAGAGAGAGAGAGAGAGAGGAGAGAGAGAGGAAGGAGAGAGAGAGAGAGAGAGAGAGAGGGGAATAAACAGAGCCAAATGTGTGTGTGTGTGTTGTGTTGTGTGTGTGTGGTGTGTGTGTGTGTAGAAGAAGGACAGGGGGGGGTAGAAAGGGGAAGAAGACAGTTGGTGGAGAGAGAGAGAGAGAGAGGGAGAGAGAGGAGAGAGAGAGAGAGAGAGAGAGAGAGAGAGAGAGAGAGGAGAGAGAGAGAGAGAGAGAGAGGGTGGAACGCCGTATGATTTGGTGATTTGAACCAGGGACTTTCGATATACCTCTCTTGCATTCCAACCATAGGACCACAGCGTATTCTGTTTGCTGTGGAAATTCTTTTCGTACTTGTTCAGCATCGCTTCAATCCCTACAGCATTGTGTAGGTCGCTTTGATCGTTCTCATGCAAAAATACGGAAGAATTTGTAATACTCAGAACTGCACTTTGGTGCGTAGATACGGAGGCATATACACCCAACGTTCAGGATTTGAATGTTCGGCCGTTTCAACTGTCATAGATCAGGTAACACACATATATTATACACACACACAAGATTTATTCTTTACTCCTATAATCATCATCATTGAAAAGGCTATATTTCACGTGTGAAATGGACATGAAATCAACATACAAATAGTCCACTGTTACCCCTACCCATACATTGTCAGTCATCAACACGTGGTCATGCAAGAACTACACGTATCAATGCTCATTGTAAAAGAGATGGCGTCAGTGTTTTTTTTAGGCTCGTGTTGCATGCAGCGAGAGAAGTTTAATGTTTTACGGATTGGGGCAATTTGTTCCACGTAGATGAGGCGTGGAAAGCGAAAAAACACGGATGGTCGCAGGAAACCATTATCAAGAGAGGAGAGGGGAGAGAGAGAGAGGAGAGAGAGCGGAGCTAAAAAGATTGGCGATCTCACGTTAGTTTACAATACATTTTTTTCATTTGTTTCAAAATTCAGCATCAAAGGGTTTTTCATTTGTTTAAATTTATTCCTTACTTTCAGTTGGGCCCAAAAAAAAAACAACAACCAAAAACTGGAGGTAAAAACTGATGGTGGTTAGAGAAGAAAAAAAAAGTTTTTGAGACATAAATGCCACGGTCTGATTGATAATCTGCTCTCTCCCCTTTTCTCCTCTCTTTTCTCTCTCTGCTTTCATACCATTTAAAGATAAGACTATAAAAATAGCGGCAACCACTGACAATTATGTACAGTCCCCTCGATGATAAAGAGTACAATAGAATGGTTATCACCGTTCATCAAAAATTTACATGTACTATGAAGTCCTCACGCTGAGCCAAGGTCCCCCTTTTCTTCAGTGAAGTGGACGCGCAGAGTTTCGTGTCATTGTTTTCCTGGCCAAGGAAACCCCAGGGTCAGAACGAGTTACGTCCTGCTATGTTCTCTTTAGCGCTTCAATGCGCAATAGGGCTGCCCACTCCTTGCTTTTGATCTGAAACAATGAGAAACAAGTGGGTTACCTTTGTTCCCATCTTGAGAAACAATTAACCTTCCATGTACTGAAAACGACTAATGGGCGCTTACGCTACTTTTCACCCTAGCAAGCACACACACACCACACACACACACACACACACACACACACACACACACACACACACACAAGGAGCAAACCAGAAAAAAAACCCCCAAAAAAAAAATTTCAACTTCCCACGCGCGCGCCACACACACACACACACAAAACACACCTCCCGAGCTAACTGAACAGAAATGTAAAAACAACTGTAAAAATTTCTTTCATCTCCCAGGTCCCCTCCCGGTAGCCTTAGTCCCCCCAGGACGTGAAATGCAATGATTTTGACCTCTCGGTCGTCACAATTGCATTTTGCAACACACACATGTACACCCACACACACACACACGTCACAAATGAACATGGTATCTTCTTTTTCCACTCAAAACGCCACCAAAATCCATTGGATTTTCTTTATTTATCTTTACAGTGGCACAACTGAATACAAAAAAAAAGGCCTAACATCTACAGCTAAGGGATCTGACCCCAAATCAGTCAGGCACCCCATGTCAGTTTCTTTGTCCCCCTTCCACGAGTCACAGTGGCAGTGTTTACAACCTTGAATTTGCCTTTGCCATACATATCATTGTATTGAACATTTAATCATCTTATAACACAACTTCACTGAGTTAAAGTATTTAAAAGAATTCAGTGGACAAACAAAAATAAATATAAAACTGAAAATCTTAGCAAAACAAGCCGGCCGATGTCGAAGTCTTCCATTTTGAAAATCGAAACCGGGAAATGAAGCATGCCCCGTATTGCCTCGCGACTCAAGACGGCACATCGCCGAACCGCGTGAGTGACGTCAGTGTTGGCGGGCCCTTTCCTTTCCCTTTTTGGTCCAAAGCCGCTTGCCGGGCTGTCCGACTGCCGCCACACCTTTGCTCGTCCCTTCGCAACCCTGCCCAGCAATCCACAGAGAGCTGTTATCACACTGTCACCGATCTGTATCAGTGCTGAAATCGTACAGACGCGCCGACGGCTCTGTATCGATTCGTGGCATCATTCCACGATGGGGGTGTAGGCATACCGGGCCATATATGGTAGTTGTTGGGTTCAGGAAGGATGGTGGGGGTGTTGGATACCTGTATGTTCCATTCATATACTGGGTGTGCGTTTGCTACCAGGCACAGGCAGGGAAAGGATAAGGGTGGGGAGAGAGGGGGTTAGCCTTCCGTCTCTTGTTTTGTGTCGTGTGGAGTCCCGTTGCACGTGCAGTGTTGTAGAGTTCAGAACTCAGCAAGGAGTGAGTGCTGAGTCATCAGGCTTTAAAGTTTGGTGGGGCCGGGTGGCTATCACTTCGGTCAAGTCCTTGGTGAAGAGCAGTTGGGCTTTTGTCTTGGTGCCAGCGTTTGTGCTGTGGGTCCCGACTTCGGTCGACATGGTGAGCCGGCCCTCGTGAGCGTGTGCTCTTGGCCGTGCAAAGTCATCTGTGTTTCTGTGTGCTGCGACCCTGAGGTTCAGGTGCTGGGGTGGCCAGCCGCAGTTGTTGTCATCGTTCTGTGTTGTGGCAGGTATGTGGAGTTAGTTAAGGTGATCGTAGTGTAGTGTTAAGGATGGCGTTGTCTTGTGCACATTTCTGTCGACTTGTACAAACGTGTAAATAATACGAGCTCATATTTTGAAATCAATTTCCAGTTTTCTTAAGGAAAAGGAAGAGGGAGAAAATGGGGGGAAAATAAGTGACTAAAACGAAGCAAGCCGAGAAAGTGTGATGGTGGTTTGTGACCAGTGGGTTGTGTTGAGAGGTGCAAACAAGGAAAAGGGAAAAGGAAAGAAGGAAATTTGGTTGTGAAGTTTTGAATGGAAATGTAAATAGTTACCATTGGTTCGATCATGATGTTTGGATTGAGTTTTTTACTTATTCGTGACAGGGGGTTTGAACGGAAATGCTTTCGGGAAGCATGGATAAGGTGTGTTGGCCATTGGGTGCTGTAGAGGTTATGATTGTGCCGTGTCATGGAAGTTAATTAGAAAGGATAAGTATTGGGTAGTTGTGTGAAGAAGTACGGGGTGTCAAGCCGCGCGGTTTTGTAGGGTGTGGGTACCCTAATTCAATAATATGGATTTAAGATTTGTTCCTACATTGTTGATTTGTGGGAGTGTGATAAGGCCTTGGGTGATTGCCAGGGGATATAGCTGTCCTGTCCCATTGGTTTTCTTTGGAATCGAGACATGATATTTGTGGTTGTTACAATATGACTGAGAATGTGTGTGTGGGAAGGTGTATTATGGAGTAGCTCTGTGTATACCGTAGTGTACGAGAAATATAATTTTGTGATATAAACCACGTGGGATGGTTATAGAGGTAACTCGATTGTAGAGCAATTAGGAATGGGTGCGTAAAGGAAATCCTGGGAAGGGGCGAAACTAAGGGGTTACCCTATGCATATCTACGATTAGAGGGTAACAAGCTATGTCAAGTGCAGGTGAGGGCGCATTCCCACCATCCTGTGGCCCGATACACCAGGCGGATCAGGGCAGCTTAGTCGGGGTGCTGTGGACGGCCAATGCGGGCATTCCTGTCCTTGACTGTCCGGTGGTCGTCGCAGGTGCCTGCAAGTACCTTCCTGCCACTCCCCACCCTGCGTGTGCCGGAAGGTTGTCCCAGCCATTACCCCGTCCGGTGCTACAACCCTTTACTTTTTCCTCCCATCCGACCGGGCCTTTACAGCCTGGCCGTTGCTGGTGTCACCTTTGCTGCTGGTGCCGAAGCTGGTGCCACTGTTGCCGTGGGCGCCGTAGCTCGCTGTCGTCTGTGTCGCCGTCAGTGTGTCACCGCTGCTGTTATCGCCGGTGCTGTGACTCCACTGATGTGGAAGCCAGTGTGTCACTGTCACTGGTCGCTGTCGTCTGTGTCGCCGTCAGTGTGTCACCGCTGCTGTTATCGCCGGTGCTGTGACTCCACTGATGTGGAAGCCGGTGTGTCACTGTCACTGGTCGCTGTCGTCTGTGTCGCCGTTAGTGTGTCACCGCTGCTGTTATCGCCGGTGCTGTTGACTCCACTGATGTAAAAGCCAGTGTGTCACTGTCACCGGGCGCTGTCGTCTGTGTCGCCGTTAGTGTGTCACCACTGCTGTTATCACCGTTGCTGTGACTCCACTGTTTGTGAAAGCCGGTGTGTTTACTGTTGTGTCTTCTCGTCTTCGGCAGGCAGGTTCGTCTGGTCACCGTCACCGTCGCTGTCGTCGTCGTGAGACAGTCAAACGTTGTCGTCGTGTGGCATGGTTTTTGTTTTTTTTTGTTTTTTTGTGTGTGTGTGACATTGAAACACACCGAAGACATTGGGTTTTGGATGTGCAATACATGAAGGATGGATGGTGATTAAAAAAAAGGGTATGACTGAAGGGGTGAATGTGCGCAGTGAATTATATGCTAAAATGAATATAGTTAAGTGAAGTTAGTATAGTTTGGTTGTTGTTTTTTTTCTTTTGGGGAATTGGTTTTGGGGAAAAAAATGATTTGTATTATGCTATGTGTAATCTGCGGATCTGGGAAACACTGCACACCGTGACTGGAAAAGGGGTTAAATAACTGGTTGTGGCGGCCTTGGCCGTAGGACCGTGTGTTTCAGGCTGGGGTCTGAGACGAGTATATAGAAGATTCCGGTCATTGATTGTTGTGTCGGGAATAAAATTATTTTATTGTCAGTTCTTGTGTACGTGTTATATGTTTAATGGGTTAGTTGTGGGAGGGTTTTGATTTTTTTTACGTCCGGCTTAGCGATCCGTGACAATCACATCGTCAAGAGGGTAACCCATCAGAGGAAACACTGCACTGCTGGCGAGTTACTAAGGTGGAGGAGTTTAGTGGCGCCTGTTCTGATCCAACATACGCAGGGTATCACCTCCCAAGTCCGCTATAGTGACTTCTTCTTCTGCGTACGCAGGCTGATACTCCTGCGGACACCCCCAATGACAGGCAAGTACCAATCCCATCTACCCAAGAAATGGAGTGGAGTTTTGTGTGTATGACCGTTTTTCTTGTCCACCATTAAGGCAGCCATACTCCATCTTCGGGGAAGATGCATGCTATGTGTAACGTGTCATCCATACCAACGGCCAAACTAGCCTTCTCTTCCGAAAGTTGGTGATAAGATTTTACGTGTGTGCAAGATGTTGTGCGTGCGTTCACGCACGGAACCTCGGTTTAGAGTCTCATTCGAAGGACTGTATTGGAAATGGAGTCAGAACTAATGTTAACTCCGAAGGAAAAATCCCCCTGTACCGAAACGGCCCGGCGGAGATTCGAACCCGCAACCTTGGATTAGGAGTCCGGCGCTCTACCAACTGAGCTATTCCGGCCCCGCTAGTGACGACGATAATCGCTGTGGCCTCGGGTCCCCACCTCCCAGGATGAATGACATCGACCGCCTCGAAAGGGTCTAGCATCGAGCCGTTGGATTCATCAGAGGTGAATCCAGGTCCAGATACTGCCTGACTCTGAGACAACCCCAATGTTTTGTTTACTTTATGTGGAAGCACAATCAACATGACCACTTTTTTCTTCTTTTTTTTTGTCTGCCAGGTTTTTTATTACTCCCAAAGCCCGGTATTCTAACAATAGCGTAGGAACGTAAGAAATGCACAGGTCGTGCGTTTCCTTGGTGACATCTAGCACTGAGTTAATTGATTAAACCCAAATCCAAAGACAAAGTCTTTTTTTCACATTAAAAGAATCTTTTCACAGAAGTATGGCGATTTCCATTTCTTCAAACTGTTTTGTTACTGCTTGATCTCTACCGCAACCCGATCTCTGACCTGTAGCATTAATTAAACAGTGTGGAACAGTCTACCATCAGTAAACAGCAAGTGTTTCATCCGTATTCGAAAACTCGAATCTCAACGAGTTGTTTGTCGTGAAATCTGTAGCTGAAAGGAATGCTCTAACAAAATAGCAAGTCCAGTCTACCATCAATAACAGCAAGTGTTTCATTGTTCCGTATTCGAAAACACGAATTTGAACAAGTCGTTTGTCGTGAAATCTGTAGCTGAATGGAATGCTGTAACAAAATAGCAAGTCCAAGCAAAATCTCCTACAGATTTTGAGAGCAAGTCTCTCGCATCTAAAATAGATTGTACTCCGCTTTCCTTCGTCGTCGTACCATAGCCTTCATAGGCTCCATAGACATATTGTACATGACAAAAAACGAAGCTCGAGTATTTGTTTACATCCTTGATATGGCCTCTCGTTGTCAGCCAGGCTGTAAACACGATGGAGTAAACAGGACGGACTACTTTTGATTTCGCAAAAGAGTAAACATTATGGCGTATTTTGATCTCCCAAGAGAGTAAACAGGGTGGAGCATTTTGATTTCCCAAGAGAGCAAAACAGAATGGAGTATCTTACTTTCCCAAGACAGTAAACAGGTTGGAGTATTTTTAATTTCCCAAGAGTAAACAGGATGGAGTATTTTTAATTTCCCCAAGAGAGTAAACAGGATGGAGTATTTTTAATTTCCCCAAGAGAGTAAACAGGATGGAGTATTTTGATTTCACTGACACAGTCCACTTACACAGTCCTGGCTCCCCTCCAATTTCACTAAAAACCTTTTCGTTTTTAGTTGCTCACGTTAAACACCACCCACCACCCACCACTCTCTCTCTCTCTCTCTCTCTCTCTCTCCTCGTTTTTTTTTTTTTTTTTTAGTTGCTCACGTTGAGCAAGGGTTTCGTGGTCCACACGGCGATAAACAATATAATTCCATGTCCAACAGACCCCAAAGCCGCATCAAGGCTAAACTAACATCTCCACCCTACCGCCCCCACTCCCATGCACCCCCCTCCGCCCCCCCCCCCCCCCCACCTTTTCGCCCCTCCCCCCTCCCTGGCTGAGTTAGGCAGAGGTGTGAAGCAACAGACCTCGTGGTTCAGCTAAACAGGCTCCGACCTCGTAAAAATGCCAAGGCTGTTAACTCGCAAGACGCCGACGCCGCCGACCCATTTGATAGGAAGTGACGTCACGCTGCAGGTGGACACCATCACCTTTGACTCGTCGGGCACAAGAGAGCTGTCAAAGGGAGATAAACGAGGGCCAGCCCCTCACCTCCCCCTCCATCTCTTCCTCTATCTGCCGGCACCTGTGTCCGTGACGCAATGCGGAGGGGCCGGGCGGGAGGGAGATTTGGCTTTGATCAGGAATGGGGGGAGGTTCCCTTCTTTCCTTTACGCTTCTGTCTGTGGGTGTAAGGGGGGGGGGGGGGGGGGGGGGGGGGGGAGGGGAGGGAGGGGGGAAGAGGGGGGGCGGTAGAAAGGAGGAAAGAATCCAATAGTCAGGTGTTCGTTATAGGCACGGGATGGTGGTGTTGGGTGGGGTTTGGAGGAAAAAGAATGGCGTCAAGAAAAGTCCCCGAGGCTGAATTGTACCCCTGGCGTTAATTCCTTGATTGCTAGCGTTGGCCTGTTCGATGGCTTCCACTGGTTTTTAATGACCTTGCATGCAAGTAAAACCCGGATATATTTCCCTTCGCGTCAAAAGAGGTGTTTTTTTTTTTTTTTTTTTTTTTGGTGAGTGGGGGATTGGGTGGGGTGAAGTGGGGGAGGGGTTGTCTCTGGTACTTCCAGTCACAAACACGGCGTATGGCTTTGTTTGGGAACAGTAAAACAGTAACCAGAAACGTAAAGATGTAATCATATAATGTAGCATAATGATTGTCATTAAAATTCATACCCTTTCCCATTGAACTAGAATGAAGAGCTCTCTCTTCTCTGTCATTCCTGGTGGTATCCCCCCCCTCCCCCTCCCTCCCCCCTCCCCCAGGGAAAAAAGAAACAAACTAAGGGGAAAATAAAAAGCTCATTATCCACGTCGTTTTCGACCTCATTATTATCTTCATCACATCGAAAGCATTGTAACCATTATGATCATGATCATCATCTATCATCATTATCATCATCATATCATCATCATCACTTTGCAGTATCTACCCACCTTTCTTGCTTTCGAAGTACAGCTATACTCTATATTTATTACAAGCAAGCGCATGAAACTATACTCTGTTTCCTCACATATGCATGTACCATATGTTGACAAGCGTTCCTTGGAAATGAATGAAAGAATGAACACTGTGTAAAAGCGCAACCGCATCATTAATGTTACCTTTATCATCACCATTATATTATCATTATTATCATTGTTGTTGTCTTCGTCGTCGTCATCATCATCACCAACACCATCGTCATCATCATCCACGCAGTTCTGGTAGTGTTTTCCGGGTGAAAAAAAAATGCCCTGGGGTCCCTCTTGACATGGCGCCGATGTGACACAATACAATGATGTCTGTGATCCTGTTACAGGGAGCGAAGCCATTTCCTTCCGGTACACCCACTCCCTCTGTTGTGACCTTTGCCGCCATGGCCGCCCCTCCCCCACCACCACGCCCCCCCCCCCCCCCCCCCCCCCCCCCCCCCCCTTCTTGGAGGGTGCTTGTCAAGTCATTCTGCAGCCGTTTCCCTCAGTCGTCAGCGCCAAGCGTGACCACCTTCCCTTTGCCACGTCGGCTAACAAAAGAAGGACGCTGGGGGGTTAATTGGCATGTGATTCGTGGTTTGGGGGGGGGGGTGGGCGTGGTTTGACTCTTTGATGTGCGCTTCCTTACCGCCGTCGTCATTCCTCCCCCATTTCCAATCCCCTAATCCCCCTGTCCATCCCGTCCACGTCCACCCCCTCCTCTCTCATCCACTGAAAGATGGAGGAGAGTCAAGGTGTTGATGGGACATAATCATGGACAGGGGGGTACGAGAATTGTTCAACAGGTTTAACGTTTTGATGGGTTGGGGACATGGCTGCTCGTTTGTTTCAGTTTCCCAAAGAAGCTCATTTTGTTTTTTCTTCTTTTTTTTCTCATCCTGTTAAATTCATTCCAGCACACCCACTTCAAAGGCAGGTGAAGACAGTGCTTTTTCTGGGTCCTCCCCAGCACCTTCGGGTGTTTCTTTTTCTTCTTCCAGCACACCCACTTCCGCTGTGGCCGCTTAAGCTCCGTCCAGCTCTTCATCTCCCCCTTCACTTTCCTCCTTTTGGAGGGTGCTTGTCAAACCTCCACTGCCCCTTTCATCCGTCATCAGCCTGAACTGTGACACTTCTGGTCTGCCAAGTCCATCCACGAGAAGAAATCCCGAGGCCCTTAATTGGAATTGGAGTCACACAGTTTGGGAGTGGTCCTAGGTGGTTGATTGAGGTGTTTCGGCTTTTTAAGGAAGTCAAAGCGGGAAACACTTGCGTGAGGGGGTGGGGTGGTGATTCTTCTCTCAGGACCTGCGATTCAGCTCCCCCTAGAGTTTCTATTGAATTGTGGTTTTGCGGAGGTGGGGGTTGGGGGGAGGGGTGGTGGGGGGTTGAAGGAGGTGTTTGTCGCGGTTTTGTGGGTCGAGAGTTCGGGTCTCGGAGGTTCCATTGCCTCACCATTTCCCAATCCGAGCTGCGTGGGGGTTGGAGAGGAGACAGGAAACATCCATCGGCAGGAGGCTTGGACTTGCTTTACTGCTTCAAATTTTCAATATGTGTGATTGTCATTGTGAAGCACATTTACTACATTCACGTTCTTTTCTTTCTTTCTTTACGATGTTGTCATGATTTACAGGTTAAAAAAAAGAAAGTCAAAATACAAACGGAAAAAAAAAAAGCGAGCAAGGTTTATCTCATGCAAATGACAAAACAGGTCAGTGACCTTTCAACGAATATGACTTTTTTCAGACGTCTTAAGCAAGAACCATAAAAAAAAAAAATGAATGATATTCACCAGGTCGCAGCCTACATGAGAATGATTCACGTGCTGGTTGTTGCAGTTAATGTGCTATACTACTCTCGGGCGATTTTCACTGACGACTGTGTGTGTGTGTGTGTGTTTTGTGTGTGTTGTCAGTACAACCGTGAGTTAATCTGACAATAAATTGGTTTCAGTCAGTCAGTGTTTGTGTGTGTGTGTGTGTGTGTGTGTGTGTATCTGTGTGTGTGAAAACTGTACATCGCATAGTTACCAAATGCGTTCATTTTTACAGAGATTCGTTTTCAGCATGGGATCAAGATGGACTGAAATTCATTTGATTACGAGTGCTTGCAATATTCTGATATTATACAACATAAATACACGTCCATCTAGTCTTTCTTCTCGGTTTAGTCTTTCTACTCGGTTATCATCTAATCACTATTGTGAAATAAGCTACTTTAAATTGATTGACTTCCAGTAAAAGACTGTGTTCCTAGTCTTTTGTCAGATCCGTCGCAGTGAGTGAAGATGACATGAGCCGTGTCCAACTCATAATAATTAACAGCATTGGTGGGGAGGGGGTGGGCAAATATCCTCACATGAACGTGCTGTATGCATCTTACAATTAACATGAGATGTACAACATACAGAAGGGTACTCGCCTTGTTAACACCTAAGGGTGTGTTGTCTTGCGCACGATATATGCAATATATATATGCAATTCTAAATAAAGCTTGCTCTTTTGTCTTAGATTGAAGAAATAGGGGGAGATAAGCATTCATATCTGCAGTGGTAGATAATTCTGCCTAACAGTATGTGCTTGAGAGGGTGAATGCGGAATAATAAATGCTTCTCAAAATGAGCCTTCAGTGAGCTTATAGTCTCCAAGGGGGAGACAATCTCCAATGGGGAGGAAACTCACTAACATATAACACCTGGTTTGATACCGGTATTTCGAAAACCGGGATTGTTTCTCCTCAGTGACCGCGGAAAGTTGGTAACTTGACTCCTCTGCCTTTTCAGTTTTAAGAAGAATGGTATCCCAGAAAAAGGCTGGTGTGCAATACCGTAGTATGTTTGTTGAGTTTTCAAAAAACCAACCAAAGGTGCCACCTAAGAAGCAAAAGAAAATCATGAAAGAGCAAAACAAGCTACATTTTCTTGTGAAAAGTAGAAAATATAAAAAGATAATCTCTTAAGACACAAGTGCTGAGGGCCAGTTCTTGGGATGAATCTGCAAGGGACTAAAAATTTCAATAAACTAATAAATTCCAAGCATAAATACTGAGCACCATTCCAGCAACTTACAGAGCAGCTTGGTGTTGCAATGACTGCAAGAAGTATTCAATTCTAAACAAAGCTTACTCTTATGTCTTAGATTGAAGAAATAGGGGGAGATAAGCATTCATACCTGCAGTGATGGATAATTCTGCCTAACTAACAGTATGTGCTTGAGAGGGTGGAATGGGGAAATAATAAATGCTTCTCAAAATGAGCCTTCAGCGAGCTTATAGTCTCCAAGGGGGAGAAATTTATTAGTTTATTGTAATTTAGTCCCTTGTGGATTCATTCCAAGAACTGGCCCTCAGCACTTGTGTCTTAAGAGGTTATCTTTTATATATTTTCTACTATTCACAAGAAAATGTAGCTTGTTTTGCTCTTTCTGATTTTCTTTTGCTTCTTAGGTGGCACCTTTGGTTGTTTTTTTGAAAACTCAACAAAAATACTATTGGTATTTGCACACCAGCCTTTTTCTGGGATACCATTCTTCTTAGAACTGAAAAGGCAGAGGAGTCAAGTTCACTGCGAGTGTGGCATAGCAGTCAACCCCAGGGGAGAGGTGGCAGCTCTCCCTTGAAGGATGCTGGCGTGAGAGGTTAGCGTCATTGGGCGGCACAGACAACCTTCCAGCCATGTGGGTGACGATGGGTCTAGCTGTGTCGCCGGGGACGGCTCCTGGAGGTGTGGGGCGATTGACGAAGGAGCGCTGCCTGACTGCGACAACCGTGGCCTGGAATACCGTGCTGTTTTGAGGGGTGACAGACATGGGGGCACTCCTTACGGGGGTTGGGCTGAAAAATTGCCCTCTCGGTCGCAGTCAGCGAGTGCCCGCCAAGTTTTAGGGACTCGTGCAGCGCTCCAGCGACTTTCGTCCTGCTCCCTCCTTGAGGCGGCCTCACGCGGCACAGGACCATCGCCACCCGAGCATGAAGAAGGCCGCCCGGTGGTCCTGAAGACAGCCTGATGTTTGGGGGACATTAGGCACACACACACACCGACGCCTACGTCGGTCGAAACCATCCTGGAAACTGAACCAACGTTCAAGACCAACTCCACCAAACTTGAACCAACTTTCAAGAAGATAATGACAGAAATTGAGCCAATGTACAAGAAGAAACGCGAGCTCTAGTGGAGACAAATGCGACGACCCTCACTGAAACTACCCACTACTGCCAGGCGACAGCAGTTTGCCACAAATATGCAGACTTTTGTCTGCATGAACCTTGTCCTTAAGGGCCTCAGGCCAATAGGACGTTAATCTCACCATCAAAGCAAAAAGTCAAGTTACCACTTTCCGTGGTCACTGAGGAGAAACAATCAGGTTTCGAAATACCAGTATCTGACCAGAAGTTATATGTTGGTGAGTTTCCTCCCCATTGGAGATTGCATCCCCCCCCCCCCCCCCCCCCCCCCCCCCATCTTTGAGACTATAAGCTCGCTGAAGGCTCATTTTGAGAAGCATTTATTAATCCCCATTCACCCTCTCATGCGTTAGGCAGAATTATCTACCACTGCAGATATGAATGCTTATCTCCCCCTGTTTCTTCAATCTAAGACATAAGAGCAAGCTTTGTTTAGAATTGAACACTTCTTGCAGTCATTGCAACACCAAACTGCTCTGTAAGTTGCTGGAATGGTGCTCAGTTCTTATCCTTGGAATTTATTAGTTTATTGTGTATATATATATATATAATATATATATATATATATATAATATAATTATATATATATATATATATATATATATATATAAAATATCGCATCAAGAAATAGTGTAGAAAAATGAGCAAATGAATAAATTATCTTCTTCACACATTCATGTCCTACGTTATATAACTGGCAGCAAGTCAAACCTATTGCCCCCCCCCCCCCACCCCCTCC
>CM031600.1:36405302-36407802 GCA_018398815.1 Conus ventricosus
GACCGTGCGTCTGACCCGTGCCTCACGTGCACCACGTGCGCTTGGCACGCGCTGTGACTGTGCAGGTGCAGAGAGGCGCAGGGGAGGGGGCGGGGGGCAGGGGTAGAGCGGAAGGGAGTCGGGAGGATGGAAGTGAGTGGATTGGGGAAGGGTGAAAGGGGGTAAGGGTCGAAGCGGTTGTAGTTGCTTCTCGCTGGCTGCCAACATTTTTCAGAGGTCCAGCGAGGTGGAACGCCAGGGAGGAGGGGAGGGGGACGGGGGTGGGAGGAAGGGCAAAGAGGGGGAGGGGAGGATTTTTTTTTGAACGTAGTACTTCAAATTTTGAGTAGAAAAAAAAGTGGGTTGAGTGTGGCAGGCAACCGTCTTTCTCACTGAAATAAGGTGCTGTTCTCACTTTGAAATCTCTAGTGGTAGCACTCAATTGTATTCCGTCGTACCTTTTTTTCCTCTTTTTTATTTTTTTTTAAAGGGGGATGGGGGTGGGGGGTGGGATAGAAGTATGGCAGTGTAACCCAACACGGTCCTCTGAAATTCGAGTGGTCCACTCAACGCAGCTGCTCTGGTTTGGTTACACAGGAGAAGAATTGCATTTTGTCATTCCTGAAGCTGCGCTAAACTTTGTTGCTAAAATGATAGTTACTATATTAGCATTGACGAGTGGGTCAGTTTTTTTTTTAAATTCGAATCCATTGTTGTAATGTATACAGTTTTCCATCTCCGATGCAGGGGGAGGGGGAGGGGAAGCTAACGAAAGAAATAAGCCATATGATTGATGTTTCAAACGTGTTGTAATGTGTCAAGGAATGGATGCTCGGGAATTGTCGCCCTTCGCTTCGCCCACCGCTCTTCAGCATCCCCCTCTCCATTCCCCCCACCCCACCCCCTCCCCCACCCCCCCACCCCCCCCCACCCCGCGGCGTAGATCCCTTAAGAGCATAGTTATATTCTTTCCGAACCGAAAACTTCAAAAATTTCCTTCAAAATATTTTGACTTGCCTGGCCAATACTTTTTGTTGTTAAAGATAAGATCCGAAGTATGTCAGAACAAGCAGTAGTCCGCCACATTGTTAACAAATCCCGAGAAGGTCTTAATTTCACAGTATTGAACCCTGTTCAGGGTGGTATGAATAACGGACTGTTCAGTCCGTTATTCATTTTGACCATGTGCACCACAGTCAACATTCACATAACAATGACATATATCAATATGAAACTTGTTTGGAGTTATTTATAGACTACAGCTAGATGGTTTTAGAAGAATACTTAGTGATATTGGCAAATGGATATGGCCTGAAACAAGAATATTTCACCTTGGCGTACTCTGGAACTGATTAGACCATACCCGCCATGTTTGTCAGCTGCCCTACAAATTGCTTTCTCTTTTATTCAAATTTTGTAGTTTATGTTCACGATTTTTTTCGTTTATTTGTTTGTTTTGTATCTCGGACAGATCTCCACATTAATCTAAAGGTAGATGTAATTTGGAATTGCAGTATGCGCGCAAACTTGTGGGAGTTCTCTCTCTCTCTCTCTCTCTCTCTCTCTCTCTCTCTCTCTCTCTCTCTCTCCTCTCCTCTCTCTCTCAAAACACACACACACACACACACACACACACACACACACACACACACACACACACACACACACACACATACACACACACGCAACACACTCATACACCTTCAAGCTTTAGAATCTACAAATTCAAAAAATCGTGCTGAAATCATATCAGAAATTAAAATACTTATTCACAACCTTATGTCAAGAGGTATAATAGTTAATTTTTGTTGGGTTCCTTCCCATTGCTTCATATCCGGAAATGAATGGGCTGACAGGATTGCTCGAGTAGGTGCAAACAATTCTGACAATACGGCTACTATTCATATTCCCTTGAGCTTCCATGAAGGATATTCTCTCTTACAAAGAACCTCTTTTGAAAAATTTGAGGAATACTACAAAGAAAGTGTTCTCCCCCGAATACACAACCCGACTCTTCTATACTTGTTGTACGAGCTCTCGAGCAAGTAATCTTTTAAAAAGGGCTTCCTCAGTAAATCCAGTAAACCGTAATACAAACATAGGATTATATCCAAGACACAGTAAACAACTTGTCTCCTTAATATTTCGGTTAAAAATAAATGCATTCAGAACAAAATATGTCAAGAATATTCGATGTGCTTGCGGCGCCCTTGATAATTGTACAACAACACACGTTCTATAATTTTGCCCCTACTTTGATTCCGATTTGTCAGAATTTAGAAAGGATGCTCAAAGTGCATATTCCAGGATACCATGTCTCTCTTAAATTTTGTACGAATTCTTATGTTAAGCCCAGTTGGCTCAATCCTGTAATTGCTGTTTCATGATCTTATTTTGTACAGTTGTTTGTTTTTACTTTTGATGTCTTTGTTTTGGTCTTTTTTTCTTTCATTTCATTTTATTTTTTTTACAGTTTAATTCTTACTTAGAGTTTCTCCTCATCACACATACACGCACACGC
>CM031600.1:36412802-36432802 GCA_018398815.1 Conus ventricosus
GAGAGAGGACGGTAAACAAATAAAAGAGAGAGAGAGAGAGAGAGAGAGAGAGAGAGAGAGAGAGAGAGATTTCTCGGAGCGAATCCTGATAAAAGTATTGCTTCAGCTCGTCGTCACACCATGTGAGAACGTGACAGCCGCTCTTTGGGGGAAGCCATGTGGCAGCAAGCATCACCAGCAGCTGCCAGGGTCTGCCTGCCTGATTTGCAACTGTCCTGCCTGCCACCTTCTCCCCTCCTCCGCCCCTCCTCACCCCCCCCCCCCCCCTCTCTATCTCTCCCACCTCCTTTCTCACCCCACCGCTTCCATCTGCTGGACCTTCTGTTGTCCACCAGGGGGAGCCCCATGCGGCGGGAGGTTCGATTTCAGACAGTATTTAAACAGAAGCGGTATCTCAATCGAAAAACAGCGCTTGCCTGAGAAAGAATAGCGTTAATCCTTGCTGCTTGCTTCCAGAAAAAGAGAATCGTCTCCCCTAGTGAATTGTTCGCACAGAAATAGCTTTGGGCACACTTCATTATTGCAGAAATATCTTGTTTTGTTGTTTTGTTTTTTTTGTTTTTCTTCTTCTTCTTCTTCTTCTTCTTCTTCCTTCTTCTTCTTTCTTCTTTCTTTTCTTCTTCTTCTTCTTTTCTTTTCTTCTTCTTCATTTTGGTCTTTTTCTTCTTCTTCATTTTGCTTTTTCTTTCTTCTTCTTGTTCTTGTTCTTCTTGTTCTTCTTCTTCTTCTTCTTCTTCTTCTTCTTCTTCATTTTGTCTTTTTCTTCTTCATTTTGCTTTTTTTGTTTGTTGTTGTTGTTGTTGTTGTTGTTGTTGTTGTTGTTGTTGTTCTTCTTCTTCTTCTTCTTCTTCTTCTTCTTCACAATGGATTGTGCGTTCGGTTATTTGCGGTTCAAAGCCACCGTTAGTTCCAAACACAACACTCGTGGGGTCAGATTTGTACGGCTTGACCCCCTGTCTGTCCATTCAGCGGCTAACGGGCACCTGATTCATTGGGAGAAGATTAGGACGTAACGCTTAGGGATGGGCCGCCTTCCATAATGCTGTGCCCCAGACATGGTGAACCTCTTTGACATATTATTGGGGGTGGGGGTGAATTGGGGTGGGTGGTGGAGTTTATAAAACTCAGCATTATCAAAACTTGTCAACGTTGGCCTTACTACCAACATTGTTCAAAAGTTTGTTGTGAGTTAATCAGATTCTTGTTGCCTGCCGGTGTGACAGTACATGTCTGGTGTAGCTGTGATACAGGGAGCTAGATTAAATGGCGTGGTAATGATGATACGACCGAGAGAACATGAAAAAATTGACTCGACCCCCCTCCCAACACACAGAAACAGACACAGACATCAGAGTCAGACAGACAGACAGACACACCACACAACACACAGATCAGACAACAGACACACACACACACACATCGCACACACACACACACACACACACACACACACACACACACACACACACACACAACACACACACACACATGGTTTTGTATTTTTTCAAATAATCTTGAGGCGCTTACTAACGCACGCCCTTCCCCCTTCAACCTCCCGCCCCCCCCCCCCCCCCCCCACCACACACAACACCCTACACTTCTGTTATTTCCTTCTCCTCTAATTCTGTCTTGATTCATACATGGCGATGTTTTCTTTTCCTTTCCTTTTTTTCATATGTGACTGTTGACTTCAGCATTTGTTTTTTAAAAGAACATAAGCTGAAGTGAGAGAAGAAAGGGAGCAAGAAAAAACAAAACAGACAAAACCCATCAACAAACAACAACAACGCCAACACCACACACACACACACACACACACACACACACACACACACACACACACACACACACACACACAACACACACACACACACAACAACACACACAACACACACAACACACACACACACACACAACAACAACAACAACAACAACAACAACAACAACAACAACAACAACAACAACAACACACACACACACACACACACACACACACACACAACACACACACACAGCACAATACCACCACATCACCACACACCACACACCACACAACAACAACAACAACATCTCCTCTCCACTCCACGACAGCGCGCACCATACACACCGATCTTTGAAAGAGGAGAAAGCACGGCTTTAAAGACTGAGTGGTGAGGATTTAGCCTAATGATTAATACCTAAGAAGGCAAAATGAGGGTGGGACTGAGTACCGGAGTGTCACAGGGAAGGGTAGTTGACTGGGATTGTTTTCCCCACAACAGGAGACAGAGAAGACGAGAAGAGAGAGAGAGAGAGAGATGAGAGAGAGATGAGGAGAGGGAGAGAGATGAGAGAGAGAGAACGAGAGAGAGAGAGAAGCATGGAGAGGAGAGAGAGAGAGAGGAGAGAGAGGGAGAGTAGAGAGAGAAGAAGAGGAGAGAGAGAGAAGGAGAGAGAGAGAGAGAGAGAGAAGAGAGAGAGAGAGGAGAAGAGAGAGAGAGAGAGAGGAGAGAGAAGCATGGAGAGAGAGAGAGGAGAGAGAGAGAGAGAGAGAGAGAGAGAGAGAGAGAGAGAAGGCCATGGGAGGAGAGAGAGAGAGAGGAGAGAAGAAGTGGAGAGAGAGAGAGAGAGAGAGAGAGAGAGAGAGAGAGCCATGGAGAGGAGAGAGAGAGAGAGAGAGAGAGAGAGAGAGGGAAGAGAGAGAGAGGGAGAGAGAGAGAGAAGGAGAGAGGAAGAGAGGGTTACGGTGCCAACATACGGGTCACCGCCACCCGTTCCCGATTATGCCGAAAGATTATCAGCTGAAAACTGCACACAGTAAACCGAGAATCAGTCACCCCCAATCACCCTGCTTCCCACCCACCCCCTTTGTTTCTGCCATAATCCTCCGTCTTTCTTTTTTTTTTTTTTTACCCACCCCCCTCTCCCTTACCCTGTTTCACCCCCAAGCTCACTTCCCCTCAAATATATCTCCCCCCCCCCCCCCCCCCCGCTCACCTCCCTTCAGTCACATACCTCTCCTCCCTCTCACTTCTTCCTCGTTCGATTCGCAGTGCCTCCTGACCTTCTCCCCCCCCTCCCCCCGCCTTTCCCCTCCCCCAATCTCTCCATCCCCCATTTCCTCACCTTTCTTCCTCCACCCCCCCCCCCTACCCACCCCACCCCTTAAGCGTTCACACCTGTGCGCTTGTGTTCTTGTGTCCAGTCTCTTGTTTGGGACCCCCCTTTAATTCTCTCTCATCGCTTCCCCCCCCCCCCCCACCCCCTCACCTCCTCCTCACCCATCTCTCCCCTCCTGCCCTTTCACCCCCACGCCGAGTGCCATCCCTGGCCCGACGCCCCCCCTCTGTTCATTGTCCAGCAGCGGCAGCAGCGGTAGTATCTAAGAGCACGTGCAAGGCTCTCCATTGTCTCTCCTGGCCCTAGCCCTTCACCCCCGCAACCCCGCGCACGTGCGCCCCTGACGCACGCGCTCGGGCTGCCGAGTGACGCGTGTCCAGGGTGGTTGGAGAGCGGGAGAGTGGGTTGTTGGAGGTAGGATGTGTTCCGGGGGTGGGGTGGGGGGGGGGCGGGGGGGGGGGGGGGGGGGGGGGGGGGGGGGGGGGGGGTTGGGGGGGGGGGGGGGAGGGGGGGGTGATTTGAAAGTGTCTCCCACCCGTCTGTTGTTCCCTAATTTCAACAACAATAATAGAATTTAAAAAAAAAATAAATAAAAGAAAGGTTGAAAAAAAAAAAGAAACAGAGAGAAGAAAGAAAGAAAGAAGAAAAGAACACACATTTCTCAAACCGTCTTCGACAGTTTATGTTGTGATATTTCTTATTTTGACATTTAAAACACTCCCAGGGGGAAAAAATCGACAAGCTTACACAAAAACTGATTTAAAAAAAAAAAAAAAGAAAAAAGAAAGAAAAAAAAAGAAAATCAAGACCGTAATATTTTTGTTTTCAAAATAAACGAATGAAATAAAATAGTGAAATAAGTACGCACTAAGTACTGTCAACATTGTCTTAGTTTGGCGGGGGTGTTTTTTTGTTTTTTTTTTTTCTTGTGCTTGTTAGTTTTGTTGTTGTTTTTTCTGCAAAGCCAAAGTCTTGTTTCGCGTGCGTGACACGCCATACGAGAACGTTTCCGCGTCTCACCTGTGTGAGAACACCCCGATGGGCAACAACGACAACACCAACTACCCTTCCTGACTGACGACGACTTGGCCGCCACGTCCATGTCACCAAAGACAGTACTGGGAAGAACGCCCGGGCCCCCACAATCAGTTGAGCTATGCTGGATCCAAGCTATTATCATGGCAGCAGTAGCAGCAGCCAGCTTTTTTGTCGTTCGCATTCTCAGCAGCGACAAACAATAGCAGCAAGTGACGGGAAACAATAGCGCGGCGACGCTAGCTTCTATGACTCTCGTCGCGCTAAAAGCGGGCAGCCGAGCGCGCGTGAGCTTTGCAGCTGTCTCCTCCTCGCCATATGATGATGTTGTTTGCCCTTTTTAGTGGAAAAACGCTCACACGGGGATTTTTTTTTTTTTCTTGTCTGCCCTGTTTTCGAATTCCCGCCAGTACAGTCGCCCCCCCCCCCCCCCCCCTCCTGCTTCTCCCCTTCCCTCTAGCTCCCGCTTTTCATGCATCCCGAGTTTACAACAGGGTAGAGGTGTGGAGGAGAAAAAAAAAAGGAGGGATGGGAGGAGGAGGAGTAGGAGAGGGATAGGAGAAAGGGGGAGAAATGGGTGAGGGGTGAGAGGTGGGGTGGGGGGGGTGGGGTGGGGTGGGGCGGCGGGAAAGGGGAGTGCCTTGGGGTAAGGGATTCGGTCGGTATGACAGATGGTGTCATCGATAAAAATTCCCGTGTCTGCTACATCCATACGCTCTTCGTCTTTAAATTTGCCCCCCCCCCCCCTCCACTACAACCCACCCCATTCCTCCTCGTTCCTTTGCCCCTCTTATTTTCTTTTCATACCGCCTCTTTCTTTCTTTCTTTTTTTTTTTTTTTAAATGAAAGGTGAGAGTGAGTGTCGTTTCTTTTTTTTTTTACCCGTGCCTCCCCCGCCCCTCCCCCCCCATCACAATCTGCTGCTGCCACTCTCAGGTGTTGGGTGGGAGGAGAGGGATCATAGCCCGTGTGTGTGTGTGTGTGTGTGTGTGTGTGTGTGGTGTGTGTTGTGTGTGTGTGCGTGCATGCGTGCGTGGGTGCGTACTGCGTGCGCTCGCGCGCGCGCGGCGCGCGGCGGTGTGTGTGTGTGTGTGTGTGTTTGTGGTGGTGTGTGTGTGTGTTGTGTGTGTGTGTGTGTGTGTTGTGTGTGTGTGTGTGTGTGTGTGTGTGTGTTTTGTGTGTGCGTGCGTGATAGGATCAGAAACCCATCGAACGACAGACAGGTTTTGATTGGTCCACAAGGTGTACGCGCGTGCGATTGATTCCATTCTCTCCTGCCACGCTCTGGAACACCACGACTGCCATCCGAGCGACGAAGTGGAAAAAGGGACCAGGCTGATGCCACAATGGACTTATTCCCACACTCCATCAAAAGACTGCTGCCACTCCTCGCCCCTCAATCCCCCCAGCCTTTGTGTCACCTAAAAGCCGTACAAAGACCAGTAACAGGAGGTGGAAAAAACTTTTACTAAAAGCAGGGTGCCAAGATCAGAAAGCAGACAAGAGAATTTTATGAAGCATGCACAAAGACCGGAAACAGAGCGGAAAGTTGTAAGACGCATAGTGCCAAAGTTAGAAACAGAAACGAATGTTGTACGAGGCGTGGTCTTAAGACCAGAAGCAGCGGAAGACAGTTTTACGATGCATTAGGCAAAGCCCAGAAACTGGGAAGGAAATTTTACGAAGTATGGGGCATAACCAGAAACTGGAAACGGAAGTTTTACGAAGTATGGGGCATAAACAGAAACTGGGAACGAAAGTTTTACGAAGTATGGGGCATAAACCAGTAAACTGGGAAACGAAAGTTTTACGAAGTATGGGGCATAAACAGAAACTGGGAACGAAAAGTTTTACGAAGTATGGGGCATAACCTGAAACTGGAAACAAAAGTTTTACGAAGTATGGGGCATAACCAGAAACTGAGAACGAAAGTTTTACAAGGTGTGGTCTAAAGACCAGAAACAGGGGAATCATTTTTACGAAGCATTGGGCAAAGCCCAGAAACAGTGGGAAATATTTTACAAAGCGTGGTGCAAAGCCCAGAAACAGGGAACAAAAGTTTTACGAAATACTGAGCAAAACCCAGAAAAAAGGGACAAAAGTTTTACGAAGCCTTGTGCAAAGCAAGAATTGGAGCAAACGTTACCCCACTTGTTTACTTTTTATTGTTTACTGTTCCTGTCTCATTTCATTTCTAATTCCAGAAATAAGGGACAAAAGTTTTACGAAGCTGGGGCAAAGCCCAGAAACAGGGAACAAAAGCTTTACGAAGCTTAGGGCAAAACGAGAAACAGTGGGGGGAAATTTTACAAAGCACAGTGCAACCCAGAAAAAGGGAATGAAACAGGTTTACGAAGCATGGTGTAAAACAAAAACAAAACAGAAACAGGGGAAGAGATCTTACGAATCATGGTATAAAACCTAGAAAACAAAAGTTTTACCAAGCATGGCAGACTAGAAACAGGAGAAGGGAGTTTTACAAATCACGATGTGAAGACAAAGATAAGAAGAACAGTTTTGCCAAATATATGGTTCAAAACCAGAAACAGAGAAACGTAAGTTTTTTTTTATTTTTTTTTTTTTTTTTTTACAAAGCGTTGAGCGAGGCCTGAAACAGGCAGCGAAAGTTTTACGAAGATATTGCGAGGATCGAAACAGGAAACAACAGTTTAAGAAACTTCTTCTTCTAAAAATACTGGTTCACTCAAAATTGAGTAGATCACCAGCGCGCATGTTAAAAAAGAAAGAAAATGCGACTCAGCCTGTTGGCCCCTGGAGCAAAATTTGGCATCAAGGGGTCGCACGTGAAATATAAAGGTTAAAAGCAATGGCTTAGGTTAAAGCCTTGGTAACCATAAAATATATAGGGAAGTTAAAAGAGAAAAGTCAATCAAAATGCAGATCTCAGGATTGTTGTATCACGTGTGATAAAGACCCAAAACAGTGGGGTTTTTAATTAAGCAATGGCATGAAGATCAGACTCTGTAAGCGGAACTTTAACGAAATATAGTGTGAAGATGAGAAAGACGAAAAGAGAGTTGTATGAAGCATGGTGCAAAAACCATTAGCATAGAACAAAATGTTTATGAGGCACACACATATCACGTGTTTTCACGCACGCATGAGCGCGTGCGCACGCGCGCGCGCGCACGCACGCACGCATGCACGCACGCACGCACACACACACACACACAAAACACACACACACACACACACACACACACACCCCACACTCACAGACTGTCAACCTCGGGTGATGTCGATGGAGGAAGGACTAGCGCACAGCCCAAACACACTCACAGCTTGCTTACGATCTCATTCATATATCATGCATTCGTCACATCAAACCACTAGTAAAGTCTATAACTTTACTACACATGTCATAGAACGAACCATCAAAGCATATGGAATCAAACAAAATAAAACATTTTTCTCTTTCCTGAACTTCACAAAATCATTTATCTAAAACATCATTAACTAACCCGGGTATAAATTAGATTTCTACTTTACCTGGCCAGGTGATCTTAACTATTCACGAATCACTGTCTTTTCTTTTCTTTTTTTTTTTTTCTTTCACTGTCACTTTCACAAGCACGACACAACTGCTGGCACTGGTCTTGGTCTGCTGGCGCCTGGTCAGGTTAGACTGCTGGCATGGCGTTGGTCTGTGGTTCTGCTTGACGAAGTGACGCTGCCAGGTATGAGGTCGAACCCGGTTAAGGTGGAACAGTGACTATCAACATCAATCTGTTCTCTTTCTCTTCTGCTTAACGCATGCACTCTCTCCTCTCTTCAGTTGCTCTATCAAATGGACATGGTGCTTTCTTTTCTTTTTCTTTTCTTTCTTTTCTCTCTTAGTTAGCATCTCTTCTCAATCCCCTTAGTCTTTCTCTGCAGACTATCTCATGCTATCTCTCATTTGTTCTCTTTCTCTCCCCTCATTCTTGTTCTACGCTTAAACAATTTCTTAATCTGCCACTCCCCCCCCCCCCCCCTACAACCCACCCATTCCTCCTCGTTCCTTTGCCCCTCTTATTTTTTTTTTCATACCCCCTCTTTTTTTTTCTTTTTTTTTTTTTTTTTTTAAATGAAAGGTGAGAGTGAGTGTCGTTTCTTTTTTTTTTACCCGTCCTCCCCGCCCCTCCCCCTCCCATTCACAATCTGCTGTTTGCCACTCTCAGGTGTTGGGGGGAGGAGAGGGATCATACCCCCGTGTGTGTGTGTGTTGTGTGTGTGTGTGTGTGTGTGGGGTGGGGTGTGTGGTGTGTGTGCGTGCATGCGTGCGTGGGTGCGTACGTGCGTGCGCTCGCGCGCGCGCGCGCGCGCGCCCCGTGGTTTTGTGTGTGTGTGTGTGTTTGTGAGTGTGTGTTGTGTGTGTGTGTGTTGTGTGTGTGTGTGTGTGTGTGTGTGTGTGTGTGTGTGTGTTGTGTGTGCTGCGTGATAGGATCAGAAACCCATCGAACGACGGGAACAGGTTTTGATTGGTCCACAAGGTGTATCGCGCGTGCGATTGATTCCATTCTCTCCTGCCACGCTCGGGAAAACACCACGCCTGCCTCCGACGACAAGTGGAAAAGGGACCAGGCTGATGCCACAAATGGACTTATTCCCACACCTCCATCAAAAGACGTGCCTGCCATTCCTCGCCCCTCAATCCCCCAGCCTTTGTGTCGCCTAAAAGCCGTACAAAGACCAGTAACAGGAGGGGGAAAAATTTTACTAAAAGCAGGGTGCCAAAATCAGAAACCAGACAAGAGAATTTTATGACGCTTTGCAACAAAGACCGGAAACAAAAGCGGAAAGTTGTAAGACGCATGGTGCCAATGTTAGAAACAGAAAACGAAATTTACGAGGCATGGTCTTAAGACCAGAAGCAGCGGAAGACAGTTTTACGATCATTGGGCCCAAAGCCCAGAAACTGGAAGGAAAGTTTACGAAGTATGGGCATAAACAGAAACTGGGAACGAAAGTTTTACGAAGCATGGGGCATAAACAGAAACTGGGAACGAAAGTTTTACGAAGTAGGGGGAAATAAACAGAAACTGGGAACGAAAGTTTTACGAAGCATGGGGCTTAAAACAGAAACTGGAAACGAAAGTTTTACGAAGTATGGGGCATAAAACAGAAATGGGAACAAAGTTTTACGAAGTATGGGAAATTAAACAGAAACTGGAAACGAAAGTTTTACGAAATATGGGGCATAACCAGAAAATGAGAACGAAATTTTTTACAAGGTGTGGCCCTAAAGACCAGAAACAGGGGAAATCTTTTTTTACGAAGCATTGGGCAAAGCCCAGAAAACATGGGAAAATATTTTACAAAGCGTGGTGCAAAGCCCAGAAACAGGGAACAAAAGTTTTACGAAACACGGGAGCAAACCCCAGAAATAAGGTACAAAAGTTTACGAAGCCTTGTGCAAAGCAAAGAATGGAGCAACGTTCCCCACTTGTTTACTTTTTATTGTTTACTTTCCTGTCTCATTTCATTTCTAATTCCAGAAATAAGGACAAAAGTTTTACGAAGCCTGGGCAAAGCCCAGAAACAGGGAACAAAAGCTTTACGAAGCTTAGGGCAAAACGAGAAACAGTGGGGGGGGGGGGGGGGGGGGGGGGGGGGGGGGGTTGAATTTTAAAAAGCACAGTGCAAACCCAGAAAGAGGGAATGAAACAGGTTTTACGAAGCATGGTGTAAAACAAAAAACAAAAAAAAAAAGAAACAGGGGAAGAGACTCTTACGTTTCATGGTATAAAACCTAGAAACAAAAGTTTTGCCAAGCATGGCTTAAAGACTAGAAACAGGAGAAGGGAGTTTACAAATCCGATGTGAAGCCCAAAGATAAGAAGAACAGTTTTTGCCAAATATATGGTTCAAAACCCAGAAACAGAGAACGTAAGTTGTTTTTTTTTTGTTTGTTTTTTTAACAAAGCGTTGAGCGAGGCCAGAAACAGGCAGCGAAAGTTTTACGAAAGATTTTGCGAGGATGAGAGAAACAGGAAACAACAGTTTAAGAAATTTCTTCTTCCTAAAATACTGGTCAACTCAAAATGAGTAGATCACCAGCGCGCATGTTAAAAAAAAAAGAAAATGCGACTCAGCCTGTTGGCCCCTGGAGCAAAATTTGGCATCAAGGGGTGCACGTGAAATAATAAAAGGGTTTAAAAAAAGCAAGGGCTAGGTTAAAGCCTCGGTAACCAAAAAATTTATAGGGGAATTAAAAGAGAAAAGTCAATCAAAATGCAGATCTCAGGATTGTTGTATCACGTGTGATAAAGACCCAAAACAGTGGGGTTTTTAATTAAGCAATGGCATGAAACAGACTCTGTAAGCGGAACTTTAACGAAATATAGTGTTGAAGATGAGAAAAGACGAAAAGAGAGTTGTATGAAGCATGGTGCAAAAACCATTAGCATAGAACAAAATATTTTTTGGGCACAAAACATATCACGTGTTTTCACGCATGCATGAGCGCGCGCGCACGCGCGCGCGCCAACGGCACGCACGCACGCACGCCACGCACGCACGCACGCACGCACGCACGCACCACAAAACACACACACACACAACATACCAAAACCAAGCACGCTCGTACTACTTTTGTCTCTCTGTCTCTGTCTCTCTCTGCCTATCGGGCTCTTTTTATCACACACACACACACAAAACACACACACGCCCCACACGCATGCACACACACACACACACAAAAACCCCACACACACACACACACACACACACACACCCCACACACACACACACACACACACACACACACACAAGCACGCTCATACATACATTTTTATCTCTCTGTCTCTGTCTCTCTCTCTCTCTCACTCCCCTTGGGCCTGTCTGTCTGTCTGTCTCTTTTTATTTACAACACACACACAAAACACGCGCGCGCGCGCGCACGCGCGCCCCTTACGTGCTTGCTTGTTCGCGCGCACGCGCACAGACACATGCACGCACACACTCACCCCAACCCACACACTCTCTCTCTCTCTTCTCTCTCACCCCAAAACACACACACACACACACCCCGCACACACACACACACACAACACAACACACACAACACACACACACACACACACACACACAAGCACGCTTCAACTACTTTTGTTCTTTTCTGTCTCTGTCTCTCTCTGCCTATCTGTCCTTTTTTATCACACACACACACACACACACACACACACACACACACACACACACACAACACCACACACACGCACACACGCATACACACACACACACACACACACACACCACACACACACACACACACACCCCACCACAAAACACACGCAAGCCACGCTCACTACATTTTATCTCTCGGTCTCTGTCTCTCCCCTCTCTCTCACTCTCTCTGTGCCTGCTGTCTGTCTCTTTTTATCACACACACACACCACACACACACACACACACACACACCACACACACACACATATTGATGGAAGCGAACTTCAGTTTAAAGATACAGTAAAATTCCTAGGTGTATTTTTCACTGCAAAACTTTCGTGCAAAATTCATATAGAAAATACTTTAACAAAAGCTAGACAGTGTTTAAATATTCTCAAAAAATTTTTCAGTAGGCACTATTGGGGTCAAGACACTCCATGTTTGATTCACCTCGCGACTGCCCTAGTCAGGTCAAAACTCACATATGCACAGGAAATTTTTTTTTACGGCCTCCAAATTACTTTCTGAAGAAATTGCAGTGTGTGGACTCAAAGGCGTATAAAAATTTTTCATTGGGTTATACCGTGCATGCTCCAACTCTAGCTACATATAAAGAAGCAGGAGTTATAGCTCTAGATGATTATCGCAGGCAAACTACTGCTAAATATGTTCTAAGAAGTAGCTCTGTTGATCATTTTAATGAAGTAGAAAGAACATTAAGATCCGATTAAATTTACTTTCCGAAAAAGGGCAAGAGAAATAAAATCACTGACAACATTTGCCACTTTCACTTCAGACATTCAAAGCAAATCAGGATTAAACGATAAAGATATATGTAGGTGCCCGCCATTCTCTCCCATTCCTTCATTGGGGAAATTTAATGAAAGCAAATTGATGTTGACTATGGTATTTTGAAAAAAAAAAAAATAGCCCTCACTATGCAGCATTTTCTTTTTGATCGCATGTTTTTAAAACTCTATATCCGAACCATTTGGAGGTATATACAGAGGTTCTTTATAAAATGATGGAAATGCTGGTGCTGGATTTGTTGTTCCTGCTTAAAGAAAGAACAAGCTTATCATGTTGGAAAAGGCCATTCCATTTTCTCTTTCAGAGCTGGTAGCTATTTTCATGGCCTTAAGGTTTATTGCAAACCTTCCCATGATTATTTTACGAATTCTTTTGTGTGTGATTCAAGATCTGTTTTACTGTCGCTAAAATTCAACTAAGCAAAAGGAAAAGCTGACATTATAAATTGAATAAGGCATCTTGTTAATTTTCTAATGCAAAAAGGTTCTGATTAACTTTTTGTTGGGTCCCTTTTTCATTGTGGTGTCCAGGCAACTGATTGGGCAGATAGAATGGCAAGGAAAGGTGCAAGGGAATGCAAATGGCTGCACAACTGTAAAAAATTCCTTATCTGTAAAAGAGGGATATCATCTTCTGGAGGCAGTCATAAAAAAGCCAGCCACAATGTCACAACTTTGACAGTAAAGACTCCTTATTGCAAAAAGGTATTAATAATGAGTCACGAGAAGTTAGTCTTTTTTGTTACAGACTAAAACCTCAATGCGTTAAAATGCAAACATATAAACGACATTAGGTGTCCCTGTGGAGAGAGAATGTTAACGTTCCATATTTTATTCTATTGTTTCCCTTCACAAAGCAATATTGCCCGATTATCCGGCAGTCAAAAACAATACTAAAGATGACGATCTCAAAGCCTTATTGATTTAATAAATCGCTTCTTGTCACTGCAGCTAAATCTCTTCTTCGGAGTCCTATAGGGACAGCTCTGTAGTTTTTCTCGTTCTGAAATTTTTAAAATTTAAATTATAGGGATTTTTTTTTTTTTTTCTTTTTTTTTCTCTGTCAAACATGCTAATTACGTTGATGGGGGATATGGGAAAAGACGGGGTTTCCTATTTGTGATAAAATACTAATGTCATTCAGGATGATTTCAAGTCCGTCTAAAAAAACTATTTTTGTGAAAAGACGCTAAATCAAACAAAACCAAAAAAAAAACCCCACACAACACACACACACCACACACACACCACACACACACACCACACCCCACACACACACACACGCGCGCGCGCGCGCGCGCGCGCGCCGCCACTTACGTGCTTGCTTGTTTCGCGCGCACGCTCGCACAGACACATACAAATTTCACACACTCACCCACCACACTCTCTCTCCTCTCTCTCCACCACACACACACACACACACACACACACACACACACACACACACCACACACACACACACACACACACACACACACACACCTCAACACACACACACACACACACACACACACACACACACACACACATACTTCGTGCCATACTTCCTACGAAAAAACAACAATCAAAACGATGACTAGCTCATTATTTAATTAACCGATTGATTGATTGACTGACTTTAAATTTCTGACAAAACACCAAAGGCTGACGACAATTTTTGAACAACGCCATCTCGTGTTAGTTGATATTCGATTTGGTTTCTCCACTCTCGTAATCCTCTCTCTCTCTCTTCTCTCTCTCCTCCTCTCTCCTCTCCCCCCCCCCCCCCCCCTTAGAACACTAATCAGAAAGTTTATTGTTTTATACAGCACTGGTGTTGATAGTGAAATCGCTGCCCCTGTTTTCCTGTCTGTCTCCCTTTCTGTCTCCGTGTCGTTCTCTCGTCTGTCTGTCTGTCTGTCTGTCTGTCTGTCTCTCATCGTAGAAAAGTAAAGATCTGCAAGTATGAAAAATGGCCAAGTATGCCAATACTTTTACCGTTACAAAATAAAAATCTCTCTCTCTCTCTCTCTCTCTCTCTCTCTCTCTCTCTCTCTCTCTCTCTCCTCTCTCTCTCTCTCTCTCTCTCTCTCTCTAGTTTGAATCTATCTCCTGACAACATGTCAAGGTTTCTGTAGCTTTCGTTTGTTAATGCTGAAATGTTGGTTTTTGTTGACAGGGATAAAACTGTTTCTCATTTACATTTGGGTGTGTGTTGTTGTGTAGATGAGTACGTTTAGATTGCTAAGTGGTGTTTGCAGACAAAGGTACGTACAGTGTTAGGCTTCGTTGTGTTTGTGATAGTCTCCAACTCTATACCCTAGGTGTGGATGTGATTTACGTTCAGATAAGACAACGTGAAACAGTTAACACTCCCCCCACCCCCCAACTCCCTCCCCTTTCTCCATTTCTCTCATGTACCGACACCACTCAGAAGGCTATCACCTGCTATGTTCGTGGCCTGCTTTCTACTGCTTTTGTCGTTGATGCTGAAATCGTTAGCCCTCCATTACCATCCACATCTCACCCACCCCTCTGTTTTACCCCCACCCCTCCCTCATCACCTTCTACCAACCCCTCCCCCTCCTTCTCCCCCTCCTTCTCCCCCTCCTCTCTCTTTCTTTCCCCCACCCCATTTCTCTCATCAGTATCACCTGCTTAGTACGTGGCATGGTTTCTGCAGCTTTTGTTTTTCTCTGGATGGTGGAACCGTGGCGGTGACTGACAGATGGAGGGCTGCTGGCACTCATTTGTTCCCTGCAAATTGCGCTAGTACCCGGGAGACACTCGGTGCATGCATAATCCAGCTTGCTGAACACATGCTGTGTGCATAGCGGAGAGCAGCAGCGCAGCGCTTCCACAAACAAGCGACCGTGCATATAGCCGAAGAGCTTTTAGCGTTTGGTAACACAAAAAAAGTGTGAAATTCAACGACAAAAAGAAAAAAAAAGGAAAGAAAGAAAGAAAGAAAGAACGAATAAACAAGAGGGTTGTGCGTTCTGTGTGTGTGAAGTTGTATTGTTTATTCGTGTGTTTTTTTTTCGTTTTTTTTCTGACTAGTTTTACTTTAATGAGGTTTTTGTTTGGTTGATTCTAATGTTACGTTCTCCATTTATTTGTGCTCTTTCTTTTTTTTTCTATTTTTGTTTTGTCTTCGCCGATTTGTTATACCTTATTCTTTTTTTTTTTTTTTTTTGCCGCTGTTTTCTCGTTTTACCCTTTACTCTTTTTTTGTCCTCATATTGTTATGTTGTCTTAAGTTAAGTTGTGTTTCTATTTGTAGTGATTTTACTTTTTTTTTCTCTCCGCCTTGTTATGTTGTATCATGTAACGTGGAATTTTCATTTGTCGTAGTCTTATCTTGTTTATTTTTCTCCTCGTTTGTGATGTTGTGGTATATGTTTTTGTTGAGTTTTGTGGCGATTTTATTATCCACGTCTTGTTAAGTTGTAACATGTTACATTGTGTTGTTGTTTGTTCTGCTTTTATCTTATTTTCCTCGCCCAGTTATGTTGTGTTACGTTACTTTGTGTTTTCATATGTTGAGCATTCATCTTGTTTTTCATTTGTCTTGTTTTGCCTTTTAAAGGAGAAATTGATTTTGCCGAATTCCTTTTCATTATTGTTCTGTCATTTTTCTGTCCTTTACGTAAAGAATAATTTCTCTGCCGGACTCGTGATTCTGGGGTTGTGGGCCCGAATTTCGGTACAAGAGGCTTTTTCCCTCGGAGTTAACATTGGTTCTGACTCCATTCCCCATACAGTCCTTCGAATGAGACTATAAACCGAGGTTCCGTGTGTGAACCCACGCAATAACATCTTGCACACACGTAAAATCCCATCACTAACTTTCGGAAGAGAAGGCCAGTTTGGCAGTTGGTATGGATGACACGTTACACATTGCATGTATCTTCTCCGAAGATGGAGTATGGCTGCCTTAATGGCGGGATTAAAAAAAAAGGTCATACACACAAAACTCCACTGCCTGTTTATACAGGCAGTGTCCGCAGGAGTATCAGCCTGCGTACGCAGAAAGAGAGAAAGAAAGAATGTGTCTAATTGCACACAGAAAAAGTTTCTGAACAAAGTTCTCAACCGAAAGAACTATTGTTTGTCACCACTTGACAAAATCTAGTTGTTGTTGTTTTTTTTAAAAAGAACTTAGCGATCCCCTTCCTTCTTCTTCACAGTGTTTGCCATGACGATCTACACATATCTTAATTGAGCGATTCTTTTTCCTGTGACGATCTACACATATCTTAATTGAGCGATTCTTTTTCCTGTGACGATCTACGCATATCTTACTTGAGCGATTCTTTTTCCTGTGACGATCTACACATATCTTAATTGAGCGATTCTTTTTCCTGTGACCATCTACACATATCTTAATTGAGCGATTCTTTTTCCTGTGACCATCTACACATATCTTAATTGAGCGATTCTTTTTCCTGTGACGATCTACACATATCTTAATTGAGAGATTCTTTTTCCTGTGACGATCTACGCATATCTTAATTGAGCGATTCTTTTTCCTGTGACGATCTACACATATCTTAATTGAGCGATTCTTTTTCCTGTGACCATCTACACATATCTTAATTGAGCGATTCTTTTTCCTGTGACGATCTACACATATCTTAATTGAGCGATTCTTTTTCCTCAAAGGAGAGAAACACCTCTCGGTGGTGTTCATTTCAGGTAAGTCGCTGGGCTTGCTGAGGTTCTGACTGCTTGAACAGGCAGCAGAAATGAACTAACAAAATCTATATTTCCTTCTTTTGTTGATGATTTGTTTCCACCAATGAAGTAACAATCTATATTTCCTTCTTTTTTTGATGATTTGTGTCCACAAATGAAGTAACAATCTATATTTCCTTCTTTTGTTGATGATTTGTTTCCACACCATTACGAATTTTGATGTGATAGCAGAGTCATACTGAAGGCAATGTTTATTTCCGAATCTAGAGTACACTAACCATGGAGGCCTAACACCGGCAATATCATGTTCATGATTGGAGACCTTTTTCTTTGCGCGAACCCGAAGAGTTTCCCAGGCATATTGGGTGGCCCTTTGCCCTCCATGAACATGGAGTCGTCGGTTTATATTATCTGAACGATATTCTTGGAACACGAACTGACATATCGCACAGTTAACGACAAAGACGAGGCTCATCAAGATCACTGAGATGACTGGATTAATAGGAAGAAACTCTTAGGCAGAGCTTGACCGATGGTCTTCAGTGAAGAGACGCCCCCCCCCCCCCCCCCCCCCCCCCCCCAGCGTCTTTTTCAGACAGGTGTTTGGGCCTTGAATTCTTCATATTGTTAGGAGGCCCACATGCTCTTCTGGTGTCAGGTATAGTTTTGGCACCGCCTGTGGATATGCACAAGCACCTCTTGGATGGTGAGCATCTCACGGAGTGTCTTTTCTGAACGCGTGTCTTGCTCACATCACCATCAGACATTTGTTCTAAGTGGGGAAAGTTAAACCTCGCGAAGTTCACTTTTGTTCCTCTTCGACCAGATCCAGCTGGAACTCTTTTAAGCTGCCTCCGCCATTACCCGCAGGGTTCTGGTTCTCTTCTTACCAGAAATCGAGAGACGTTTCATGAGATCGTAGGCTGATGAGCATACAAACACCATTAGAGACGTTTCATGAGATCGTAGGCTGATGAGCATACAAACACCATTAGAGACGTTTCATGAGATCGTAGGCTGATGAGCATACAAACACCATTAGAGACGTTTCATGAGATCGTAGGCTGATGAGCATACAAACACCATTAGAGACGTTTCATGAGATCGTAGGCTGATGAGCATACAAACACCATTAGAGACGTTTCATGAGATCGTAGGCTGATGAGCATACAAACACCATTAGAGACGTTTCATGAGATCAGAGGCTGATGAGCATACAAACACCATTAGAGACGTTTCATGAGATCAGAGGCTGATGAGCATACAAACACCATTAGAGACGTTTCATGAGATCAGAGGCTGATGAGCATACAAACACCATTAGAGACGTTTCATGAGATCGTAGGCTGATGAGCATACAAACACCATTAGAGACGTTTCATGAGATCGTAGGCTGATGAGCATACAAACACCCTTAGAGACGTTTCATGAGATCAGAGGCTGATGAGCATACAAACGCCCTTGCTTGGACCTGTATGGCGTGGACTTTGGCGTGGTGGTAAAATTTGCTCAAGCTGCTGGCTAGACTGGCATACTTCTCTGTCTTGTAGACATGAGCCTTCTCCACTTTGCTCTCAAACGGCACAGTGAGTTCAGTCAGAATCATTGGTTTTGACGAACCAGAGCGCAGAAAAATATCCAGTTTCATGTTCTTCTCCCTGATTTTCTATAGACGTTTTTCTTTTCCTGATTATCTAGACGTTTCTCTTTATCCTGATTATCTATAGACGTTTCTCTCGTTTTCCTTTTTCCGTTCTGGGAGGTCTGTTGTGCACTCTCAGTCTTCCACTACATCCAGTACAGCGCACTTCCACGCTCCTGAAGTCACAGCTGTTTTAGACCCTGATTTATGGCCGTCTGTCGTGTAGATCATCGTTGTTGGCGCTTCTGGGGGCTTACTGCTTCCTATGGCAGTCCCAACTGCATGTGCAATCTCTTCAGCACTTGGTTGTGTCTCAAAATGTGCCTTCCTTCAGGGCATGTTCCACTGTCTGTGTGTCCTGGCAGAGCGGACATGCAGGGTCATCGGATTTTCCCATTTCACCGGGTTTGAATTCGAGAGCAGGATATACAGATTTGAGGTTGAAGCTGATCGTAAGAAGAGCCTTATGTCATGTTTCATTGCAATTGAGACTTCTTTGGCGTGTGTTTTTCCACGTAGTCCATTGCTCCTGCTGGCCTTCGCTGGACTGTTTTCCGAATTTTCTTGGTATCCTCCTCTTTCTTGAATTCATGTATTACTATGTCTCTCTGCTTTTCCTTCTGTCTTTGACCGCCACTTCCTTTCTGTTGATTTCAGCCTCTGTCTGTTGGTTTGTGTGTGTCTTGTTATTTTTCTGATCTTGAGGCTTTCTTTATCCACGTTCACGGCCTCTTGAACTTTCCGTTTTCTGCCATTTTTAGCCTGGGCAGGATTTGTCTCACAGCCTCGTCTCCATGCCTGGTTAGTAACATTGCATTTCCCACGTTGTACCTCTGGAGGAGAGATTTCAGGGACAGCTTCAGGTTTGCACGACGGCAGAAAAGTGACGTCAGTGAGACGAGGGGATACACCAAACTATTTCATTGTGTGGTTGTTGATTTCAGCCTTCGCTGATTCCTCTGTGCTGGTGTTTATATCGCATACCACTATAGAGGCTAGAGGAGATTCTGGATCAGTATGAATTACAGACAACAGATTTTGCATTTGCAAGGGAGTCTATTAATAAATACAAGAGGCAATATTGGTTCCTGAAAACTTGTCCTGTGAGGAACGGCCCTAAACAAAGTGCTGAACATGATGATGAACAGCTGTTGATGTTTCAGCTGGACTGGTCTGCTAAAAACTTTTTTTTAAATAACATTTAACGATAACGATTTTTCTAAACTATCCCAAGGGCTGTCCAGGACTGTGGGCAAAATACGTGAGGACATGCATCTCGTGCATGACTCCTAATTCCAACGTATTTCCACCCCGGAAATTTTGCTCAATTTATTTTCCGCGTTACTCTCCATCTATACGCACCTAAGGCCTATAAAATTAGCAGACGTAGCATAGCACATACGGAGTGATCCGCACACTTCACGAAACTTAAGATGGCAAACTGACAAACCCCCCCCCCCCCCCCCCCCCCCCCGATTCCAGTAATTCTGCTAACAGGCAGAGCAGTTGAAAGTATAACCACGATGAAGGTTTCAATTTGTGCGCGTGAAGAGGAAGGTAACCATGAC
>CM031600.1:36437802-36440302 GCA_018398815.1 Conus ventricosus
CTTGGGGCTTTCGGAGCGTGTGTCCTATCCACCGCCATCTTCTTTTTCGGATGTCTTGCTCTACTGGCAGTTAGTAACTTCTTTCCCACAGCTCTTTGTTGCTGATTGTCCCTGGCCAGTGGATGTGGAGGATCTGTCGCAGGCAGTCATTGCTCTTGGTGAATTCTTGTCGAGGTCACTGGTGTCGGGAAGTTGCCATTGGACTGAAGCTGTGGCGTCCTTCATAAGGAACGCTCACTCACGCTGACTCGGCGACTACGTGATTATTGTTTTCACGAGGAAAGGGGTTGGGAGGGGGAGGAGAGGGAGGAGGGGACGGGGTGTGGGGTGGGGTGGGGGTGGGGGTGGGGTGGGTGTGGGGGTGAGTATCACTATATTAGTTTCTTGTGTATGTTGGATCAGAAGAACAAGCTCCACCGAACACCACCGAAGTGACTTGGTTGTGTGGCGCAGTGTCTCCTGCGGTGGGTTGCCTCTTGATGACTTGAAAATGACAGCTTCATGTGAACTGCCGGAGTCGGAGGGAGTAGGGGATGAAGAGGGTGGGTGGGTGGTTGGTAGAGGTGCGGTGGGGAGGAGGGGCGGAGGGAGGATGGGCCTCGACATCCGATCCAGTGGATCGGAATCGAAATCAGAACATGTGATTCCGCCACACAATAGAAGGAGTAAAGCGCACGCGCACGCGCGCAGTCCTCTCGCTGCTTCGCTTCGAGGTGAGTTTCACGTCTCATCGGCCAGAGACTTTTAGAGACACGTTGTCCAAGACAGAGGTCTGCGGATTGGATTGCCTTTGCTGCCGGGCCTCTTGCTCACATATCCCGCTGTGGCTTTAAGATGTTGTTGTTGTTGTTGTTGTTGTTGTTGTTGTTGTTGTTGTTGTTGGTTTTGCATAATCTTGGTGACAGAAACAAACAAACTGGCTTGAGAGAGATAATAAATAATAACATGAAAAAAGTGACTACACACATAAACAAAGGTTTCACATAATAGTTTTACCCCTTTTATGTACTGTTACAAGTGGAACAAAGCATGATTAATATACGCGTGCATTTGCCATTGGTGATAATTAGAGAAAAAGCTGTCTTATAATTATTTCTATCTCCGTAGATACTGTTCTGGTGACAGAAGATCCATAATCATAGTGTAAATTCTTGTGACAGTCGACTAGCGGTGAGAAAAGTTGTTAAGTTTTAATTTTTATGTAATGTGATGTATAATTTTGGTGTTTTGTACAAACAACGTTATTGTTAATGCACACAAAATTAAATCCGATTTGTATCATTTGTACTCGTAACGCTTTTTTGAAAGATAATAATGAAAAAATGTACACGTTTGAGACTAATTTTGTTCCATAACGACCAAGTGCACGTAATGTATTCTTCCCTGAACATTCTGCATCCGCGGTGAGAACTACGTCTGCTGTGTGTATAGCCGTGGCGTGAAGAGATAAGCACCATGTCTGCTGTGTGCATAGTCTGATAGATTCCATCGATCTGTTTTTACAGAGCTTGTTTTACCCGGATCGTGACTTATCGATGTGTGTGTGTGTGTGTGTGTGTGTGTGTGTGTGTGTGTGTGTGTGTGTGTGTGTGTGTGTGTGTGTGTGACTCTGTGTGTGTGTGTGTGTGTCTGCTGTGTGCATAGTCTGATAGATTCCATCGATCTGTTTTTACAGAGCTTGTTTTACCCGGATCGTGACTTATCGATGGTGTGTGTGTGTGTGTGTGTGTGTGTGTGTGTGTTGTGTGTGTGTGTGTTGTGTGTGCTTGTGTGTGTGTGTGTGTGTTCTGCTGTGCTAGTTGTAGATCCATCGACTCTGTTCAGAGTTGTTTTACCGGTCGTGACTTATCGTGTGTGTGGTGTGTGTGTGTGTGTGTGTGTGTGTGTGGTGTGTGTGTGTGTGTGGTGTGACTTGTGTGTGTGCTGTGGTGTGTGTGCGTGTGTGTGGGGTGTGTGTGTGAGTGTGTGTGTGTGTGTGTGTGTGTGTGTGTGTGTGTGTGTGTGTGTGTGTGTGTGTGTGTGAGACTGTGTGGTGTGTGTGTGTGTGTGTGTGTGTGTGTGTGTGTGTGTGTGTGGTGTGGTGTGTGTGTGGGGTGTGTGTGTGTGTGTGTTGTGTGTGTGGTGTGTGTGTGTGTGTTGTGTGTGTGTGTGTGTTGGTGTGTGGTGTGTGTGTGTGTGAACGTAGTGTGAATCTGCTGAAACAGGCTGCAGTTGACTCGGATGTTGGTATGTTTGCTTCAAGAGTTAATCTTCAGTTCTCCAGACATGTTGCATACAGACGAGACGCTGGTACTTTTGCCATTAATGTTTTCAACACTTCGTGGTCTAATTTCCGATTGTATATTCCCCCCCCCCCCCCCCCCTTCACCCCCTACCAACCTACGACCGATTTTGTGTGAGTTGTAGGAAACTGCAGAAAACCGAAATGGAGAAGGCTCAGGGAATTAGTGTATCTTCGCTCTGGCCCAGACAGCCACAGACCCCAAGGTTAGCAAACACG
>CM031600.1:36447802-36450302 GCA_018398815.1 Conus ventricosus
AAAAAAAAGAAAGGAAGGAAGAAAAGAAGTGGTGGGAGAAAGAAAGAAAGGAAGGAAGAAGGAAACGATGTGCGGGAGAAAAAAAGGAAGAAAGAAAGGAAGTGTGGGAGAGGGGAAAGGAAGGAAGGAAAGGGATGCGTGGGAGAAAGAAAACGGAAAAAAGGTGAAAGGTGGGAAAAAAAAGGGAAGTGGGGGAGAAAAAAAGAAGAAAGGAAGTGGGGAGAAAAAAGGAAGAAAGAAAGGAATGTAGGAATGAAAGGAACGGATAAAAGAAAAAAAAGTGTAGGAGAAAAAAGGGGGAAAAAAGGGGAAGGGAAAAGGGAAGGAGGTGGGAGAAAAAAAAGAAGAAAAAAGGGAAGGAATTTTGGGGGGGAGAAAGGAAAGGGAAGAAAAAAAGGGAAACGTGGGGAAAAAAAAGAAAGGAAAAAAGGGAAGGAAAGCGGGAGAAAGAAGGAAGGAAGAAGGGAAAAGAGGGGGGAAAAAAAGAAAGGAAAGGGAAAAGAAAGGAAGGAAAAAAGGAATTTTAGGGGAAAAAAAAAAGGCAGGAAAAAGGAAGTGTGGAAAAAGAAAGAAAGGAAAAAAGGGAAAAAGGAAGAAAGGAAGTGTTGGGGAAAAAAGTGGAAAAAAAAAGAAAGTGGGGAAAAAAAGAAAGGAAGATGGAAAAAAGTGTGAGAGAAAAAAAGAAGGGAAACAAGAAGGGGAAAGATGGAAGAAAGTGTGAGAGAAAGAAAGAAGGAAAAAAGGAAGGAAGAAAGGAAGGACTTTTGGGGGGAAAAAGAAAGGAGGAAGTGGGAGAAAGAAAGGAAGGGGGAAGGGAAAGTGCGTAGAAAAAAAGGGAAGGAAAAAGGGAAAGGAAAAAAGGAAGGAAGTGTAGTAGAAAAAAAAGGAAAAAGAAAGGAAGGAAGAAGGAAGGAGTGTGGGAGAAAAAAGGAAGATGGAAAAGTGAGAAAGAAAGAACGGAGAAAGGAGGAACGAAAGGAAGGACTTTGGGAGAAAGAAAGGAAGGAAGTGTGGAGAAAAAGGAAGAAAGAAAGGAAGTGAGTGAAGAAGGAAGAAGAAGAAAGAAGTGGAAAGAAAGGGAAGGAAGTGAAGAGAAAGGAAGGAGTGGAGAAGGAAAGAAGAAAGAAGGAAGAGTGAGGAGAAAGGAAGAAGGAAAGGAAGTGGAAAAAAAGGAAGAAGAAAGGAAGGAAGGAGGAGGAAGAGAAAGAAAAGGAAGGAAGGGGAAAAAAAAAGGGAAGAAGGAAGAAGAAAGGAAGGAAGAAAGAAAGGCAGAAGAAAGGAAGTGGATAGAAAAGAAAGGAAGGAAGAAGGAAGGAAGTGTAAGAGAAAAAAGAAGGAACAAAGGAAGGAAAGGAGGAGAAAGAAGAAGGAAAGAAAGAAAGTGTGAAGAAAGAAAGAACGGAACAAAGAAGGAAGATGAAAAGTGTAGAGAAAGAAAGAACGGAAAAAAGGAAGGAAGAAAGAAGGACGTGGGGGAAAGAAAGAAAGGAAGAAGTGTAGTAGAAAGAAAGGAAGGAAGGAAGGAAGATACAAAGGAAGGAAGGAGACAGGAAGAAGGAAGGAAGGAAGGTAGTAGAAAAAGGAAGGAAGAAAGAAGAAGGAAGAAAGGAAGGAGTGTGGAGAAAGAAAGGAAGGAAGATGGAAGAAAGGTGAGAGAAAGAAAGAACGGAAAAAAAGGAAGGGAGAAAGGAAGGAGTGTAGTAGAAAGAAAGGAAGGTAGGAGAAAGGAAAGGAAGAAAGGAAGGAAGTGCAGTAGAAAGAAAGGAAGGAACAAAGAAAAAGGAAGGAAGTGTAGTAGAAAAAAGGAAAGGAAGAACAGGAAGGAAGTGCAGTAGAAAGAAAGGAAGGAAGAAAGGAAGGAAGAAAGGAAGGAAGTGTAGTAGAAAGAAAGGAAGGAAGAAAGGAAGGAAGAAAGGAAGGAAGTGTAGTAGAAAGAAAGGAAGGAAGACAGGAAGGAAAAAGAAGGAAGTGTAGAGAAAGAAAGGAAGGAACAAAGGAAGGAAGAAGAGGAAGGAGTAGAAAGAAAGGAAGGAAAAAAAGGAAGGAAGTGTGGGAGAAAGAAAGGAAGGAAAAGAAAGGAAGGAAGAAAGGAAGGAAATAGAAAGAAGGAAGGAAGAAGAGAAGAAAGGAAGTAGAAAGAAAAGGAAGGAAGAAAGAAGGAAGAAGAAAGGAAGGAGAAGTGTAGTAGAAAGAAAGGAAGGAAGAAAGGAAGGAAGTGCGGGTAGAAAGAAAGGAAGGAAAGAAAGGAAGGAAGAAAGGAAGGAAGTGTAGTAGAAAGAAAGGAAGGAAGAAAGAAGGAAGTGTGGAGAAAGAAAGGAAGGAAGAAAGGAAGGAACAAAGGAAGGAAGTGTAGTAGAAAGAAAGGAAGGAAGAAAGGAAGGAAGAAAGGAAGGAAGTGTAGTAGAAAGAAAGGAATGAAGAAAGAAGGAGTGCAGTAGAAAGAAAGGACGAAGAAAGGAAGGAGAAAGAAAGAAGTGAGTAGAAAGGAAGGAAGGAAGAA